>PVKU01001502.1:0-139088 GCA_004027475.1 Anoura caudifer | reverse complement strand
AAAAAGAACTTTGCTAAGACAACACTTTAAAAAGAAATTTTCACTTTCTCATTCATGACTCAGGGCACTAAAATAATTCATGAAAAAATATCTGGAGTCAACTAGGAGTCAATAGAAGATCAACAACAATAAAGAAAAACTGATAAAAATAATATCCCTGTTCTAAAGAACAAGAATTAAATACAGTTATAAGAAAGTTTACTGACACAGTTTATTCAACAACTACAAAAAGTGAATGGGGGGAAAAGGGGGAGGGTTTTCAGGAACATCTATAAAGGATACATGGAAAAAACCAAGGGGGGTGGTGGCTGGGGTTGGGGGGAGTAATGGGGGAAAATGGAGACAACTGTACTTGAACAATAATAAAAATGTAAAAAAAAAGTGAACAATGGTCTTCACTATTTTTTTTGTACTAGGAATAAAGAAAACAAATTGCCAAGTCCAAATATAATAATTTCCTTTTTCTCATCTACTAATTTCTCATACTTCCTTATTTCCCTATTGCTGCTACAGTTCACTGATTCTCACTCATTTCTCTGTCTACTCAGTTATATGCTGGAATAGTCATTTTGTTCCGTCAGATCCCTTATTCCTCATTTTAGAAAACTCATTTTAGTTTTGTGGGACATTATTAAATAGCTGAATTTTATATTTGGAAACATCATTTAATGCATCGAAAACATGCTATTTTTCTACAATACATTATGTTAAATGCTGTCACCTATTATTGATTGTTTTTGTCTTGTTACATGGACCTGTAGTTCTATGAGTCCTTGAACATTGTCTGTTAATCTCCCTTTTTATTAAAGATTTTATTTATCTATTTCTAGGGTGAGGGGAAGGGAGGGAGAAAGAGAGGGACAGAAACATCAATGTGTGTTTGCCTTTCCCACGCCCCCTACTGGAGACCTGGCCTGCAAGTCAGGCATGTGCGGTGATTGGGATCAAATCAGTGACCCTTTGATTCACAGCCTGTGTTCCAACCACTGAGCTACACCAGCCAAAGCTGATTTCCTTTTTTTTTTCTTTTTTAGGTCTGCTTTATGCTTTGCTAAAGCTAGGGGAAGGCTGTTATTCCTGGCTTTGTAAGACAAAACTGTAATTTCCAGATACTGAGCTGAAAATAGACATCCAACTGCAAGAAAATCTGGATGCCATTGTGTTGACTTTTAATAGTCCCTCTTTCTGCAGAAGCTTGAAATTTTATTGTTCAACCTTCTGCATCCACTATAAGTAAAGTGACTGGCTATATCACACATTTAACTGCATAAAACAGAATGGTCCATTCAGGAAATAGAGGGGCTATTTTTTTATGACTAGACCACCTTAATCAGGAAAAAGTAAGAGACAAACGTAGATAGGAAAATATAGGCTTCATGATGGTACAGCCAGACACACTGCTAAAGATTTCAGCTTTACCTACAGAACTACTGAAAGGTTTGCAACATAAGAACAACACATTCAGATTTTTCTTTTAGACTTATTACTCCAGTGGGGGAGTAATTAAAGACAGGTGATATTTGCAGAAAAAGAGATGAGTTAGCACTTGCTCTAAGAGTGCCTGCTTAAGAATAGATACATGACATTTTGATGAAGCATTCTGAACACAGTGTATTTGATGCTAGGGTCGTTTGGACTAGGCTAGCATTGAGACATGATAGATAGATAGCTGATAGGTGATAGATGATAGATAGATTAGATAGATAGATAGATAGATAGATAGATAGATAATAGATGATAGTGAATCTTAATTTGCACCCTTTTCTCATCTCTTGTTATGTCAACATAAGAAACATTCAAACCTGTAGAGAATTTTTGCAAGTTTATTTGAGCCAAACTGATGACTATTGCCTGGAAGCAAAATCTCAATGTTTTAAGAAATGCTCTTCGGGGGGGGAGGGGGAAGGGCATACAGGAACAAGTATAAAGGACACATGGACAAAAACTAGGAAGAGTGCAAATGGGAGGGAGGTGGGGAGGGCTGGGGCAGTGGGCTGGGATGGGAGTAAAAGACAGAAAACTGTACAAGAACCACAATTAAAATAAAATTTTTAAAAAAAGAAATGCTCTGGAGAATGGCAGTTTAGCACCTTATTTTACACATCACAATTGAATCCATTGGTGATAGATTAGGGAGATGGGAGAAAGCAAAGAAGGAAAAACTTCTAGGATTGAGTAAAGAGTAAAATGATAGACACTTTTACTCATGTGGGTACAGGATAGTTAACAGCCAACAATTAACACGATAACAATAACATTGAGGGGATTTATGGTCTCTGCCTGGTGAGGTGCATGTGCTTTGAGGCATTAGAAAAATGAAATTTGACATTCCATGGTTACGTTATCATAGATGCAAAAAACAACAGACAGGCTCAGTTAAGGTAAAGATTGATCTTTGTTAGGGAAAAACACCATCCTAGGATGTGACTACCCGTCGTGAACTGCTTTAAGTTAGAAAGTTTTAATTTCAAACCATCCCATGTGGTTACTTTAGGCTCTGAGTTTGTAAGGCTGCCGTGCAGGCCTCCCCTGAGCTTGTCAGGTTTCACATTCGGCCCCTTTCCTTCCACAGTTCCATCTTATTGATCAGCAATAAATTTTATGACCATCAAACTCACCACATTCATTTAATATTTATGTTTTATATCAACATACAAGAAAACAAAACTTGTTCTTTACTACTAAATAACTTCAATGTTTGGTCTTAAGTAAAATAATTCCAAAACAGTTGAAACACATTTAAATATACTGACTGAAGCAGATAATTGAGAGCACAAGATCATAGCCAAACCGTTGATTGTTAAATAGCTACAAAAATTAGCAGGCAAACTATACTGGTACATATGAGGACATAGAATTGAAATAGTGAATGTAGGAATAGAAAGGAAGGCAAAGATAAGGGATGAAATTTAGTTGAAAAAATAAAGTGATAAATTTGTTGTGGAAATGAGGAAAGAAAAGTTGAAAAGTCCAAATAACTCCAAAGTTTCTGATTTTGGAATTACCTAGATCAATACCTTTTATTATAAAGGTATTTATAAAGCACCTACAGCACACCGAAAGTGTGCCCTCTGTTGGTGAGAGTGCAGTTAATTAGACAGATCAAGCCCTTATCTACATAAATATTTTATTCTAGTGATTCAAACAAAGAGTCAAGTGAGCAAATAAATATATTTTATAAATTAAAGTTTAGCAGAAGGAGAGAACTGAAGAAAAAGAATGTCAGACAGAATTGTTTTCAGAAGAGAAAAAGGTTGGCTCACTGAAGCCATGACATCTGAGCCAAGGTTGAGAGAAGTGAGGATATGAATGAATGGGATCTCTATTACCTTTGGCCTAATTGTATTCATATCCTGAGCTCTGGGGATGATTCCAATTTGCATGTCTGTCTTAATGTTACTTTTCTTCTTCTTTTTTTCACAATGCAACTGGGGAGCTACTTTTCATCACTCAGTAAGCCAAGTTTTGAGACCAGAGCAGCTGGCAGGCAGTTCATATTTTCTATTATAGTATTTCTGGTAACTTTCTTTCCAAACTATGCATGCTGTTCCAGACACATTTTATCTGAATCATGATCCCCAGAGATAGAAAATTATTTATTCACATTCCAAGAATGTGAATCCCTGAAATAATGAATCAGGGTATCATTCATTTCTCATCTCTTACAATCATCATCATACAGGTATGAGTTTAATTTTATTTTTTAAATATATTTTATTGATTATGCTATTACAGTTGTCCCATTTCTTCCCCATCATTTCCCTCCACCCTGCACAGCTCCTGCCACCCACATTCTCCCCCTTTAGTTCTTGTCCATGTGTCATAAGTTCTTTAGCTTCTACATTTCCCACACTATTCTTGCCCTCCCCCTATCTATTTTCTACCTACTGTCTATTCTACTTATTCTCTGTACCTTTTCCCCCTCTCTCCTCCTCCCACTCCCCTGTTGCTAACCCTCCATGTGATCTCCATTTCTGTGTTTCTGTTCCTGTTCTAGTGTTTGCTTAGTTTGTTTTTGTTTTAGGTTCAGTTGTTAATATCTGTGAGTTTGCTGTCTTTTTACTGTCATATTTTTCATCTTCTTTTTCTTAGATAAGTCCCTTTAACATTTCATATAATAAGGGCTTGGTGATGATGAACTCCTTTAACTTGACCTTATCTGAGAAGCACTTTATCTTCCCTTTCATTCTAAATGACAGCTTCCCTGGATGGAACAATCTTGGATGTTGGTCCTAGACTTTCAAGACTTCAAATACTTCTTTCCAGCCCCTTCTTGCCTGGAAGGTCTCTTTTGAGAAATCAGCTGACAGTCTGATGGGAACTCCTTTGTAGGTGACTGTCCTTTTATCCCTTGTTGCTTCTAGGATTCTCTCCTTCATTTTAATCTTGGCTAATGTAATTATGATGTGCCTTGGTGTGTTCCTCCTTGGGTACACCTTCTTTGGGACTCTCTGAGCTTCCTGGACTTCCTAGAAGTCTATTTTCTTTGCCAGATTGGGGAAGTTCTCCTTTATTATTTGTTCAAAGAAGTTTTCCACTTGTTGCTCTTCCTCTTCCCCTTCTGGTACCCCTATAATTTGGATGTTGGGATGTTTAAAGATGTCCTTGAGTTTCCTAAGTCTCTCCTCATTTTTTTTTTAATTCTTGTTTCTTCCTTGTTTTCTGTTTGTTTGTTTGTTTCTTTCTTCCTTCTGGTCCACTCCATTGATTTGAGTCCCAGTTTTCCCCCCATCTCTATTGGTTCCCTGTGCATTTTCCTTCATTTCACTTATTGTACCCTTCATTTGTTCATCTAATTTGTGAGCAAATCAACTAATTCTGTGAGCATCCTGATCACCAGGGCTTTGAACTGTGCATCTGATAGGTTGGCTATCTCATGGTCACTTAGATAAATTGGCTCTGGGGCTTTGATTTGTTCTACCATTTGAGCCATTTTGGGTTTTTTGTTTTTTTTTTGTTTTTTTTTTTTTTTTTTGGTCTGATCTTGTCTGTTACTGTAGCAAGGGGCAGAGCCTTAGGTGTTCCTCAGGGCAGGGCAGCCCAGTTGCCAGGTAGTAACGCTGTATGTGGGGGCAGGGTCCAAGAGGGGACAATGGCACTTGCTCTGCTCTCTCTCAGATTCCTGTCCTTTCTGCCACTTCCCCTTCACCTGGATTATCTGCACACAAATGTGGGACCACCTTGTCAGCCAGTTGCCTTGAGTGGCCTCACTGGGTCTGCACCATTGTCACCCCATGCCCAGGGTCCACTAGCCGCCACCTGCATGCCTGGGATCTGCCATCTGCTACTCCCTGCATGCCTGGGTCCTCCAACCTCCTCTTTTTCCTGCTGAGACTACGATCCTCTTACCTGTCTGGATGAATGGTTGTTGGACTTCCATACAGTTTGATTTTCTATCAGTTCTGTTGTTTTCTTATTTCTAAATCTTTGTTGTCCTTAATTTTGGTTGTGCAAGGAGTCACAGTGTGTCCATCTATGCCTCCATCTTGGCTGGAATTCCTAATTTTATTTTTATATTAAGTTCACAGGCACACTGTCAGTTTTTTTCCTGTAGAAGTTTTCAGGTTTTCAAAAAATATCTAAGAAAAGCTCTGAAACTTTAAATGGTTTTGGCTATGATTAAGGAAAAACTTTTGTTGCAAAATTTTGCCCCTATTACACATTTGTTGAGTAAAGTAGGAAAAAAAACAGTGACATCCAAATCCAATTTGTGTATATGTCATTATTGGTGGGTTTGGTAAATATGTATAGTAAATATATGTGTATGAATATAGGAACATATGCATACAATAATTGGATTTTTTAACCACACATGTAACAAATGCTCACTGTAACAAGTCAGTAAGTAGAGCTGTGTAAATGTTTATATTAGAACCTCAGACATCCCTTTTTGTAATTCCCACACTGATCAATTAATGAAGGTTAATAACTGAATATATTTCTCCATATCTTTTCTATTTTAATTAGGTCTGTCCAGATGATATCTAGCCATGTAATATGGAAAATAGACACATTTATTGAAGAAGATACAAGAAACATTGTATGTAGGACAATGACACCTCAGTTCCCTTTAAAGTAGGCACCGTGGGACCTTACACAGTTCTCCCAATCACCATCAGCTGCACTGTCATATTTTCTTGAATCTGATCAATAGTCTGATATCTCTTCCTTTTCAAAAGTGATTCTAGTTTTGGGAAAAGGCAGAAGTCGTAGGGTGCCAAATCTAGGCTGCAGGGGGCTGAGTTACCTGGATGATTTGATGTTTCTTAAAAAACCTCTGCAGGAGACATGGTACATGAGCAGCTGCATTGTAATGAAGCCGCCAATCACCAGCTGCCCATAGCTGCAGCCTTCTGAATCATCCCAATAATTTCTGCAGAGGAATGTTCAAGCTTAACTCAAAATTTCATGCAGATTCATTGCTCTACTCACTTAGTCATTTTGAATGCACTGGCCACACAGTACAAGTGCTCACTTAATGGTGTCTACCACCCCACTGACTAGTACAGTGAAGTCATCATTGTTCATGCATGTGCATTCCAGTCTACTCTTCTTGGCTGTCAGGTTACATCTATGTTGCACAAACTATTCTTGTTGTGTTAACAATGGCTGGACTTCTTCCGGACAGACCTCTATGTTACTTTACATATATACAGTGCATATGTATATACAAACATGGAGACATGTAATATTTAGGTGTGTGTGAGGATAATGATTTAGAGACAGAGAGATAGAGAAATTCTCATCACTGAATTTAATATATTGTCATAGTTTTTGCCAAAAAAATGACAAGAAAGGCTTTCCTTTTGCAAAGTTCAATAAATTTCTTAAGAAAACACATAACAACAACCAACTCCCTAACAACAACAACAAAAAAAAAAGTTAGGGCTCCCCTGCAAAAATGAAAGAATCCAAGATGGATAAAGATGATTGTGGAGCATTTTGCTCAACATGCATATCTCATATCTATTTTAATGAGAAAATACAACAAGAAGATTTGCATGATTTGCCCAAGGTTATCAGTTCAGTGTTAGAAAGGTAGCTAGAAGCAGATTTACTAATTCTCATTCCAAAGGTTTTTTACTCCACCAGTGAAAATAATTAAGATTTATTTGAATTATATAATAGGTTACTCTCTAATTGCAGGGCTGCTATTGCTGGAGTCTTTATTTTATTTCAGAATTATAATTCTCAGTTATTTGTGAGGTTATGCCAAAATAGATGGAATCGCATCAAATGAAAGCAACTGACCTATATACTAATAATGACCACGTTATTTCTGAAAATTTTCAAATTTACACAAATACTTGTACATTAAATTATTAAATTCAGCAACTCCTTTATATTTCTAGTGGAATCATTTATTTCAGTGTCAAATCACTTTCAGTTCTTGATTTGAATGTTTCCTTTTATAGATGGTAAATCTGCCAAGAGATATTGGTTAAAACATTATTTAAAATATTTGTATGTAGTTAGATATTTTAGAATATATATATTTTTAATTCTTTAAGAATACAGTTATATTTTCAAAGCACCTCAGCCAGATATGTAAGCACTGATTAACTGAGAGAAAGAGAGAAAGAAGGAGAAAATAGGCAAATTGTGAATTAACTTAACACTTCTTTGTTTCTAGAAATGTCATGAAACCACTATAGTAGACACGAATTCTGATCCATTCAGACAGCTTCTTATTTTCTAATTCCTCTAACCTAATTTGTTTTTTTATTCTCAGTAAAATCAGAGTTCAAGGTGAATGTTCCTGCCTTGTTTAATTTCATGTTTTCAAGTGAAAAATCTAATAATATATTGGTATCAGGAAAAAAATTGATGTCATTTTTAAATTTTGTTGTGTTTTCCCCTCTTCTCCTGACTTCTGTCCAAGATGGAGGCATAGGTAGACATAATTTGCTTTCTCGTACAACCAAAAGAAGAAAAACAACAAATTTAAAAACAAAAGAAGCCAGAATTGCAAGAAAATTGAACTGTATGGAAGTCCAACAACCAAGGAGTTAAAGAAGAAACATTCATCCAGACTGGATAGGAAAGGCAGAGATAGGCAGCCGGAGCAGAGAGGATGTGTGGCAAGGCTTGGACCAGGCAGGCAAGGCAGCAGGTGGAGGAGTGGTACCACATTTGCTGGCAGATAAGCCAGGAGGAACAACTGGAGAGTGAGACAGACTGTACAACCCAGGGTTCCAGTGCAGGAAACGAAAGCCTCAAAACCTCTGGCTGTAAAAACCTGTAGAGGTTGCAGCTGTGGGGAGGAACTCCTAGCTTCACAGGAGTGTTCATTGAAGAGACCCACAGGGGTCCTAGAATGTACACAAACCCGCGCACCCAAGAATCAGTGTCAGATGGGACCAATTTGCTTGTAGGTAGTGGGGGAAGTGACTGAAAGCTGTTTGAGAGCCCAGCAAGCAGCACTGTTCCCTCTCAAACTCCTTCCTAACATACAACACCACAACACAGCTATGTGGGTTGTCCTACCTTGGTGAATACCTGAGGTTCTGCCCCTTACAACTTACCATGTACCTCGAGACAAAGAACTATAGCCCAAATGAAAGAACAAATCAAAACTCCAGAAAAGGAAGTAAGTGACAAGGAAATAGACAACCTATCAGATGCAGAGTTCAAAACACTGATAATCAGCATGTTCACAGAAATGACTGAGTATGGACACAAAATAGAGGAAGAAGTGAAGGCTATGAAAAGTGAAATAAATAAAAATATACGGGGAACCAACAATGAAGGGAAGGAAATCAAAACTCAAATCAACGATTTAGAGCAGAAGGAAGAAATAAACAGTCAACCACATAGAATGAACAAACAAGAATTCAAAACAATGAGGAGAGGTTAGGAACCTCCAGGACAACTTTAAATGTTCCAACATCCAAATCATAGGAGTGCCAGAAGGAGAAGAGGAAGAGCAACAAAGTGAAAACTTATTTGAACAAATAATTAAGGAGAACTTCCCCAATCTGGCAAAGAAAATAGACTTCCAGGAAGTCCAGGAAGCTCAGAGAGTCCCAAAGAAGGTGTACCCAAGGAGGAACACACCAAGGCACATCATAATTACATTAGCCAAGATTAAAATGAAGGAGAGAATCCTAGAAGCAGCAAGGGATAAAGGCAGAGTCACCTACAAAGGAGTTCCCATCAGACTGTCAGCTGATTTCTCAAAAGAGACCTTCCAGGCAAGAAGGGTCTGGAAAGAAGTATTCCAAGTCATGAAAGGCAAGGACCTAAATCCACAATTATTCTATCCAGCAAAGCTATCATTCAGAATAGAAGGGCAGATAAAGTGCTTCCCAGATAAGGTCAAGTTAAAGAAGTTCATCATCGCCAAACCCTTATTATATGAAATGTTAAAGGGACTTACCTAAGAAAAAGAAGATCAAAAATATGAAAAGTAAAATGACAACAAACTCACAACTATCAACAACTGAACCTAAAACAAAAACAAACTAAGCAAACACTAGAAAAAGAACAGAATCACAGAAATAGAGATCATATTGAAGGTTATTAATGGGGAGAAAGGAAGAGAGGGGAGATAGGGGAAAAGGTGAAGGGAATAAGAAGCATAATTGGTAGGTACAAAATAGACAGGGGGAGGTTAACAATAGTATGGGAAATGGAGAGGCCAAAGAATTTATATGTATGACCCGTGGACATGAACTAAGGGGGTGGGAGGAGGAATGCTGGTTGGAGGGAGGGTGCAGGGCAGAGGGGGATAAAGGGGAGAAAAAGGAATGGGACAACTGTAATAGCATAATTAATAAAATATGTTTTAAAAATTGTGTTGTATTTTCCTTTAGTAGTGTCTTTTTAATACACTTCAATAGATAAGAATGTGTGAGAGTGTTTTCTTCTTTAATACTTTGTATAATACCTGTCAGATATAAGTACTTCATTAATATTTGTTGCATTAATAACTTAATGATTAAGTAGCCCCTACCTGAACCTATTTCCAGAGGAGCTTCTTATAAGTTAGCTTGGTAAAGAAATTATTTTCTGAGAAGAAAACGTTTAGAGATCCCTTAATTGTGCAATTTTCAAGTGGATAATATTGTTATCCTTGAAGAATGATTTTATTTTTTCTATATGTTTTTGTGCAAGGCCCACATTTGAGCATTAGGCTATCAGATAGACAAATGTAGTCTGATATTTTTCATCTCCACTGGTCTAGCAAATTTTTAAGAATGCTGGAAAAGCAATGAGAAACTTTACATAGAAGATGTGAGGACTTCAGTAGAAATGGGCTGTGTATGTATTTCCACCCTTTCCCTTTGATTTTTAACTTTATTATTTTATTTATACTGTGATGAGTTGGTTCTGGCTAATCACTCTGAAAGAAAAATAAGATCCCAAAGGAGAATCTCACTTTGAGAGAAGGATACTGAATGACTTGTTAGGGCTTGTAAGATCATAACTTAGGTGCATGTAAGGGAGAGCTAGCTCTAATCACTTTGAAGAGTTTATGCTGGAATATCTTCCATTTAATGCTGTTATCAGTGGAAGTGGAGTTCTTGTAGTGTCATGAGGAAAATTCTGAGGTGAACTTTATTGATGGTGTGTTATTAAGGGGATTCCCCTCCTAACTTCCCAATTTCCCATCTCCGTTATTCTTGAAAAAGATCCAATCTTGTCTTCAGTAGAGCCAGAATAGAGGCAGCAGCTCAGAGTTTCTGTTCCGTGTTAAAGTGCAGCCTAGGCTAGCATTTGGCTAGCTTCATGTTGTTTTCAGCTGCACTGAATACCATCGCTGTGCTGTGGTATTCAGGCTCCCTCCTGGAGTCTATGTCCATGTGCAGCCATTGGCCACACGATTGCTAAGGCCATATGGCTATGTAAAGAGGATGCACAAATGCGCAGGACAAGTGCAGATTCCCAAGCAAGAGAGACAAAGCTTAGTCCTTTCGGTGCCCACAGGAGGCCGCTAAGAGGTCTCAGTTCCAATCCAGGTAATTTAGCTTATTCCCAGCTGCCCCAGTGGTGGAGTCCATTTGGCTGCTAAAGCCACGTGGCTATGGAGAAAGGACACAAGTGCAGATCATGTGCAACAGAGAGAGGGAGAAGGGGAGAGATAGAGAGAGAAAGTGCTTCTTTGTTCCCCTGAGATTATATTAGCTCGGGTCTTGGATGGACCAGGTGTTTTTTCAAAAGAACCAGTCAACTTCCCAAGGCTTCATAGGCTTCGAATAAGTTTACAGCCACTTGTTAGACTGACAGACCTCAGCAGGCCAGCATTTCCCCCTGTGCCTCTGAACAGTCCAGTACCAGCGGAGGAGGGAGGAGTGTGAATCTCCTTGGCAGAGAAATGCTGTAATCTCCTGGAGAGTGAAGCTATAACTTCCTGGCTCGTGTTTCTCAGTTTATTAAGCTCAATGTCTAGTTCCCTTTACCACCCTTTGCTTATGAATAATTTGTTAAATACCAACATTAACAATGCTACCTGGCCCGGATCCTGTGATTGTGCTGTGAAGAAAAGGATATTTGTGTAATCAGAAGTTACACAAATGCCCAGGTGCACTTGGGTCTGAGAACAACCCCAGCTAATTATAACTCCAGTAAAAACTGTGTCTGCCCCTCTTCTGCCTTTCCAAGTGTAAATGAACTACTCTGGACCAGTCTAGTTTGGGAAAGGGAATAATCAATACTCTTATCCTTATAAGATCAGAAAAGCCTTAGGTAGTCATCTGGAAGCAAACCTGGCCCCATTAACCTTAGGATTTCTGGAAGGAGAGCTCAGCTACTGAAATGTATCCCAGGAGAGGGGAGTCAATCCTGAACTGGGGAGTTGCACTCCCTGTTTGGTTAGTCTTGGGGTACCTCCCTTACCCCAATGCTTCCTTGGCAGAGAAAATCAGACACCAGACTGAGAGATTCTGTCTCAGGAATAATATGCCCTTGTTGTGCTACATAATTAGATTTAGCCTAGGAAATACATACTCATGTGTTGCAAAGAACTGACTTTCCTCAGAGTAGAACATTTTTATTTTTCTTTGTTGCATCTTAGCTTTTGTGGAGATTAATGGTAAATACCCTCATGTGCAGCCTAAACATTTCCAGAACATCCTGGCTTTCCAAATCCTTTAGATTCCACCAACACATTTAGATTTTCCAGACTTGGGAGGTATAAATATGTAAAGATAGGCTTACTGAATAAAGTTGAGAAGGGCTAAATTGAAAAAAAAGATCAAAAGACATCTAGGTCATTACACATCCAGGTCACAACTCATCCTTTCAAAAATAATCTATTTCAGAACAATAAAGGAGAAATACTCTACCTTTTTTATGTAAATCACCCAGTAAACAGACCCATGAATAATACAAATATTATTCTTCAAATTAAAAATAGCTTTTTAATTTTAAGCAATGCATATTCATTTTAAATCAAAACATAAATACAAAATGTCATTAAAATTATTTGAAATATTAATTTTAAAAATGAATAATACAAAAGTATATAATACAAAAATTGATGCTCTGCCCTCCCCCTTCCTAATGCAGAAATAATCACTTCTTGCTCTTTTGTGTGATTTAATCTTAGTTCTGTGCTTCATATTTCCTTCTTAAACAGATATGATTAAAAGATTGTTCTAAAACTTGCATTTCTCATATTGAAAGCATAATACTTTTCACATGCACACACATACTTTTACTTATTTTTTAATCATTTAAATTCTTTAAAGTTAACCCATTTTATGTACTACTATATTCCTCATACCAGTGTGAAGTGATTTTAATGTTTCCTTGCTCTCCTGTGCATTATGTTCTAGATAATAATTATTTTAGAACTATTTTCATATTTATTCTCCTTGTAACCTACTTTATGACTTCTCATAATTTGTTGGACAAATGGAAAATACGCCATAAATATTTACTGTTTTATACCATTTATAACATGCCATTTAAGCTAAACTAGAGCCAATTTATTGTACAGTTAAAAGCACTGGCTTGGTGTTAAGAGCATTTGGGTGCAAGCCCTGTGTCTACCATTTTCTAGCTGATCTTGAACTTGTCTTAACAAGTGCCATTGTTTTCTCATCTGCATAAAATGGTATCTACACTGCCTGGACCACTCTTTCCCTTCTCCATGTTTATTTTGTCCCTTACTCTGAGCATTACCTCATCTCTTAACATTTGTGGCTGTCTTTTCTTCCCCTGGGGTAAGCATGGGAGCTATAGAAAAGCATTTATTATCCCAGTTGTGTTTGAAACCCCAATTTATTCAATACTAAGGTTGTTCATGAAAGACCTGTAGAGTTTGGGGCTCCTCCAATCACTTTCAGACTCAAATGAAGAGTTGCCTTAAGTTTGAGCTTGAACTTGAAATTCTGGAGCTTTCATACCCTTTGGAGAGAAATAGGACCAACGACAGATAAAAGGCAGAAGGAGCCCGCAAATGCATTTCTTTTTCTTCCTCCACTCTAGAGTATTTAGAAGCTTTTCATCAAGCTGGGCATCACCTACCAGGGTTTTCTTCCATGGCTGAGCAATCCGCTGGGTCCACTGGGTGTTTTGTGAAGCCATAACCAGCTCAGCTATAACAACCACCAAATTATATTTACTTTCTCTCCTTTCTTGTCATACTTTCATTTTTCACTTCGCTCTTGTTGCTCTGGAATTGCACCTTCCAGTATGGCCTTAGCACAGAAGATTTGCTTCAAACAGTTTTCTAAGGGACCCAGCCTAAGATATGTCCAAACTGAGGGAGTGGAAAGCTAGTACTTAAAAGATGTCTAAAAAGTAATAAATGCTGTGTTTTAAACAATATATATTGCATCGTGAAAGACTGCAAATTATATTTTAATAGTATATATAAATAAGTGGTGAACATATGGTGTGGGTAGTAAATATATTTTTGAATATAAAATTTCAAAATTTCCAATGAATATAAAATTTCATTGGAAATACATAACTTTTATAAATTATCCTTAGTGAATTTATAAAGAAAATATATTTGTTTTGAAACTATTAACTGGTAAGTCCAATAATTCAAACACCTTTTTTTTAATCCTCACCTGAAAACATGTTTTTATTGATTTTAGAGAGTGAGGAAAGGAGCAAGAGAAAGAAACATTGACTGGTTGCCTCTCAGATGTGACCCAATCAAAGATCAACCCCGCAACCTACATATGTGCCTTGACCATGAGCCGAACCCACAACATTTTGGTGCATGGGATGATGCTCCACCCAAATGAGCCACCCAGCCAAATCTCAGACACCTTTAATTGCTGTCATAATAAACTTTTCACTGTTAGAATGGATCTTTACTTTCTTCTCAAAGTATTTTTTATTTATCTAGATGTAAATATAATATTAAAATACCAGGATATTAAATTCTCCAGTACTTGCTGTTATCACACCTATGAAACCATCATTGTCTAGCTCAGGGCTGTCAAACTCATTTTCACCAGGGGCCACATCAGCCTTGCAGTTGCCTTCAAAGGGCTGAATGTAATTTCAACTCCTTAACAGTTAAGGAGTAGTTACATTTATACAGTCCTAAAATTATTTTGGCCTTTTGAAGGCAACCGTAGGCTGATGTGGCCCCCGGTGAAAATGAGTTTCATACTCCTGGTCTAACTAACTAAAAAAAAAAAAAAAAAAAAAAAAAAAAAAAAAAAAAAAAAAAAAAAAAAAAAAAAAAAAAAAAGAACTTAACTAAAGGCCCAAAATTCTGAACTCAACACACCTTTTTAGTGCTTGTTAGTTGTGCAACATGGGACTAGGCACAGTCCTCTCTGGGTATCAGTTCTATGAATAACATAAGCTACAATAGATGGCTTCAGAAGGACTCTCCAGCACTAATACATTATGAATTTATTTACAAAGTGATTTCCCACACACATACACATTCGTACACACACACTCTATATATACACAACTCCAGTATCTTTCTCTTGACCCCCGCTTCAGTTCATTCAACTTAATATTTACTCTACCACAGATTTTTATTGTTCTTTCATGAGGAGCTTATTCACTCTGTTATTTATCAAATATGTGTCAAGTAAATACAGTGTACCCTGAATTGAAAGGTGCTGGGGAAATGATGGCAAGCAAAACAGGGTCTCCTGTTTTTGCTCCTTGAAGGAGCAAAATTGATGCAAGGAGCAATGTGCTCCTTGAATCAGTAGTCTTCGTGTTTGCTTAAGGTTTTTGAAGGTGATGTTCAGAGGTCCTCCTCACAGCGAATCCCTGGAACTGCTGACCTCTGAACAACCCCTCTTCTTAGACTGGGATGTGTTTAGTCTCTCCTTGTTACCGGTGCTAAAACAGAGGCCTGACATCCTTGGCTGGGTTCCAGACCGTCCAGGCAGCTCAGAGAAATATGACTTGTAACCACCATGGCTGTTCCCTACTGCCCTGAGCTCCCTACTCATCACCTTCAGGCATTGCTGATTTTCCAAATTTTGGTGGTTTGCGACAACATGACTAAGGTGGTTTTTCAAGTATAACTTTCATTAAGAGTTATCACACAGCAAAAATTGCATCTGTCTCAAGAATTAGAGTTTCAGTAATTCAGCTTTTAATGCACCCACAGCGATTTTCTCAAGGTGTGTCAGGAGCAGGCAGATGACTGGAACAGGAGATACTTTCTCTAATTAGCACATGCTGATTCCTGACACAGTTTGTTCTTCCAACAAGCAGAGTGTGATAACTTCCATAATCAGGGATGCTCAGAGAATTGGTATCTAAATTAGATCAAGGGTCAAGAAAAAACTCAGCACTTTAAGGGAACTGAAAATAATTCAATAAGGCTGAACATCTGGAATCAACTTGAACTGAACTTTACTATTTCATACTTCAAGCAAATGGCATTTAGGGCATTGTTTGGCAAATTCCTAAATAAAATTAAATTGTTACTTTTTCCCATGGGAGTCAATTAGTTTATGTTTCAGATTTTGTTCTTTTTACAACACAGAAGCAATAATATTCTAAGATGATAAAAAATATAATATTATTTTACAAATTTCAATAAATATTTTTGTGTATATGTGTATATATCCACACATTGTAGTGCTTAGCACTCTGCTATAAACCTCCATTGCTGTGCTCATCAGTGTACTTTGAAACCGTTGTTCACTTTTCTGTTCCCCCCCCATAAGGATATGCAGGGGCTGTATTCACTCAACTTATATTTCCAGAACAATCAATTTGGTAAAATTGTTTGGCACAATCTACTAAAACTGAATGTATACTTCTTCTCACTCAGCAGAATTACATACATGTGTACATCAATCGATTTCCACAAGAATGGTCCACTGTGTGATGTTCAACAAATACTTTTAGTGTGATCCAATGAACTGTTGTGTACTACTCAAGACAATGAACTGACAAAAATGTTAGCTGTATGGGTTTTGAGTATTATCCTAACATCTTATATCAACCCAAAATAGTTTTTTATGATAAATTATAGCTACATTTATTTTATATTCAATTCTTTTAATGTAGAAAATTAGATGAACTTGAAAAGTATTTTAAAAATTTAGTTTTAATCTGACAGTCTTACATGTGATTATTTCAGCAAATATGTGCAGTCTGAATTTATTTCAATACAGAAATATGAAAATTACTTGTCATTTATTGCAAAATTATTAGTTTTTTTAAAAAAGACAACTAGAAAATTAACGTGAATGCTTATGAAAGAGTTTTTTGTACTCTGGGTATCAATGTGATAAAAAATTTAAGACAATAATTAAATTAAAAATCCTTCAGTAAAAGCTAACCAACTTTTCAAAAACAAATTTCTTATTATTTCTAGTTTATTTTCTTAAATTTTTTGTATTCCTTCTTGCACACCATAATAGAATTAACCATTGAGTTTCTTGATCACATGGTATAGTGGATTTCAATTGAGTTTTTCTAATACAAGATACCTTGTGACCACAGATACTAAGTAAAGTCATTTTTCTGACTTAGTAACACCAGGTCTAAACACTTTTTGTGTACAAGAAATTGCTGGCTCTACCACTTCTCACCTTTCTAATTTTTCTTAGTTTTTAATTTACTCTAGTACCTGGTACATAAGAAATGTTCAGAAGTACTGCTATCATTGTTCTTGTTGTTTTTGTTAAGATAAATTAAGTTATTATTTTATTAATTATTTTAATGAAAAATTTTATTAAATATAGCACAAGACAAAATTTAACAATTTATAATTAAAATATTTAATAAACATTAAAAAGTAAAATAAATCAAAACCCTTGCAACTCCCACTAAAATCAACAAATAGAACATAAGAGTAGTCCAGGAAACCTCAGTCATGCTCCCATTTAATAAGCAACCCCAAAGTTAAATGTTTTCCTGATATCTTATCACCATAGACTAGATTTCTTATTTCTGGGCTTGAGATAAGTGGAATTAGCAGTATACTTTCTTTTGTGTATGGTGTATTTTGTTCAATACTCTGAGATTCATTCATGTTACCGTGTGTGAGTAATTAATTTGTTTTAATTCCTTTATAGCATTGGCACTTTATCAAAGAAGACATATATGTGGCAAATAAGCACATTAAAAGATTTTCAGATCATTAGGGAATAGGCAAATGCAAATTAAAAGTGCAAGGTACGCCCTTCTGCCAAGAAGATACACAAATGTCCAATAGGTATATAAAAAGGTGCTCAACTTCACTAGCTATTAGGAAAAAGCAAATCAAAATTACAATGAGATACCACTCCAAACTTGTTAGAATGGTTATTATCAACAAATCAGGTAATAACATGTGTTGGAGAGGTTGTGGAGGAAAAGGAACCTCATTCACTGCTGATAGGAATGTAAATTGCTACAACCACAATGGAAAAAAAGTATGGAGGCTCCTCAGATAATTGAAACTAGAATTACCATGTGACCCAGCAATCCCTGTTCAGAAAATCTACCCCCCCAAATGTGAAAGCATTCATTCACAAAGATACATGCACCCCTGTGTCATTGCAGCATTATCAATAGTGGCCAAGATGTGAAAACAACCAAAGTGTCCTTGGGTAGGGGATTGGATAAAGAAGATGTGGTATATATGTACAATGGAATACCACTCAGCCATAGAATATATGAAATATTGTCATTTGTGACAACATGGATGGACCCTAAGAATATCATGCTAAGTGAAGTCAGAAAAAGCTTAAAAATGTATCATTTTGCTCATATGTGAAATACAAAACTGAAACTCATAGACACAGACAACAGTATGGTGGTTACTGGAAGGAGGAAGGTGGAGGTAGTAAAGAGTAAAATAAGTCAAATATTGTACATGATGAAGGAATTTGGCTTCAGGTCTTGGGCACACAGTATAATATACAGATCATGTAACATAGAAATGTATACTTGAAACTTATATAATTTTATTAACCAATGTCACCCCAATAAATTTAATAAAAATAAAATTAAAAAAGAAAAATGTAAGTTACAAAGCACATATATTACATTATTAAAATTATAAAGACTTACAATACAAAGTGTTGGTGTGGATGTTGAGCAATGGAACCTCTCCTACATGGCTAGATTTTAGAATGGGACTGCCACTTTGGAAAACATTTGAGAGTTTCTTTAAAAAATTAAGCCTAGATTTGCCATGTGATCCAGACATCCAATCTTAGGAATTTATTCAAGACCAGTGTGAGTGTATGTCCTTAAAAAGGCTTGTACAACATAGTCATAGCAGATTTATTCATAAGAGTCCCAAACTGGAAAAAACAAAGCAAATGCCCCATCACCCTGTGAATGAGTAAACAATTTGCAATATACCCTACCATGGAATAGTATTGTATTTCATTCAAAATTCTAAAGAGAGCTATGGCTATATGAAAAAACATAAATTTTCAATATGATTATACCAAATGAAAGAAAGATTAACAAGAGACTACATACTATATCATTTCATTTATATTAAATTTTAGAAAATGTGAATTAATATATGGTGAGGGAAAGTATATCAGTGGCTGTCTGGAAAAGGGAATGTGGAAAGCTACTGGGGGAGAGATTACAAAAAGGCTTGAGGAGACTTGAGGGTAATGGATTTGTTCAGTATCTTGATGTGGTCATAGTTCAAAAGATGTGCAATATGTTGAGCTAAGCAAATGAACATTTTTACTGTGTTCAGTTTGTTACATCCAATTAAACTTCAATAAAATAATTATAATACTTTTCTTAATAACAATAAGTAATTTGCTGCTAATAGCAATTATAGTCATAGAAAGAATAAATAAACTAAAACATTCATATTTAGTGTTCTAAAATTTTTTAGCTTCCCATATACTTGGAAATAAATGTTGTATTTCATTAACTGAGCATGGAATCAGTGTGGGTCAGAACAGTGCAAATACGATACATAAATGTGTGCATTTATCTATTTGTTCCCCAAATATTTCTTTTTCATTTATTATCTGCTATGAATTAGGAGTTCCAAATGCAAACCTGAACAAGTAACTCTGCTTTGTATGAAGTTATGATGAAAATATCATGTTACAAGAGTGAGTTTTGAAGTCAAGATCCTGCACGGAGATGAACAATTACAAGTTGAATTTTTTGGTAATCCAGAAGAGGAGAGAAAATTTTCTTTACCAGGAGAATGTAGCGGTGGAAGTTAATTTGGAGAAGGTAATAAGAAGAGTTAGAAATAATTATGGTGCATAAGGAATATATTGGAACTCATGAGAGCTCTAGTTTATGCTGCAAGTGTGAATGGGAACTTTAGAACCTAAAGTAGTATGGAAAAAAGTCAACTCTAGGAAACGTGTGTGGACGGAGAAACTGGGCTAAGGAAGGTTAAGGCCAATTTTTGTTACAGGTAGAGAGAAAGAAAGAGAAACAAGCAAAGGGACTAAAAAAGATCAATCAAAAATTTTAGGAATAAATAGGTGGAAAGGTAATGGAAAGGAGGAATACAAATCACAATAATAACATCAATATTCACTAAGTATCCATTATTTGAATTCATGCTATAGAAACTGCATTCTAATAGGACTGATAAAAGAAAAAATGGCATTCAATGATGTTTTTCTCATCAAACTTGTACCAGTCTATATACGTATTCCTATTTTCAAAATAGACAGTCATTTTCAGGGAGCCACAAAATTAGTACTTAGAGCTAAATTGAATAGCCCTGCCATACCGAAATGTAATTATTCCATGCATTCATCGAATTTCATCCTCATCATTTGATTCAGTTATTCACAACTATTTGTTCAAGTGTTTAAAACCTGTAACATTAAAAAAATCTTTTCCTACTATCTTTATTTTGGTTTCTAGACATTTTCAAGTGCTAATGAAGACTGAGATGAACTTGGCTAAAAACGCTTCCTGAATTTTATTGGTTCCTTACTAGGCAGAAAGGCCATCTGACACTTAAAAAATAAAAGTGTTAGAGGAAAATGGCAAAGTCAACTGCCAGAAAGTTTGAATGAGCCTCAAAAGCTTTTTCTAAGAAAGTTGTGAAGTGGAATGTGAAATATTAAAACAAGAGCTAATTGTGTTAGTAGTTTCAAAATCCTCAGTTGAGAAAAAGATTCAGAACTTAGACTTTAAATCAATATAATTAAAGATGAGGTAATTTGTATCTTTATTGCTAAAGTTTAGAATATTTATTACCTCCCTTCTCCCAAAAAATAACAGATGGAAATAAAAGAAACTTTAAAGATGCCTTAACTTCATTTAAATATTCTGAATGGAACTTCTGACCTTTTTTCAAAACAATATAATATTTCTTTATAAACATAGTGGAAAATTGAATAAAAATATTCTTGAAAAATCTCTATTCTCATTCTTCTCAAATTGAGTTACAAAGTTTGTTTTTACTGAAAAAAAAAGTAACTTGAGTATATTCTGATGTTGCTGAATAATGAAATTTTAAAAATATTAATAGTTGCTAGATGATATTTATGTGTCTGGTTTACAAATAGCATAACTTTAATTAGTTATATTGAATAGTATGGTTAAGATAAGCATTTTAACTTTCCATTTGCAAATATTTCTTTGGTTTCAAAAACTGAATGTCAGGAATTCTTGCAAAGAAAAATAAAGTAAAATAGAGAAATTATTTTGCCATTCACAAAAACCAAACAGCATATGAAAGTAAAATGTTTGACATTTTAGACATAAAAATGTTAGTATAAAATGACATTTGGATGAGATTAGAATAAACAATTCTATATGGTATATATTAAACTCTCTTTGCAACAAATATGGCTTTAAAATTAAGGTTCAGTTCTTCAGAAAACAATAAAAAGAGAATCTGAGGTTTGGCCAAGCAGGTTTGCTGCTCAGCTTTTCCAGACCTTAGAGCTTTATGAATTCCTGCCTGTATCTCCAAATGGAGACAGACCAGACAAGAGACGAAACACTGTTTATGACTGTGGTTCCGATTGTTTCAGGAAACACAAAACACCCGTCCACTAATGAGGGAGTTTTATATTACTTGTAATGACTGTAAAACATTTGTGTATGAAAATAATTATTCAAACTATTGCCCTCAGGAATTCTCTCTTTTCCTTCTTAGACTGAGAAAGATGCTACCTTTTCACTTTACCTGAGTCATTTCAACATTGTGTTTGATGTTCAATGTGTATGATTCCTTAAGAGTATAAATTTTATTCATCTAGTCAACATCAAACACAGGGGAGACTCTAGTCTAAAATAATTTTATCTGATTTTTAATACTGCACCTATTAATTTAAAGGCAACAAAATAAAAACTAAGCAACCAAAGCAGATATGTGTCCACTTCCAGGGAACAATAACCCATATAATTATTTCAAAAGGAACATTGGAGACGCTTATTTAATTCATTGTGATACACAATGTGGACTTAAAGGTGCTTAGAAATGCTGTTGTAACATTTTATTAGCCTTTGAAATAAATTATTCCAGGGCAGTTTCAATGTAGCAGCAAAATGGTTGTGTTTTATAATACAAAGGGTCATTATATAATGCAATTCTGGCATCACACTTTTCAACTTTCCTTCAAGGGAAACAGGGATGATGGTGCAGGGCAGAGAGTGGGGGTTGAGGGATGGGGCAGGAGCAATAATTTTGCTAAAGGAAGTCAGCTGTTTTTTCTAGATTGTTTGAAAAGTCTTGATTTTTTAGACTATGAGAGAGTTATTTATATGTGTGTATATGTTACATAGTATATATGCATGTACATTATATATTAAATATTTATGCATATATACTACAATTCTTCATACATACTATGTGTACTTCATAAATAATATGTATGATATATATAAAAGCATGATGTCAGAATACCTGAGAGTTCTAATAAGTAAGTTATATATGTATAGATATGATATATAAAAAGGCATGATGTCAGAACACCTGAGAGTTCTGACTAAAAAATAAGTTTTATAAGTAAAGCCCTTAATACAATACTTATAACAGAGTAAGTGATCAAAATCTTATTATTATAACTATAAAATTGTATTGTAATTATTTTGATATTGAAAGTTAGTTTGCTGTCATTAGAATAAAACAATTTAAGTACTTTTAAGAAAGTGTTCGGTTTTAGTAATTATTCATATTCATCTCATTTTTACAATTTTAACTAGAAACATATTAATAAAGAATCACATTTAATTAATGTGAAATCTACAATAATATATAGTCAATTCAGGACATGTTAATCTCAATAAACTCTAGGAAACAACATCAAATGGTAGGTTATATTGGGCTAGCTAATATCACTCTCAATAATTTTAAAAATATAAAATTTCTTACATGCTGTAATTCTAAAGCCAAATGAACTTCTAATTCTTTATATTTTATTATTAACTGAGATGTAAAGGACATAACATATGAATTGATTAATTGCTAAATTATGCTTGTTTTCAGTTGCATAACTTATATA
Source organism: Anoura caudifer (assembly GCA_004027475.1). NCBI lineage: Eukaryota > Metazoa > Chordata > Mammalia > Chiroptera > Phyllostomidae > Anoura > Anoura caudifer. The sequence goes on along the minus strand of PVKU01001502.1, from coordinate 116,244 downwards.
GGATGTGTTAATAAGATAACATTCTATGCAATATTAATATGCAAGTGTTAATATCTGGGAAATATTTTTTATTCAGCTAGGGAGATATATTATTATTAGATTCATAGAAAGAAGGTGAAAATCCTACACCTTCCATTTCATGAATTTGACTAGAGGATTTCTGATGATTAAAATGATGCAAGCCTTTACACTTTCCCATATATTTGCTCTTTTAGTTTTATACTTTCAGCTGTTAAGTTTTAAGTCTTTAATCCATGTTGACTTTTTTATAAGTAAGGGGTTGAATTTCACGGTTTTTTTACTTGTTTTCTCAGCACCATTTATTGAAGAAGACATATTTTCCCAAATGTGTGTTCTTGGCACCTTTGTCAAAGATGTTTATATCTGGGTTCTCCATTTTATTCCATTGGTCTACATAGTCTTTGTGCCAGGAGCTTACTATTTTAATTACTGTAGCTTTTTAATACATTTTTAAATCAGGAAATGTGATGTTTCCACCTTTTTTCTCAAAGTTGGTGAGACTATTCTGGCTCATTTTTGGTATTATATGTGTTTAACTTTTTAAAATCTATTTCCACAAAAAAATGCATTAAGATTTTGATGGGGACATCATTTATTCTGTAAATTCCTTTGGGAAATATAGACATTTTGACAAAATTAATTCTTCCATTTTTGTAGACACAGGTGTTTTTCCTTTTATTTGTGTATGCTTTGATGTCTTTCATCATTTTTTATAGTTTTCAGTGGACAAGCATTCACCTCTTGGTTAACCTTATTTCCAAATATTTTATCCTTTTTAATGAAACCATAAATTGGATTTTTTTTCAAATGGTTATTTTTTTAGCGTATAAAAATGCAACTGATTGTTTTTGGCAATGATTTCTTGCATATATCACCAAAAGTACATGCAACAAAGGTAAAAATAGACAATTGGGACTTCATCAAACTATAAAACTTCTACACAATAAAGGAAGCAATTAACAGAATTACAAGGCAAACTGTAGAATGGGAGAAAATATTTGCAAATCATATATTTCATAAAGCATTAATCTCACCCTGGCTGGTACAGCTCAGTGGATTGAGTGTCAGCCTGTAAACCAAAGGGTTGTCTGTTCAATTCCTGGTCAGGGCACATGCCTGGGTTGTGGGCCATGTCCCAGAAGGGGGTGCATGAGAAGCAACTACACATTCATGCTTCTCTCCCTCTCTTTCTCCCTCCCATCCCCTGTCTAAAAATAAATAAAATCTTTAAAACAAAAGAGTTAATCTCTAAAATATGTCAGAAATCTCAACAACTCAATACCAAAAGAACAAATAACCTGCTTTTAAAAATTGGGCAAAGGACTTGAACACACATTTCTCCAACAAAGACAAAAAAATGGCCAACAGATATGTAAAAAGATAATCAATAACATTAATCCTCAGAAGTGCAAATAAAAACTACAATAATATATCACCTTATACCTGTTATAATGACTGTATTAAAAAGTCAAAAGATAATTATATGTTGGCTAGATTTTTGAAAAATTGGAACCATTTTACACTATTGGTAGGAATGGAAAATTGTGCACCAGTAATGGGAAACGGTATGAAGTTTCCTCAAAAATATAAAAAGACAACTTCCATATGACCCAGCATTCCCACTTAATGGGTATATAGCCCAAAGAATTGAAATCAAAATCTTGAGAAGATACGTGCACCTCCATGTTCATTATAGTGTTATTCACAATAGCCAAGATATGAATAAAGCCACGTCTATCAAAAGGAGAACAGGGAATAAAATTGCCATATAGTTTTCCACATGGATTATTATTCAGCCTTAAAAAAAGAAGGAAATTCTGATATTTTTAACAATATGTATGAATCTGGAGGACGTTATATAAAATAAAATAAGGCACTCATTGAAGAAAAATACTGCATGATTCAAATAGGTTTAAAATAGTCAAATTATAGAAGCAGAAAATACAATAGTAATTGCCAGAAGATGTAAAGGGGAAAATAAGGAGTTGCTGTTCTGTGAGTATAAAGTTTCAATTATGCTAGACAAGTAAGTTCTATAGGTCCAAGGTACAACAGCGGGCTATAGTTAATAACATAGCATTGTGAACTGTAAAACTTAAGAGAGTAAATCTCATCTTAAATGTTCTTATCAACCCTACTGCACCCTCTCCCCACCAAAAAAGAGGCATATAAGGAAACTCTGGGAGTTTTTGTTTATTTGATTGTGGTGATGATACCATGGTTGTTTGCCTATGCACAAACTCATCAAATTGTACACATTAAATATGTTCAGTTATTTGTGTATTAATTTTACCTCAACAAATTTTTAAATATAAAAATAAAATGCACCAAGGTAAAAAGGAAAGAAAAAAAAGAAAATATACTGTATTATGTGCTATGACATTGAAAATGACTGAAACCTTATGATAATATTGGAAAAAATTGGTAACTGATATATTTATGAATATTATTTTGTTACATGACCAATACACAATTTTATTAAAGTACTTCCCTAATTCACTACTCAAAAATAACTTTTGCATTTTATATATCATTTGCAAAAGAAAATAAATGTTCCAGTTTTTCTACAATGGGTTTTCATTACAACTTTTAAATAATCTGCTCCCTGCCTGTTTTAAATGTTCATAGAACTTGTTCTATGTGTCAAAAAATGATAATAATAAAGGTTACATTTTTAATTTGTACCAACCACAAAAATAATATTATTTATATAGATTATAAAGAGGATACTTTTAACAAAGGAAATTATATTTTATAATATTATACTGGTTATAGATATCTAAATGTTCTTTTTTCTTAAAATAATGCAGAAAAGTTTTGCTGACTCATTTTTATGATTTCTTATAGCTATAAGATTGCACTAACAGAAGAAAGCAAAAATAATTATTAGATATTACCCTTTAAAGAACATTCACATTTCAAATTTTACCTGTAACCTTAGCAAGTAATGAAGAATTTCTAAGTGTGTTGGTGATTTGTGTTTCTTTTCCATAGAAGAAACTCTCACAGTTTCTAGAAGGCTTTCTCCTTTCTTCACTTTTTTTTGACAGTTGAGACATATCTAACTATCAAAGCATATATATGTGAAATGTGTAAGGTATTCCATGAAACAATTTGGAAAAAAAGACAACCTAATAGAAAAATGTGCAAAGTACTTGAATTACTACTTCAGACAAGAGAAAACACAAAAGACCAATAAACATTAAAAATACTCAATTTTATTAATAAAAGAAAGTCAAGTAAAATCAAAATTAGTTTCTACAGTCTCTAGGTTAAAAAAATTGTCTGTCAATACCAAGTCTTGGCAAACACATGGCTACTGGGAGTAGAAATTTGAAAAATCAATGAAAAAAATAAAACCAATACAGCCTTACTTAGTAAGTTAAGCAGTTTTATACATTAATGCTATATTTTCACTCCTAGTTAGAAATTATAAATAAGTTCTTTCAAGCAACATGTATAAAAGACACATTGACAAAAGCTAGGGGTGGTGAAAATGGGAGGGAGCTGGGGAGGGCTGGGGCAGTGGGCTGGGATGGGCGTAGAAGACAGAAAACTGTACAAGAACAACAATTAAAATAAAAAAAAAGAAGTTCTTTCAGAAATATCCAAGAGACTAAAATAATGCTAATAGCAATAGTGTTTACCTTTGCAAGAAAACCATATAATAAATTGTGTTACAGTCTTACAGTGGAATCAGGGTTATCACCTTGCTTAGCTCAGGGGCACCATTCACTCGGTCAGCACATTTATGCAGAGAAGTCTTCACCTTCAAGTGCACGGTCAGCACATATGAGTTTGTTTTACAAGAAAAATTGTATGCAAGTTTTGTTTCCTTGTTCTTAAATTATAAGAAAGAGATATCCTACATAGCTTATAGGTTTAAAAACTTTTATATAGTGTGTGTTCCTGCATGTGTATATAAAATCTTTGTAAAATTTCTATGGATGAAGTTCTACCAAACAAATAGCATTATTTCTTGCCAATATGAAAGGTATTGGGTTGGCCAAAAAGTCCATATGTTGTTGTTGTTGTTGTTGTTGTTTTTGTGTGTAAGAGACACATTTTTTTCATTTTCCCTAATAACCATTGATTTAGATATTTTGAGTAGGTCAGCTATCCCCTGCTATTGGCTTCTAGTGGGTACAAGCCAGGGGTGCTGTTAAACATCTTCCAATACATAAGACAGCCCCACAGCAAAGAATTATTTGGCCAAAATGTCAACAGTACCAAGGAACTTCACAAACCCCTTTTGACACATTCAATCAGTCACAGCAACAATCTTTTTTGTGTTTCAGTTGCATTTTTACCTTTCTTGAAAAAATAAAGCATAATATACCAAAAACATTGCTTATTTTCTTCCATCTTCAATTTTAAAATGGCTACACAAAAATTTACAAACTTCATAAGTTTTTTTTAATGCGCACTGACTGATATGACAGCTGTCACAATACAATCTAACAAAATTGTTTCAAATGAAGTTAAGGACAACTAAGCACTAGTAGAGCCATAGTATGGAAAAATTAAATGAATTTTTATCCAACCCAACAGGAAAGGAAAAATCAAGAATATGATCATGTTTTTTATTCTGTATGTACATATATGTTCACTACTTGCCTGAATATAACATCATAAAGACAGTTATAAATTTTTGCCAGTGAAAACTTATTGTTTCCTTAATTCAAGATACTCATTTATGCCCTGGCTGGTGTAGCTCAGTAGACTGAGCATGGGCCTGCAAACCAAAGTATCACGGTTCGATTCCCAGCCAGGGAACATGCCTGGGTTGCAGGCCAGTTCCCAGCGGGGGATGCGTGAGAGGCAATCATACATTGATATTTCTCTCCCTCTCCCTCTCTCCCGCTCTCCTTCCCTTCCCCTCTAAAGATAAATAAATAAAATATTTTTAAAAGATACTCATTTATCTCACAAATATTATAAAATATAAAGAATTTCACTTTTTAAATATTAACTATGAAAATTCTGCTTCCATTGTCCAAATATAAAAAAAAATAAAGACCCTGAATAAAATTAATCATACAATAAAACTTTGAAAATGATTTATTTTGTCCAAAATTTTAATCTGAATTTGTAATTCAAACAAGACATCATAGTTTTATTTTTTAAGATGTTTTAAATTTATTATTAGACAGAGAGGAAGGATGGGAGAATGAGAGGGAGAGAGACATCAATGTGTGGTGCCTCTTACATGACTCCTACCGGGGACCTGGCCCACAACCCAGGCATGTGCCCTGACTAGGAATTGAACAGCAACCCCTTGGTTAGTCGGCCAGCACTCAATCCACTGAGTCACACCAGCCAGGGCTCATAGTTTTATTTTTAATGAAGACATACAACCAGAGAAGCTTGAGTTTCTGGTGGAAAACATTAATAGTACTCATTACAAGCAAATTAAGTTGTGACCTTTACAATCCAGTGTCTAAACAAAAAATGAACAAAGAACGCAGTTTCCAAACCAATCTGCAGACAGATTGATAAATTCATGCTTATCAACATCAGCTGCTAAACCTGTCCCTGGTTGTGCCCTTGCTCCTTTCAGTCTTTTCTCAACACAGTGAAGAGTTGTTCTTTCAATATTCAAGTCAAATGTGTCTGCAGTGGCGTCCCCTTCCCTCTCTGACCTGAACTCTTCCTACCTCACCTCCCACTCCTTCTGCTTCGCTGGCACAGGCCCCTTTGCTGCTTTCTGATCATTCCAAGGTCACTCCTGCTTCTGAGCTTTCCACTTGGCGTTCCATGTTCCTGGAAAACAGTCCTTCCAAATATTTTTATTGACTCTCTCCTTTACCACCTTCAGGATTTGACTTAAACGCTACCCGTTTTTGTGTGACTTTCATACACAGCACTTCAAAATTGTACAAAACCCTACTTCTGTACTGCCTATTCAGCTTTGTACCTCGATTTATCCCTTGGTAGTACTTGTCATTTATTAACATAGTATACAATCTACCTTACTTTTTTAAGTTTCTATTCTCTCCTTAGAATGTAACCTTTAGGAAGGAAAGGGTTTTGTGCATCTGCTGTGCATCTGCTTTGACTGCTGTATTTCTTGTAAGAAAACAATATTTGTCAACTAATGTGGACTCAGTGACCATTATTAATGTAATAAATAACAGTCAGTTGTATTGAAATTGAACATTCAATATCTGTAGTTTAACATATAAGGTATGCATTTCAGGACCAAGAAAGCTATCGATTCTTGTTGATTAAGAGATTGATGCATGGAGACAATTAATGAGGACCCAAAGGGGACTCAGTCAATATAATGTAGGGTATATATATCTTTATATAATCATTAGCTAAAAGAATAGTTTTCCTTATACCATATTTTGCTATGTGTAATATGCACCCATGTTTTAGTCCTACCATGTATATTGCACATCCTTAGCAATGTCCATGTGTAATGCACATCCTTATTTTTCCCTCAGAAATTTGGGGAAAAAAGTGTGCATTATACGTGACAAAATATGGTTGTAGGAAGGGGAGGGTGTGGATAAGATTTGAAGTTCAGAGGCAGGCATTTACTGTTTCCTTTCTCTGTGAAGTAAGAGGAGAGGCAAAGTAATTGGTTGGTTTAAGATTTAAGGAAAATGAGCAATAGTTGCAACAGTAATTGTGATCAATGTGTGATCAGTGTTAATGGCCAAGCTGTGAATGATACTGGGAAAATAGTAATGAAAATGTTAATAGTAAGCCTCCAAACTGGATATGGAGAAATATGAAAGCAGGAGGAGTCATTTATAAAATAAGGAGTTTTATGGTTAATAGGTGTCCTGATAAAGTCAGATGGCAAGACTTTAGAAATGACTGATAACAACAGAATAAAAAGAAAAGTCTGAGTGTTGCTGGCAGGAATGGGGTCCTTGAAGTGCTGGGAGAAAAGCATTTTGGGGACCATACATGAGAGGATGAGATATGGTGGTGAGATTTATTGAAGTTGGGGCAAACACAAAAGACTGTCCCAGGGTCAGGTCCATCCTCTGAAGAATAATTCCAGCCTTGTCTTCATCAAGCCCAGAAAAAAGGCCAAGGTCCAGAAATTATGTGTCATTGGTTCAGTCATGGCAAAGCTCAGTCCAGTTCAGCTTCTGTCTCAGTCTGGCTAGCTCAGTCCCAGTTCCTGACTTCATTTCAGTGGTAGCCAGGCTCATGCTTGGAGCCCACATGGCTACTGGACCCACACGGCGGTCAGGAGAAAGAGTGTGTCAATAAATGGGCAAATGCTTGTTACTGAGCTTCAGAGAGAGCCCTTGCCTTTGTTACACTCTTGTTATTTTATCTTGGGCTTGGAAGGACCAGGCACTGTTTCAAACTAACCATTCAATTTCCCAATCCTTCTGGGCTTGTGCTGGGCCCTCCCTCTTATCGATCCATTTCCTAGATCTTCTTGGGGTTCTGTATCCTTCATCCAATCTGATTCTTTTCCCAGGCTGAACAGAGAGACCTTTCTACTGTGCCTGTCTGAAAGTACAAGGATCTCCCCTGAGCCATCATGGCTTCTACTGGGCAGGTGCCTAATAGAGGAATTTCCTCTGTAGTTTTATCTCTCCCCCTGGGTAATCTAGGCTAATGGCCAATAGCAATCCTTCCTTCCTGCTTCAGGGATTAGGTCCTCATGGGGAAAGATGCAGCAGTCCTCTGGGGAGCCTGTGAATGCTACAACTTTCTAATGTAGCAGGCTTATTATTTGGTGCAACTCCCTAGTTTGTTGTGCTTTTCTGATTTCCTTTGCTTCTTTTCTTTATTAATAACTAGCTACCTGTACTAACATGAGAAATTTGTTCCACAAATTCATACATCACAGGTGGAACAATTCCTTTTGATGCTACATGGCTATTATAAAAGGCTATAAAAGGCAAACAATGAGCTTTTAAGAGGCAAGCAGGATTTTAATAAATGTCCATTCAACAACACTTATTTATGCTTACCATGCTAGGTGCTATGAAATAAATGAATAAATAAATAAATAAATAGGAAGGAAGGAAAGAAGGAAGGAGAGAGAAAGGAAAGAAAAGAAAAGAAGGAAAGAAGGAAAGAAAGAAAGAAAGAAAGAAAGAAAGAAAGAAAGAAAGAAAGAAAGAAAGAAAGAAAGAAAGAAAGAAAGAAAGAAAGAGAAGGAGGAGGGGAGAGGAGAGGAGAGGAGAGGAGAGGAGAGGAGAGGAGAGGAGAGGAGAGACATGGTCTTTTCTATAAAACAACATTTAGCCTTGGCTGGCATGGCTCAGTGGATTGAGTGAGATCTTATTTCTTTGCTATTCATAATGCAACACATAAATTCTGTCAACTAAATAGGGAGACCATACTGGTATTTGTTAAAACCCTGTTTTAAAAACATTACTCTGAGGTACCTTAATTTTCAATTCAACCAATATATTTTTGGATATATATCTGAATAACTAAAATCATATTAATTTATATATACATTTGTTTGAAGATGAAAATATATCAGCATTATATTGGACTTTGGAGGGTTGATATTAAATAAATTCTGTGGTTTGAATTGATTTTTTCCCAGAAATTTCAACACAATACCTAACAGAACTTTCTGTAAGGTACATATGGTTAGATGGGAGATAGTGTTAAACAGAAAGTCCATTTATTCAACTGTATTCATATGTAAATATTTACAGAAATATTTTTATTTCAAAAATTTAGACATTTATGATATTATAATAAAGTTACTAACAAGATAGCTCTAGTAACAATTTATATTCAAGGCAAACAAGGTTACAGAGGTGCTAGCACAGTCTTGTTTTATTCTCTGAGATGTGCATTGCCAGCTTCTTTCTGCACCGGCTGCTGCACAACATGCCAGCCACATGCTCTTGGAGTTGCAGCATGTCTTCAGGCCACAGAGTAGCAGAGCTGGTATGATGTCTATAAAACTTCAAATTGGGTAATTAGTTCTGATTTTGTGGCCTGACAGAAAAAAGTAAACTTCAGATTTATCAATGAAAACAAAATCACTGATTAAATATTTTTGTTTATATAATGTTTTAAATTATTAAAATGTCTTACTGAAGTTAACAAGGTGTGGTAAGGCATTGAAGGGAGATATGAGGTGAGCCTTCTTTCATCTGTTTTGTCACAAGCTGTTATACATGCAAAAAGCATGTGCAGTCTGTCAACCCCTGCTTGCCCGTGAGGGTGAGAAGGCCATACGGACAGTGCCCAGATAATTCAGTTGGTTCATCCATGCATAAGCACTAAAAGAAGAGCTGCTAAGAAGTAATACCAAAGGTATTTAACTTTAGATATGTGAAATATTGCTCTTCATGAATCTAAGCCTTTAAAAAATACTTTTGTTAGTATTGTCAATTTTCCATTCTGTGTTGGCCAAGCAGCTATGAAAACATTTCATATGACAAGAATATCAAAAGTGATAAACTTTAAAGAGGTTTAGAAAGACAAAAATGCTGAATTCTCTTCAAGTTAAATCTTTATACTAAAGAATTTGGTATCTGATATTTATGTTGTTTGGTGTCAATTGAAATTTAAATGCAAAAACCTAATACAACTCTGAGTGAGTTTTCTTTGATTCTATACACTAAAATATATATTCTAATCGAGAATCCAGGTGGCATTTATGGATGTTATATCCACATAAATAATGATAATCTTGGGCTAAATTCCAAACCTGGAATGAGGTGTGTGTGCTTTCACAGTGAAACATGTCATAGAGATGAAGGAAAGGAGGAACATCAGTGGGGCTGTTTTTCACATTAACAATCTATGCCTTTAATCTCCTTCCCTATACACAGAAAAGAAATATTTTGTTTATGTGCTATATCAACAAGGCTCAAACCAACTGAATGATACAAGAAAGTAAACTCACTCAGATCTGATCCAATAAAAATAAGACTGAGTTAAGTATTTCATGTTAAGTTTGGAAAATATTACCCCCAAACTGGATGGATTCCTGAAACCCCAGGCCATTTTTCCTTCTGGCACTGTGGTCAGAAAACTGTTCCAAGTGTAGCACTCCATCCCACCGGCCCACCAAGTGTTCAGAAACCGCACTCTCATGAATGAGAGAGGAATCAAGCATTTGCCAATGCATTTGCCATAGGAACAGCTTCATGTTCTTACTTGTACCTGTTTACAATCAAGCTTCATGTTATACTTGATCTGTTTAACTGCATTCTCTTCCCTCTTGTTTTTTTCCCTCGGCAAAATTATTTAAATACTTCATAAACAGTAAACTCAGTTTTAATCTGAATTCTTTTTAACAATGCCTTTTATAATATGCGGCCAGACATTCTGGTTTCAGTTACTTAATATATATAAATTTCTTTTTAGCAAACACTTGGGAATTGCATTGGCATTTATTTATGACTGTAGTGTTGCCACATATCCAACTATCTCTTTTATTTATTTCTTAATAAAAGAACACTGAGAATAAATTAATTGAATAAAATGTTAAAGAGAAAAAAGTCAGTTTAAAATTTTCACCAATAGTAGGTGATCAGTTAGCTATGAAATGGGCCCAATAGTGAGCTTCTTGAAGGCAAGGTAAGTACCCTTCATCTTTGAATGAATTCTCCATCACAATATTTCACCTGTAGCACATACCCACCAATATTTATGAAAATAAATCATATACATAATAAAATATTAATATAAAATATTTCTCTTGAAGGAAGATTTTCTTTGTAAAATTATACTGCTAAGTTTTATGTTTCTTCAAAATACCTGTTTTGAGATTAAGGAAAATTTATTTGAATGAAAACTATGTTGCATATCATAAACATCAGTTAATGTATTGTTTCTAAAATTATTTCCCCCATCTACTTATTAAATCAATGACACATAGCTGTATATCTGTTTGTGACAAAAATAGAAGAGAAATCCAACAAAGACAGTAATTTTTTAAGTTATTAAATTCACCAAGCCCATTGGTTAAGCAATTTTTTAAATCTCAATTATTTTAAATCAAAATTAAAAGTTTATTTGCTCATTGTATTAGTTTTCTATGCCATTGTAACAAAGTACCACAAACAGGGTGACTTCCACAATAAACATTTATTGTCTTGTTGTTCTGGAGGCTAGAAGTCCAAGATCAAGGTGTCAGTGAGAGCTGATGCTTTACGAGGGCAGTGAGAAAGAATTGGGTCCATGCCTCTCTTCTAGCTCTTGGAGGTTTGCTAGCTATCTTTGTGTTCCTCAGTTTAGAGAAGCATCATCAGCATCTCTACCTTTACCTCCATATGATATTCTCCCTGTGTGCATCTGTTTCCAAATTTCTACTTTTTATGAGAACAAATTATATCATATTAGGCCTCTTTCTAATGAGTTCATTTTAGCTGAATCACCTCAATAAAGACCCTATCTCCAAATAAGGTCATATTCTGAGATAATAGGGTTAGAGCTTCAACACATGAGTTTTGGGTTGACAATTTAACTCACAGTAATCACCATATAGTAAAAGTTATGTGAGAAAGAAGCCCAGGTACTGCAAAGAATTTGCACTTACAAAGGCAATATATAGCCCTGACCTGTGTGTCATAGTTGGTTGGGCATCATTCTGCACAGGGAAAGGTCGCTTGTTTGATTCCTGGCCAAGGCACATGTGGTCTAGGTTGTGGCTTAAGTCCCTGGTTGGGGAGTGTAAGAGAGGCAACTAACAGATGTTTCTCTTTCACACTAATGTTTCTCTCCCTCTCTCTCTCTCTCCTTTCCCTTCTCTCTAAAAATAAATAAATAAAATCTTTTTTAAAAAAAGAAGGCAAGTTATGATTGTCAGAGAAAGGGCATGCCTGTTTACAGAGGCAGGACGTGGTACACAGATGACCTGAAGGACAAGTATCCAAATGGTACAAAATAGCAAGTATTAATTTCCCCCTGGATGTTGTAAAAAAAATTAAAATTTTTGTAAACTAATTAGACAAAGTTTTGCTGACTCAGGAATAGTTATAGCTGCATCTAAGTAAAACGTGACAAAAAGTAAAGGGCAAAAGAAAATGAAAAAGGGATAGATGATAATTAGACAGACAAACTGACTGACCAGCATGGGCCACATCTGTGGTTTTTAGGGGTTTCATTATTTTCTTACACTGATTTACATTTGATAAAAATGAAAGCATATTTTACCTATATTTATACTAACCATATTTCTATTTTAATTAAAGGTAAATTACCATTTGAAGTGTTTGATTAAGTGAATCACTCTACAATTTTACTTTCCTCTTATTATCATTATCCTATATCTCACATTAAAATAACTCTTTCCAAAAATAATTGCCTTGGTTACATTGATAAATTGGAAATATAGAATTGTTTTTACTGTTATTTCCAAAAAGTACAATACTTCCATATAATTTATAGCAAATTAAATTATTTTGAAAAAAAGTGAAAGGTATACATTTTCATACTTTCAAAACATGTTAAATAAGTTCTTGGGGGTTTTTTGTTTGTTTAGTATTTTTTGGTATGTCATTTGATTACAAAAAAGAGAGCTTGAGGATTAATGGAGAAGGCCTATCATATATATAATCAGCATTTATTTAATCCAACCAAATTATCAGTGAGGCTTAGACAACGATCTTTATACTATAATGCTTGAGGCAACATGTGAAATAAGAGAAGTATAAGATATGATCCCTGCCTTAAAGATCTTAGCATATACTTAGAAAGACATAACTGAATGTTTAGAATATAAATCCTACAGGCTATAATCAATATCCACAAAATGTGTTTAATGCAAAATAATCAGAATTTACATTGAAGCTGGTATACTTTAAGTTCTGTATTCTTCTCTGAGTTCTAAAGTATGACATGTTAAAAAGATACTTAGTACTTGTAGCTCCACACCAAGCCATAACAGAGACTGAGGCAAAAGAAACAAATCAGTAATACTGATCCTGTTTTCAATTTAACTTCTTAGATCTTATCATGAAAATTTGGCATTAATTTTTATTTTTAAAGTATAGCATTGAGTATTATTTATCTTTATTATTGAGTGTTTCTTTCCCCCCTCTTAAATTTTGCACCTAATGGGAGTGCCTTACTAGGCTCCCCCTAGGCCCAGCCCTGAGTACTTACACTAAATACTCTTTCTTTCCCCTTGTTTATCTTGCATATCATCAAAGATTTCCTCATTTTCTAAAAAAAAGTAAGTGTTTAGGTTTCCACTTTGCGTATATAAACATGAAGTTTATATTTTTAAAAAATGTTCCTTGTCTTTTATAAACTGCTATATTCCACCAAGCCACAGAGTAAAGTAGACATTTACAGACAAAGCGGACAGTTTAGTTTAATGCTAACATCTTAGCTTTCACTTGAATTTTGTGTAGTCTACTTATTCATGTGAAAGCCTTCAGCAAAGCCACTAAGGCATCTTAATATCTTTGTCAGTTTTCATTGTAAAAGGTTTATAAAGTGCACTTTGGAAAGGATGCCTGGATATCTTATAAAAAGGTGGCTTATGAGCAGACAGTTACAGATTTTGCTTGTTAGGTTTATAAACTATATGCCTATCACATACAGCCTTCAATTAGAAAACTGTTTTTTTTTCTTGGATGCACAATTTGAGATACATAGCGTAGAAAAATATTTTATTAACTTGGATTTTATGTATTTCTGGTATGAGCCTGAATTGTTGACTTACCAGCACTCAGTAATATTTAGAGAACTTTTATGCTTCGGCTGGAAGTCATCTGGGGCAAAAGGAAAGCTCAAGTGATCATATGCTTGTCTGAGAGGGTATTCATCCTTATCAAATTGCTGGGTGTTGCTTTCTCTACTTGGCGGTCCTGCTCAAAACTGCACTGGCATTAAAAGGCAATTATTTCTCTATCTTAGAGTCCTATGTGCCTTCCAGAGCCACATCACAAACAGGCATAAAACCCCCTACAAGCACTGCGCTTATGAGATTATTTCACAGCACAGATTGGACTAATATTGCAGCCTGCAGGACTGACTCCTGGCTCCTTGGCATGAGGAGAGTTTCCAATATTGCGAAGAGCAATTACTATGAGTGAAAAATCCTCCTCTCTATCCCTACTTTTTAAGGCCCTTTTAAAAAGCTCCTCTAAAAAAATATCTGGGAAATGTTGTTTTTTAAATACTTATTGCTAAAACTGTTTCCCTTTTTGGAGTCTTAAAGTACTGCATTGATAAAACAAAATATTTCACTGACCATTGGATGGTATCTGCTACATTTTCAAATTATATAATGCAAATTTTATAAACGAGGTATTTCTTAGAAACATTGTGTATGAGAGGAGTTAAATTAAAGCATTAAATATGACTTAGTGGCTCATATCTACTTAGTGTGTCCCCCCAAAATTCATGTTAAGACCTTAATCATCAATGTGATGGTTCTGGGAGGAAATGATTAAGGTTAGATTAAAGTCAGGAGGGTAGAGCCCCCTTAATGGGGTTAGTGCCTTTATGAGAAGATGAGAAGACCAGAGCTTTTTCTCTCCACTGAGTGAGGATAAAAAGACAAGGCAGTTTTCTGTGAATCAGAAGTAGGACGCTCGCCAAGAACTTGACCATACCGGACCCTTATTTGGACCCCAGCCTTAGCCTTCCAAACTGTGAGAAATAAATATTTGTTGTTTGTTCCACTCAATCCATGGCATTCTGTTATGGCAGTCTGAACTGACTGAGACAGTAAGGGGAAATATTTATTGGTAAAATCATAAGAGCATGGGACCTTTTAAGCAACAAACTTTAGCTTTACTCCATGTGTAATAAAGAACATGAGGAATTTCGCTCCAGAAGAAAATATGACTCTCTCATTCAAGATTACTTTTTCTACATGGAGTGAAGATATTTCTCCACCTCTTTCCTGCTGTCACTACATCTCTGGTTTCTATTCCCTTTAGGTAACTTTTACCTATGACACGTATGCTCATATACACTCACATGTGCACACATAGAGATACCCATGCACATAAACACACAGACAGACCCAACTGCCCCTCAATTCTTCCACAAATAATACATTTTTCTACTTCATTGAGAAATAATTGACATGAAACACTGTATAAGTTTAAGGTGCACAGCATGGTGGTTTTATTTACATATATTGTAAAATGTTTACCATAGTAGGCTCCACTAACATCCATCTTCTCATGTAGATACAATAAAAAAAAATGAAGGGAAAAATTACTTCTTGTGATGAGAAGATTTATTTCTTAAGATTTACTCTCAACAACTTTTTTATATATTGTGTAGTGGTGTTAGCTATAGTCATCATGTGGTATACTACATCCTCAGTACATATTTATCTTCTAACTGGAAGTTTGTATCTTTGGACCACTTTTGCCCAATTCTTGCTTCTCCCCACCCCCATTGCCTCTAAACACAAGTCTGAACTGTTTTTATATGAGTATGTATTTTTTATTAAATTACACATATATGTGAGATCATACAGTATTTGTCTTTCTCTGTTTGACTTATTTTACCTAACATACATCTAAATATGTTTAGTCATACAAATACCATTGTGTTAAAATTGCCTACAGTATTCATGTGCATGTAACTAGGTTTGTAGCCTAGGAACAGTAGGCTACATCAGAGAGCCTGGGTACATAGTAGGGTATACCATCTAGGTTTCCATAAGTGCTCTCTATGACATTTGCAAAATGAAGAATTTGCCTAGCAAAGCGTTTCTAAGACTGTATCTCCATCAGTAATGGATCCATGACCATAGTGAACTTTTTTGGTTTGATACCAGGATAATGCTGGCCTCATAAAATAAGTTTTGGAGTATTTCTTCCTCTTCTATGTTTTGGGAAAGTTTGCGAAGGATTGAAGCCAATTCTTTAAATATTTGGTGAAATTCAAAAGTGAAGCCATTTGGTTCTGGGTGTTTCTTCATTGAGAGATTTTTGATTTCCTATTCAATTTTTCTCAGTTCATCTATCCAGATATTTTATTTCTTCCTGACTCAGTCTTAGTAAGCTGTATGTTTCTAAGATTTTTTTTCATGTCTTTTAGGTTGTCTACTTTGTTGGTGTATGGTTTTTATAGTAGCCTCTTATGATCCTTTAAATTTCTGTGATATTTGTTGCAATGTCTGCTTTTTAATTTATAATTTTGTTAATTTGTGTTCTTTCTCTCTTTTCCTTGGTTTGTTTAGCTAAGTATGGCAATTTTGTTTGTCTTTTAAAAGAATGAACTCTTAGTTTTTAATCTTTTCTATTGTATTTCTGTTCTCATTTCATTTATTTGTGCTTTAATATTTATAATTTTCTTTCTCTTTCCCCTACTAACTTTGAAATTGGTTTGTTTTCATTTTCTAGTACCTTAAGGTATAAAATTAGGTTGTTTATTTGGGATCTTTTTACTTCTTACTATAGGAGTTTATTGCTATGAACTTCAACCTTAGAATTAATTTTGCTTCATCCCATAAATCTGGTAGGCTGTGTATGAATAATACTTTTCAGAGACAGTACAATCAAATATGTATATTTAGAATCAAGAAAAAAATTAACATAAATAAAAACAATAAATATTTATCTCACTTTCCAATTAAGCAGTTCTGCTAAATAAGCAGTCCATGTTTGAAATAATCACTATTTACTAAGTTTAAATCACAGGCACTACTTTACTGTGAGATTAGTAGAAACTTCATAACTTTTCCAAGAACAATGGGTAAAAAAGTGCTTTACCTTTGTGTGATATAAAGAATAATTCAGTCCTGGCTGGTGTGGCTCAGTGGATTGAGCACTATCTGCAAATTGAAAGGTCACTGGTTTGATTACAGTCACAGCACATGCCTGGGTTGCAGGCCGGGTCCCCTCTTGGTGGCAAGTGAGAGGCAACCACACATTGATGTTTCTCTCCCTGTCTGTCTCCCTCCCTTCTCCTCTCTCTAAAAATAAATACATAAAATCTTTTTTAAAAGAATAATTCTAAGGATGTTATCAAAACAAATTGGATTCTTCTGAGGTTTAATTGCTGTATCCATCTCAAAGACAAAAACATCCTACCAATTTTTAGATTATACTTTTAAGCTTCAAAAACAATTTTTAATTTAGTTTCCAAGTCACCTGGATATGTAGCAAACTGGTTAAAATATTGTGTCTGTAAGACAATCAGGACTTGTTTCCATGAAATCACTGGGTATGTATGGTTCTGGATCTTAGCTGAAGGGAGTGGGATTGAAAAAATAATATTGAATTCATCAGCACAGAGATGTCAATTGAAACCAAAGGAGTGGGCAAGATAACGAGAAGAGAATAGGAAGAGTTAGAAGTGAAAGGTGTAAAGGAGTTTCTTCAACTGTAAAAAAAAAACTTCTTGTGAAAAATCTATGGAGTCAAATGTATATAAGTGATTGTTTTCTTGAACATTATGAATGGTCAGTGTGTTAGGATTGCTTATGATTGTTATCATTATTACTATTATGTTTAACTTTTAACTTTTTTCTACACACACATTCAACAGTTAATCTACCAATTCTTGGCATTTCCTCTTAGGAACAAACTGCCTCAGGAAGTACCTTGCTTGTATTAATTATGTTACAATTAAATATATTAATATTGACTTTCAGTCAAGATGGAGATATAGATAGTTACATCTCACCTCCATGAAAAACAACAAAAAGAATTACAACCAAATGTCAAAACAAATAACACCCAGAACTGTCAGAAAATTGAACTGTATGGAATTCTAACAACCAAGGATTTAAAGAAGCCACATTCATCCAGCCTGGTAGGAGGGGTGGAGACTTGGAGATGGGGTGGAAAGGAGAGGAGACCCAGTGTAGTGGGGAGAGGTTGTGGCAACTGTGAAGTGGGCATGGATGGTCCCACATTCATGTGTGGTGGATAAAAGTTGGGAGAGATACCTTTGGAGTGAGCAATCCCAGCCCCAGGCCAGATGGCACAGCTCAGGGTTCCAGTGCCAGGAAGATATATCCCCACAACTTCTGGCTGTAAAAACCAGTAGAGAGTGATGATGGAAGAAACTGCTGGAATTTTAGGAAACTCTGACTAAAGAGCTAGCACAGTCCTAAAGCATACATGACCCTACCCACTCTGGAATTCAATACCAGAGCAAGAGCTAGGGTGCGTCACATACAGGAAGTGGGTGAAGTGATTGGAAATGGGCAAGTGCCAGGCAAACCCACAGAAACCAGGCAGAAGCACAAGAGTCCCTTGTCCAAACCCTGCCCACCACACACACAGACACACAGGACCTCAATGCAGTTAAACAGGTTGCCCTACACTGGAGATTGCCTAAGGTTCCACTCTGCACAATTAATAAGTGCCTTTTACAGAGAGTCAAAGCAGCTCTACCTATACACAGAAACACATGCAGGGAGACTGCCAAATTGAGGAGACAAAGAAATATGGCCCATATGAAAGAACAGAAAAAAAAAACCCAGAAAAAGAACTAAACAAAACAGAGATAGCCAACCTATCAGATGCAGAGTCCAAAACACTGGTGATCAGGGTGCTCAAAGAACTCAGAGTATGGCAACAACATAAAGGAAGAAATAAAGGTTATACTAAGTGAAATTTTAAAAAGCTACAGAGAACCAACAGTGAAGGGAAGGAATATGGGACTCAAATCAATGATTTGGAATGTAAGGAAGAAATAAACATTTAACCAGAACAGCAAGAAGAAAAAAGTATTCAAAAAACAAGGACAGTAAAGAAGATTCTGGGACATCTCCAAACATGCCAACATCTAAATCATAGGGATGTCAAAAGGAGAAGAGGAGCAAGAAATTGAAAACTTATTTGAAAAACTAATGGAAGAAAACTTCCCTAATTTGGTGAGAGAAATAGATATGCAAGTCTAGGAACTGCAGAGAATCCCAAATGAGTTAGATCCAAAGAGGAGCATACCAAGACACACCATAATTAAAATGACAAAGGTTAACAATAAAGACAGAATCTTAAAAGCAGAGAGTTACCTACAAAGGAGTTCCATAAGACTATCAGCTGATTCCTCAAAAGACACTTTGCAGGCAAGAAGGGGCTGGCAAGAAGTATTAAAAGTGATGAAAAACAAGGACCTACAACCTCCATTATTATCTCCAGTAAAGCTAGCATTTAAAATGAAAGGATAGACAAAGTGCTTCCCAAACAAGGTAAAGCTAAAGGACTTTATCATCACCAAGCCATTGTTATATGAACTGTTAAAGGGACTTATTTAAGAACAAGAAGATCAAAACTATGAATATGAAAAATACAACAAATTCAAAACTATCAATGACTGAATCTTAAAAAAACAAACAAACAAAGTAAACAACCAGAACAGAACAAAATCATAGGTATGGAGATCATTTGGAGTGTTATCAGCTGGGATATAGAGGGGAAAATGGTGAAAAAGGTACAGGTACTAAAATGCATAATTGGTAGTTACAAAATAAACAAGGGGATGTTAAGAATAGCATAGGAAATGGAGAAGCCATTATAGAAGAACTTATATGCATGACCCATGGACATGAAGGAAGGGGAGATGGCCTGAGGGAAGGGGGTACCAGGCAGAGGGTGGGTAAAGGGAGAAAACTGTAATTACATAGTCAATAAAGCATACTTAAAAATATGTTAATATTAACACATAAATGATTTACCAAGGTCTGGCACATAGTAATTGTTCAGTAAAAGTTTATTGCTTGTATTGTTAATCTTTTTTCTTATCGTTCTACCCGCAAAATAAAGCTTAAATTTACTTTCTTCTTTATTTCTACTACCATGGCCTTAGTTTAGGTTCTTTGGAGGGACTGGTTTACTAGGCTCCCTACTAATTTCCTTGAGCTTAACTTCAACCTTGTAGTGTATCTTAAAAACCAGATTCCAAGGCTAAGAACTTGGTGTCATTTTTTACTTCTTTTTTTCCTTTCCCACTCCACATCCTATATGAAGATTTTCTGATTCTTCCTCCAAAATATATCTGAAATTAGGCCATCTCTCCTCAACTGAACCAAAACCACTGTGATATGAGCCACAACCATCTTCCTCCGGGATTATTGCAACATGCTGCTATTGATCTCTTTGCTTCAAATCTTAAATTCCACAGTTTGTCCCAACACAACAGCCAAACTGATTGTTTTAAATCATAAATGAAATGCCAGCATTACTTTGCACAGCATAAAGTCTTCTCATTTCACTCATGGAAAAGCTAAAGTTCTTACAAAAGCCAACAACATGCTATAACACCCGAATTTTTCTCTCTCTGTGTCTCTCTCTGTGTGTGTGTGTGTGTCTCTCTCTCTCTCTCTCACACACACACACACACACACACACCCCTTGCCTCACTAATAAAATTCTTCCTAGGTGAGATGAAAGGCTGTTGGAAACCCAAGTGTCCTCTTAAAAAGACAAAGCACTAAACCTTCTTGCTGTCTCTCCACAGATCCAGCTCTTTCCATTTTAAGGCCTTTGTGCTGGTAATTCTCTCTGCCTGAAATGACCCCAACTTTTCTCTACACATCTTCCTCACATTCACAAGGCCTTTTCTAAATATCTTCTCTAAAATTTTAACCTTCCCAGCATCTGTAAGCTCTGATCAGCCTCATCCTATTATACATTTCATCTTTTTATATACTCTGACATTTATAAGTTTATTTGAATTAGTTGTTTATCTCTTCTTTCTAGAATATAAGTTCCATAAGAACAAGAATGTTTTATTGATAATTTAATTTTTTTTTTCTTTTCAGTGATATATCCCAAGCTCTAGAGCCTTCTGAAGTTCATAACAGGTCTTAGATAAATAAAAGATAAAGGTTTTTGAATTAATAATTAATTTATGTTTACTCTATGAAATAACTTTACAATAATATTGAAGAAACATTTGTTAGAAAGCGTTGGATATTCATAATAGCAAATTCAACCTAGACAGGTTATTCAATTTAGATACTTACTTATTGGTGATGATAACATTGAAAAGATAGCGGGGCCCTATAAATGTAAATCTTTCCTGTGTAAAGTGTTATGATTCTCTATGCCCAATCTAGGAAAGTTATTTCTGTTAAGATGCTAAAAGTATTGACAGAGTTTCCATCAAGCTGTTGGAGTAGGTAGAAACTGTACTCACCTACTCCTGTAACCACATCGAAATTACAACTAAATTGTAGAACAATAAGCCTGCATAACTATCTGAAGACTAGCTGAATAAAAGTCCTATAACTAAGGATAAATGGAAGAGGCCACAGTGAGACTGGCAGGAGGGACCTCAGCTTCCCAACCCAGATCACAATTCCAGGAATGGGAATCCACATTACATCTGGCAGTGAAAATCAATCAGCATGGTTCTCACCTGCCCAGGTGAGATGGAAGGCTGTTGGAAACCCAAGAGCCCTCTAAAAAGACAAAGCAAAAATCTCATTTGTAGGCACTCATTCTGGGCTCTGGTAGAGGGACAGAGGCTGGGGGCAGTGGGTATCAGTGTCATACATGGAGAGGCTCAGTTGTGTGGCTCTGGAGCAAGGGATCGAGGGACAGTCACCAGTTTCCCTGTGTTGAGTCCTGCTCATGCACAGCCTGCTGGCACCATCTTTTCTGGGCAGGGCCTTCTCCCAACAGGTATTAGCCTGATGAGCTGCATTAGCTCCACTCTGGTGACTCCCTGAGGCCCCAACTACCCAAAGTACACATGACCTGGTTGCCCTAGGCAACCTCTGGTTGCCCTGGGCCCACTTTACAATCTTTTTTAAAAAATCATGAAAAATGCCAAACAAGTTCAAAGGATGCCAAAGATACACAAGAATAAAGTCAGGTGTATGGCTTTGGGATGAGGATCCTCTTCCCACTTACCTGCAGGCACCACCTTTCTTATGTGGAGCCCTTTCCCCATGACATTAGCCCATGAGCTACATCAGCTTTACGTTTAGGAATCCTTAAGGCCTCATGCTACTGAAAAAAAAAAAAAAAAACAAAAAAAAATAAACCTCTTGAGAAATTCCAGTTCAGCTTGGGGGATGCCAGAGACACACAGGGAGAAACTGAGTCATGTGGCTTCAGGACAAGAGGACAAGCCCCATCTCCCCCACCACAGCTGATAGGCACCATTTTTTCTGTTAGACCCTCCTTCTACATGGCCAAATCTGCTTTGGCCTGGTGAATCCCACCAGCTCCTCCCTGTCAACTCCCTAATACTTCATTCAACTGTAAAAGTTCCCAGGTGTCAGGCAGGTGCAGCTGGCCTTGGTATACTGAGTGGCCTCAAACTCAGCAGTGGTACCAAATTTGACTCTGTATTAACCTGATCAACACCACTTGCCCATTGCTAGTGACACCCTGAGAACCTCTCTCATGCAATTTTTGTACTACTGGAGGCTTTTTTAGTGATTGAGCTTTATGGGAACTGGCAGGCAGTGGCAGATCTCAGAGCTCCTTAAGCCTTGTGCTGACTTGCTTCTGGCCTGCTACTGGTGGAAGTTGACCTCAGTTTGTGGTTTGGCACTTTCCATGTGCACCCACACACAGCACAAGCAGCTACTAACTATGGATTGCTTGGCAGCTCCTAACAGGGAGCTCAGGGATATTCACAGGAAGCCTCTGAACCTGCAGTGCAGTACTACCCAAGAGACCTCAGAACCAACATACCTGGTAGCTGGCTTCAGACCACAGCAAAGCACTACATGATTAGTTCCACAGATAGCACACCCAAAAGAAGGTGTTAGCAGGTACCAATCATACTGTGGAAATTCAGCTTCTTGGGGTCAGCCCCCACATAGAAGTTCCTATATTGTGGTCAGAACCAATTCTGACAGCCAGCCAGTGTAAGGGTCAACCCACCTGAAAAAGTGCTAACAGCAATGAAGGATCAACTACAATAGGAAGACACACATCACCCACACACGAGACAATCCTGGAATACCCAGCTCAGGTTGACCAGGGACACTACCACTGGAACCCATAGGACACCTATTACATAAGGCCACCCTGCCAAGACTGGGAAACATACAAGATCTACTTAATATATAGAAACAAACATAGACAAGTAGCCAAAATGGGGATACAAAGATATATGTCCCAAATAAAACAACAGAAGTAATCATCAGGAAAATGACTAAATGAAATGGAGGCAAGCAATCCACCAGATAACGAGTTAAAAAAAAAAAGGTTATAACTACATTTAAGGAATGTGGTAAGAACTATAACTATGAAAAATGACATTGTAACCATTAAAAAAGTTAAAAATTAAGAATATAATAACAGAAATAAAATAATCAACAACAGATTAGATTAAGCAGAGGATTGAATCAGCTTTTTGGAAGACAAGGTAACAGAAAACATCCAATCAGGCTCCAAAAAAAAAAAAAGAATATTAAAAAACGAATGGCCCTGGCTCGTGTAGCTCAGTTGAGTGAGAATGGGCTGTGAACCAAAAGGTTGCTGGTTGGATTCCCAGTCAGGGCACATGCCTGGGTTGAGGGTCAGGTCCCCAGTGGGGGCCATGTGAGAGGCAACCACACATTGATGTTTCTCTCCCTCTCTTTCTCCCTCCCTTTCCTTCTCTCTAAAAATAAATAAATAAAATCTTTAAAAAACATTTTTAACAATAAATAAATAAATAAAAAGGAATTAAGATAGTTTAAGGGACTTCTAGGATAACATCAAGCAAACAGCACCCACATTATAGGAATATCAGAAGGAGAAGAAAGTAAGCAAGGAATTGAGAACCCACTTGAAGAAATAATAACTGAAAACTTCCCTAAACTGGTGAAGAAAAAAGGCACACAAGTCCAGGATATGCAGAGAGTCCCAAACAAGATGAACCCAAAGAGGCCCATACCAATATACATCACAATTAAAATAACAAAGGTTCAAGGCAAACAAAGAATCTTAAAAGCAGCAAGAGAAAAAGAGTCAGTTACCTACAAGGGAGCTCCCATAAGACTGTCAGTTAACTTCTCAATGGGAAATTTTCAGGCCAGAAGGGACTAGCATAAAATATTCAGGGTAATGAAAAGCAAGAATTTAAAGCCAATACTACTCTACCAAGAAACACAATCATATAAAATTGAAAGATAGCTTCCCAGACAAGAAAAAGCTAAAGAAGTTAATTGCCCCCAAGGAACAATTACAGGAAGTATTAAAGAAACTTTTTTTTAAGAAGAAGGAAAAGCCCTGATTGATGTGGCTCAGTAGGTTGAGCATTGTCCCTCAAAGCAAAAGGTCACCAGTTCAATTCCTGGTCAGGGCACATGCCTGGGTTATGGGTTCAGTCCTCCATTTGGGGCACTTATAAGAAGCAACCAATTGATATTTCTCTCTCACGTTGATGTTTCTAATCATCTCTTTCTCTCTCCTTTTCCCTTTCTCTATCAACAAAATATATTTTTTAAAAAAGAAGAAAAAGGAACATAAATATGATTAATAAAATGGCAAAGACTATATACCTATCAATAATCACTTTAAATGTAACTGGATTAAATACTCCAATCAAAAGACTAGGGCAGTTGAATGAATAGAAAATAAGACCACATGAGGAAGGTGCCATATGTTTAAACCTACTCCTGTGACCTAGTGCTGGCGTGGTATCCTGGGAAAGCAGTGAGAAGCAGGAAGAGAGGTGGGAAACATCTGGTTTCATGCAAATGATCTTCAACTCACTTCCCACAGAGATTTTTACAAAAGGTTGTTTTATTTTCCTATAGAAGCAAAGAAAACATCCACAAATTGAGGTAATATCAGACGGATGCAGCTTGAGAAGTCCCCTTGGTCTCTCCCCTTGAAGGTACAACAATTACAACAATTTGAAAAGCTATAATTCAACAAAGGATTCCCAGTTCAACACAAAAACATGTCTGGGAGATCTGCACATTATAATATCTGAAAGTAGGTGAGTAAGAGCAAGCCAGGGAGCAGGGAAGGGAGAAGGGCTAGCCAGTGCCACAGATGCAGCCTGGACCACAGAGGTTTGGTTATGGTGGTCTGGTAGCCCCCATGGTCAGGCCAAAAAACAAAGCCACAGAGCCCAGCTGCCTCTTCTTACCCTCCCAGAGCTCACCTCTACTCACCTGCCAGAGTTAACAGTGAGCCTCAGAAGAAGCTGTAGCAGTGATTGTCAGGTTGCAGAGTACATTACCTGTGACCCTGAGAACTGAAGCCTCAGAAGTATTTTTCCCCTGATCTGCAGGCACAAACTGCAGCTAATCCCTGGGATGGGTGAATATACTGAGGTGAGGCTATGAGGTCTAACAGTTGCCATTACTGGAGACCAAAGACACAAAGGCACCAGCTGGCCTCACCCAGCTCACCCCACCAACCGTGCATCATGGCTGCACTTCTGGCAGCCTCAGGTGCCAGGCACAACACTGGGATTTCACAGACTTGGAACTACATCATACCATCACATTTCCCTGGGCAGGTGGTGTGCTGAGGCCAAGGCAACTTGATCACAGAAGAGATTCCCAAGTCCCCAGGGAATACAGGGCATTTTTCACAGTGATCTGAGAAGCTAGAGCAGTTCAAGTTTTCAGTTAAACAACTTGTACTTCTTTGCCACCTACTGGATAACATAAGAAAGACTTCTTGTCAACCTACTACTGAAGTACTACTCAAAAATACCTGAGAAGATGAAGAATACATGAAAGATCATGAAAAACATGGGAATATGTGATTTAAATGACAAAAAAATTCAAGATTGAAGTTCTGAAAAAAAATTCAACAGGATACAAGAAAAAAAAGCTAGGAAGTTCAATGAACTAAGAAATAAAACCAATGAACAAATGAGTACCAAAGAGACTGAAACTTAAAAAACAAAAAGAACCCATTAGAAATTCTGGAGATGAATAACTCAATAAAAGAAATAAATAATAAACTAGTGAGCATAAGAAACAGAGCTGACAAGATAGAGGAAAGAATTAGTGACAGAGAAGACAGAAACCTAGAAATGATGCAGAGAAAAGAGAGAAAGGTAAGACTTGAAAATAAAAGAAAAAAATGAAAGAACTCTGTGGGAACTATCTGACTCCATGAGAAAGAGAAATATAAGTATAATAGGTATACCCAAAAGAGAAGAGAGAGAGAAGGGAACACACACTTTTCAAACAAAAGGTAGTTGAGAACTTCCCAAACCTATGGAAAGAGCTAAATATTTGAATCCAAAAAGGAAACAGAACACCTGATTATATTAATCCTAAAAGGTCTGCTCCAAGGCACATTATATTAACACTATCAAAAATTAATGACAAAGAAAGAATTATCAAGGCAGCCAGGGAAAAGAAGACAAAGGCCTATAGACCTATAGAGGAAATACCATCAGAAACCCTACAAGCTAAGAGAGAGTAGAATCAACTATTTAAACTACTCAAAGAGAAAACTTACCAGCCAAGAATAATATATCCAACAAAGATATTATTTATATATGAAGGATAAATACTTTTTCAGTCATACAGAAGCTGGGGGAATTTACCACCAGAAGACGTCCATTACAAGAAATACTCAAAGAAGTTATTCTACCTGAAACAAAGAACAAAAAAAAAAAAATGATTAAGATTGCTAAGAGAGAGCCCTGGCTGGTGTGGCTCAGTGGCCTGAGTGCTGGCCTGTGAACCAAAGGGCCACTGTTTCAATTCCAAGTCAGGGCACATGCCTGGATTCCAGGCCAGGTTCCCAGTAGGGGGTGTACTAGAGGCAACCACACACTGATATTTCTCTCCCTCTCTTTCTCCTTCCCTTCCCCTCTCTCTCTAAAACTAAGTAAATAAATAATCTTTTGTAAAAAATTATTGCTAACAGACAAACAGAAGTAGGATGTTGCAATTATTTTTCATAATAGGATATTATGCACTTAAATATAGTATAAAAGTTAAAGGAGGTAAAAACATTCAAAAAGAGAGAAAACAATAGCTAATGCCATTTGAAAATGGACTCACAGCATAAATACGAATAATTTGTGACAATAAAAACATAAAAAGGGAGGGGACAAAGGTCTGAATTTGCAAAGGGCAATGAAGATAAGATGCATTCTGAAGAAAAAGGGTGGCCATATATATAAAACTTTTGCTTGCACAAAACTAATGGTAACCGCGCACACACACACACACACAGGCAAAATTCAAAACTGAGACACACAACTTAAAAAAGAGAAAACAGGACAAAATTATAGAATACCACCAAACCAAAACAGGAGTCAGATACACAAAAGTAAAGAAACATTGGCAGCACAGAGTTGCCGGAAACCAAAAGATGAAATGGTTGTAAGAAATCCTTATACATCAATAGTTACTCTAAATGTGAATACACTGAACTTACTAATAAAAAGACAGGCCATCAGATTGGGTCAAAAAACAAAACCCAACCATATGCTGCCTTCTGAAGTCTTATTTCAGCTACAAAAATGAGAGTAGACTCAAAGTGAAAGAGTGGAAAATATTTCAACAAATGGCATCCACAGAAAAACAAGTATAGCCATAATTATATCTGACAAAATAAATTTCAAGATAACAGAGGTAAAAAGAGATAAACATGGACATTTTTTAATGATAAAGAGGATACTTCATCTAGAAGGAAGACTTCACAATATGTTTGTATATGCACCCAATCTGGGAGCAAATATATAAAGCAACTACTAACAGAACTAAAAGAAGAAACTGAAACAAACACAGTTATAGTAACGGACCTAAATACACCATTGAGAGTTATGAATGAATCCTTCAAACAGAAGATTAATAAAGAAATATTTGCTTTAAGTGGCACATCACACCACATGTACATAACTGATGTTTACAGAGCCTTTCAGTCCAGAGCACCAGATTACACATTCATTCCTGTGCACATGGAACATTCTCAAGGATAGACCATATGTTGAGTCACCAAACTAGCCTCAACAAATTTAAGAAGGTTGAAATCCTAACAAGCGTATCCTCTGACCACAGTTCTTTGACATTAGAAATCAACTGCAAAAGGTAAGCAGAAAGAAAAAACACAAACATGTGGAGATTAAACAACATAGTACTAAAAAATGACTCGGTCAAAGAAGAAATAAAGGGAGAGATCAAAAGTTGCATAAAGACAAATGAGGATGACTGTACAACATGTTGAAATTGGGGGAGGCAGCAAAAGCTGCAATAAAATGGAAACTTATATCATTATAGGCCTATATCAAGAAACAAGAAAAATCCCAAGTAGACAACCCAACACTACAGCTTAAAGAAATATAGAAAGATCAAAAGTAACCCAAAGTCAGCTGAGGGAAGGGAATAGTAAAAATTAGAGCAGAATGAAATGAAACAGAGAACAAAAAATCCATACTGAAAATAATGCAACAAAGAGCTTGTTCTTTGAAAATATTTAAAAAATCAGCAAATCTCTGGTTAGGCTCTCTAAGGAAAAATAGAAAGGACTCAAGTGAAAAATCAGAAATGAAAAAGGAGAAATTACCACAGACATCACAGAAATACAAAGGATCATACAAGAGTACTGTGAAAGACTATATGCTACCAAATATAATAACCTAAAAGAAATAAATGTTTCTCTCAATATATAACCTTCCCAGACTGATTCACAAAGTCCTGGAGGTATTATGCTACCTGACATCAAGCTACACTATGAGGCTGTAGTGATCAAAAAGAATAGTACTGGCATAAAAACTGATATGTAGATACATAGATAAATAGATATAGATAGATATAGACATAGACATAGAGATAGATAGATAGATAGATGATAGATAGAGAGATAGAAATACAGATATTGATATGTATATTGTCATATATATATATATATATATGATCTATCAATGGAACAGAATAGAAAGTCCAGAAATAAACCTATACCTATATGGTCAATTAATACATGACAAAGGAGGCAAAAACATACATTGGGGTAAACACAATTTATTCAATAAATAATGTTGGGAAAATTGGACAGATTTATGAAAAAAACTAGGCCACTTCATTACACCATATACAATAATAAACTCCAAGTGAATTAAAGACTTATATGTAAGACTTATAACCATAAAACTCCTAGAAGAAAACATAGGTAGTAATCTCTCTAACATTTCTCTTAGCAATATTTTTTCTGATCTATCTCCTTATGAAAGATAAATAAAAGAAAAGCTAAACTAATGAAACTATATCAACATTTTTTTCCACAGTAGAAGAGACTATCAACAAGAGGAAAAGAAAAACACTTAAGGAAGAAGATATTTACGCATGATACATCTGATAAAGGGTTAATCTTCAAAATTTATAAAGAAATCAGACAACTCAACACCAAAAACAAAGAATTAAATTTAAGAAATGGATAGAGGACCTGAATAGACTTCACCAAGGAGCACATACAGATAGCCCACAGACACATGAAAAGATGCTCACAGTCACTAATCATCAGATAAGTGCTAATTAAAATCACAATGAGGTATCATCTTACAGCTGTGATAATGGCTATCATCAATAAATCAGCAAAAAAATGGGAAATCCTCTTGCGTTGTTGGTGGGAATGCAAATTGGTGCAGCCACTACGGAAAACAGTATGAAATTTCCCTAAAAAATTAAAAATAGACTGCCTTATGACCCAGCAATTCCATATCTGGATATATAGCCAAACAAAACCAAAACACTAATTCAAAAAAGATATATGCACCTCAATGTTCATGGCAGCATATTTAAAATAGCCAAAATATGGAAGTAGCCTAAGGGCCCATCAATAGATGAGTGGATAAAGAAGTGGGACATATACACAATGGAATATTACTCATCCATAAAAAGAATAATATGTTACCATTTGTGACAACATGGATGGACCTAGAAGGTATTATGTTAAGTGAAATAAATCAGACAGAGAAAGGCATGTACCATATGATTTCATTTATATGTGGAATTTTAAAATGAAAATAAGCACGCAAAACAGAAATTGAATCATAGATACAGAGAACAAACTGATAGTTGCCAGGTAGGAGAAGAATGTGGGACTGGGGAAAAGGTGAAGGGATTAGGAAGTACAAGTTGATATCTGCAAAATAGTTAACAGAGAGTAGAGTAGAGCCTAAGAAATATGATCAATAATATTGTAACGACTAGGTAGGGAGGATCACTTCATAGATCATATAATTGCCTGGCCACTATGCTGTATACCTGAAACTACTATCAAATAATATTTAATGCCTAAAAAGCATTACTAAAACTAAATAATTATAAAAATATTTATTCAATAACTATTATGAGACATCCAGTCTTCTGAAATTGAGCAATAGAAAGGGAACAAGATAAAAAGATCTCACTCATATAAAAATTAAATCTGAGTAGAAGACAAGTCACAGAAAATTAAAAGGTTGACAATTTCAGAGGAATATAATTGCTATTAAAGCAGTAAAACAGGGTAAGATGATAAAGAAGAAACCAATGGTAATGAAGCTAATTAGAGAATTTGGTCAAGAAATAAAATTTGAGCTAAATGCTGAATGAGAGAACACATTGCCAGTGCAAATACTTGAAAAGTCACAGGAGGAAGTGCAGTAGTGCCCGGAGGTCCCGAGGAGAGCTGGCTTTTTGAGGTACAAAGAGAAGCCTGTGAGCGAGAGTGAGGGGATGAGTGAGGTCGACAGGTAAGCAGGGCTGGGGTTATGGAAATCACTATAGATGTCTTACTACTTTGGGGCAATCATTTTTTTCACTTATGAAAAAATAGCTTCAGACACTTTATTTAAACAACTATATATGTTTAATAACACACTTTCAGTCATTATGAAACAGCTATAATTAATGTTTTTGTTAGACTTTTATTTTTTATGTGTTTTAACTTCTGAAATTAAATAGACTATTTTAAATGTTTTTCTTAAGCTAAATTTATTTTTCTGTGGATTAAATGTTCTTCTTTATTTGATATTTTCTGACTAAATGCACTAAGAAAGCCAATTCTTAACTTTGTATAAGTATTTTTCAGAGGTTTCAAAAGAAGGCATTATGCTTTAATACCCTGAAGATTTATTTGTAAAACTTCTAGATGGAAAGAAGAGAAACCGCAGAAAATTTTGAAGCAGGAGATGAAAAGTAAACACAGTAGTTTGGTGAAATATGGTTAGAAAATGATGAGGTGAACTGTAGAAAAAGAACTTAGAATTCTCTCTCTCCTGTTTGAGTTAACCACTGATAAATTGTGAATGCAAAGTTTCAGTTAAAATAAAATAAATGGATTCCAAGAGTGAAGGAAAATTGTTAACCTCTTCAATCAGTAAATATCAAAAATGTACAGGCCTTTTTGCCTCTTGTTCTTTTAAATTATTACTCAAAATTAAATATTTTAAAATCTAACTTTAAAAATCTGCATTAGCCCTCAATTTAGTAAATTATAGAAGATAATCAAATACTTTTAAAATATTTTGTCAATGGCCCTTTATTTCCTAGAAACATTATCTCAGGTTACAGAAAACGTTTTTACATTTGATCTTAGACAAAAGGGTGAAAAACGATATATAAAACATGTTTTGTTGTTAAAAAGGATAGGAAGAATGGGACAATTCTTTTTACATAATAAGTTAATGTCCAGTTATTTTTAAATCTGTCTTTTAGTTCTTTAAAATATAAATCTGACATTATTTAGTTTTTGTGAAGAAAAATCTATGGAAATTTTCTAGTCTTATTTTCTCATTAAGGTAGGATTTCTCTAGAACATATCTAGAAAAAATAGACAAATTACATTTTTACAGATGACATAATTTTATGATTAATACATTTGTTTAAGATACATCTGTGTAAACTAGAATACAGATAGACAAGCTAAATGTATCTATACAATATACCTGGATTATATATTATATATATGCATAGTACATCATTATATATAATAATATTATATATTATAATCATATATTAATTATATATTATATAATATATTACAACATATTATACATTACATATATATGTTATATTATATGATATTGCATAAAATAATATACAGTACAATTATAATCCATGTATATGTGTAGATATATTTAATTTAGTATACCTGGATTTTATATATGTGTATGTGTATGTGTATAAAATCTTTACTACAAATAATTTGAGTGCACATTTTACATTAAAATAAAATTTTAAGATCTTAATATCTTTCATTTGTTTTTCAGTTATCCTGCCACACTGAAAATAACTTTAGTTATGTTTTGCCCATATATAATGCGAATGTTAAGGGTAGTTAAACTCAGTTCTGAGAAACTAAGGATGGGGGAGAGTTGGAGTGTTAAGGAAGTCTTTTTTTTTTACCATTTATATTTTAGGATTGATTGAATTTATTATTAACCTGCATTAATTTGTTATATTCTTAAAGAGAAGCACAAGAAGCATAAGCTGCACACAGATGCTTATAGCACACAGCCTTGTTCATTAATTGTCCAAACTTGGAAGCAACCAGGATGCCCTAAATTAGGTTAATGGATAAATAATTTATAGAACACCCAAACAATGGAATATTACTAATTGCTAAATATAAATGAGTAATCAAGCCATGAAAAGGCACAGAAAAAATTTAAGTGCACATTGCTAAGTAAAAAAAGCCAGTCTGGAAAGGCTACATGTTATATGATTTCAACTGTAAGACAGTCTGGAAAAGACAAAACCATGGGGCCAATAACAAGATTAGCAGTTATCAAAGTTTGGGAGTGGAGGCTGGGAGATGAACAGAAGCACAGAGGATTTTCAGTCAGTGAAACTGTTCTTTATGATACTATAAGGGTGGATACACATTGCTGTACATGTGGTCAAACTCTAGAATATACAACACCAACAGTAAATCCTAAAATACAGTATGGGCTTTGAGTGATTGTGATGTGTTCATGTAGGTTCATTAACTGAAACAAATTACCACTCTAGTGGGGGTTGTTACGATGGGGAGCAGGAGTAGGGGCCAGAAGTGTATGGAAAACCTCTGTCCCTTCCTTTCAATTTTGCTGTGAGCCTAAAATTGTTGTTTAAAAAAACACAAAGAAACAGAAATGGCCTCAAAAATAAATTTATGTGATCTAAAAATTTAATCTATGCATAAATATAAAATATTTTTAAAGATGTTAATTTAAAAACTAAAAAAAAATTAACTTGGGGAAAATCAAAACTTAAAGTCTCTTAGACTGACATCTGCAAGGACGTGCATTTTTCTCAACTAACAATGATTAAATCCCCAAAGGGAAAAGAAACAAAAACTTTACTTGAGCTAATTCTTGCTGGAATGGGTGGAAGCATAATCAGGAGGACTTCATGGTGATTTTGTGACAATAACAATGGAAGAATCAAATGACACTCAAGACTGTTCCAATAAAACAGCAGATAAGAGTCCTGCGCAGAAAATAAGTGTCTCTGACATCTACAACTAGAAAGCTTTTTTTAAAAAACATATAATTGGATACTGGCATACAACCATGACTAATAAGATAAACTATAGACACAGTTGTTTTTTTGCAGATATGAAAAATATTTTTGTATCTCTGAAATTCACATCTGATATAGAATGCCTCATATCTGTTTACATGTTGAATGAAAACAGAGTTAGTATTTTTGACTATTCTTGTTTATATACTGAGTAATCATTCTGAAGGGCTTTAAAATTCTCTTAGCAACTGAACACTTTATACTTAGTTTTTCCCCCACTACAAAATAAAACACTGAAAATTATTTAAATTAGAATTAGTGTTATGGTTGCATGCAATATTTTAAATTATTTAAGTAAATTTGGCTTACTATTCATGTTTGAAGCCTTGCCCAGTTCCATCCCTTTAGTCTTGAGCTTTGTTTTGTGCTATAATGTACCAAAACCCTGTCTACTCATGCTTCACCATCCCATTAAACTTCAAAGGTAAATTTTGCCTGAGTACAAATATTGACCCCTCCTCAAAGACCCAAAATGTGAGATTTACAAGTCTGTGCATTCCCTCTTCAGAGAACAGTTTCTGCTCTTTCCATCACTGGTTCTATCCTTAGCAGGTAATAGATCTCCTAAACCCTCTCTGGATCTCTGGAGACATCCCAAGTGATTCTATACTGCTAGGAAAGCGTTAGGTTAATGTGTATGCAAATGTCTAAAGCCCTTGTTAAAATGGTGTGTTGTGTGTGTATAGGGGTTTTAAGATATCATCCTAATGAAGAGAGTAAAGAGAGAAGATAGTTACTGAATTATGTTGAAAAGTTATATTCTTCGTAAGTGCTACAGATAAAGCAATTGTTTAAGTTATAAATACTATTCTTAAAAGAGTATTTTTTCAGGACCAAGTGAAAGGGAGAATTTTTTACAACTCTTATGATATGAAGCTATGAAATTATGGAAGCATTTAAGTTTGATAGAAATAATAAGGACATGTGGTTACTTGTTTTTAATTAATTAAAATTAAGAGACAAATGTGGATTCTCAGTGGGGGCAAGGTCTATGTTGCTTATATTAGTGAACTTCATTCATTTAACAAATATTTGTGGAGAGCATCTTACAGTAAATAAACAAGTAATGAAAGAAGGTAGTTGTGGCTCTTCATGCATGAAGTGTTTAAAGTCTAGGACTACTGTGGACACTATAGGGCTAAGTTAATAATATCATTTTGAACAAGTAACACCTTACATTTAGGTGATTCATTTCCATGGTAACCTCTATTCATAAGTAAAAGAACATCTTTTAGGGGAAAAAAAGGCCTCATTTTTAAAACAGGACAATTAGCAGGAAATTCTGAGTCTTTTATTTTCATTTGAATTCATCTCCAAGGAGGTTCCCTGATACTGAAAGAGCAGGAAACCTGATTTACTAACCCATTTCATAACAGACTTTCTTCCATTACAAATAGAAGGAACTACAAGGAATCTGAAACATTTTTTTAATTTAAATTAAATATATCGCATTAGATAAGTTGAGGTAGAACGTTTATTCATTCTTTAACATTCCAGATCATTTCATTTCTATTTCAAAGTTCATTGCTGAGTCTGGAGAGTTTTAGTATTTGCTCCAAATTCTTGGCTTGGTAGAAGAGATTCAAAAATGAGCGACTTGTTACTGATTTCATGAAAATGTCTTTGGTGTTATTATCTTATAATATTTCTTTCAAATTGATAACAGACAGATTTGAGACCTATGAATGGTCTCTCAGTCTAACTTTCCATAAGACTTTCTGGTTCTGCATGCTTACATTCCACTTACAATCTTCTCCTTTGGACTTTATCTGTGTAATATCAACTAAATAAGATTGGAAACAAGTTATCAAATTCAACAGAACTCTAAATTGAATAGATAAGAGTCTACTTTCTCATACCAATAGTGTCTGTGTGCAATTCTCAGTTAAAACAGATAAGCAGGGTAAGTGTTCAGCAATTTACTTTTCAATAGTTATTTGTATTTCAGACGTCTTTAATCTGATCCTTTCATAAGTAGCTTTCACATTAGCATAGCTGACATTCTTATCTAAAATCCAGAAAGCCCCGGAAAAGTGAAGATTAAGGAAAAACATTTTAAGGAAGCCATATCTTTCTCTTAAAAATGACTAAATTTTTAGGAGTTTTATGTAAATAATTCAGTCAAAAGCTCACCTATTTTTCCATGGTTTTTATCCTGACTCAAAGGGGAAATTAACTTCATTTGATTTGTTTTTGTTTACCAGTTTACCTTTTATTTTTGAAATACTCAAAATACATTTAACTTTCAAGGCTTCCTGCTTCCTGAATATATGGACGTATAGAGAAATAGAATAATAAATATATTTGCACCTAAAAGAAATTGGTTCTTGATTAGTTATCTGCAAATATATAGTTGGCAACCTCCCCTAAAAAGAGAGAAAAATAAATGTAAATGGTGTTGTGCTTTATATTTCAAGGTCTTCTAACTAGATGTAATTAGTCAAAAGGTGAAAAAATTGTACATGCTTCCAAATTAAATGAATAAAACATTTTAGTACTTTTATTAACTGGATGCATGACAACAAAAGTAGGTAGCTGGAACTTATTTTAAAGGCTCCAATTATTTATATTTTAAGTGAGCTTCAAGATAATAACATATACATTATACAGCATGTTATTTAGTAGATGCTTTAACTTTTTACTTTTAGTTTTTAAAAAAGGTTACAGACAGTATAAGCCAAAGGAAATAGGATAAAAGTTAATACCATATATTTACACTGATTAACATACCTGGCCCAGAAAAACAAAGATACATTTGAAGTTCTTCAATCAGATCAACAGGTCACATATTTTAAGAGGGTTATGTTTGGACTTGCAGTTCTTTACTTTTCTTGAGACACAATTTCCTGAGATTTACAAGGACTATTGTCTCCACTTCTCAAGAAAATAAGATATGTGTGTGTGTGTACTCATAAAATTCTTGCTAGATCTTGTGAAATTCAGATCGTCTGATTTTGTAAAAAAAAGATGAAATCAAAATCAGATACACATAATGCTTTCAGATGTACATTTTCTGTTTTTACATCTAAAGACAAATAGGAGTTCCACTGTCTCTCAAAATCATGTTATTCTCTGAATGAGTTATTTACTATTTTTGTATTGATGAAAAAACTTAGCATTTTAAAATATCTCTAGATTGTAAAATAGGTCAACTATTTTTGGAAAACAATTTGGAAGTAAGGATCACTGACTTTTGAATGAGCAAATCTACTTCCAGAAATTGCTTTAGAGAAATAATCTAAAATGTAAATTCATGTACATAAATTTTAACAATAACACATTATAATGTGCTAGCCCATATTTAGTACTTTCTGTATGCTGAGCTCCTTCTTTTCTATGTGTTTTAAGTCACTTAGTCCTAACAATTGCCTTGTACACACTATTTCTAATACTACCCATCATTTTAAGTAAGGGAAAAAAACTGGATTTAAAGGTGTTAGTGATTAACCCCACATTTCACGTAGTAGTTGATATAGTTGAGACATGAGTCTAGGTCGGTCTACAGTTATGCTCTTACTGATATACTTTTCAGGGCATGGTTTATATTAATGGAAAATCAGAGGGAGCCTAAATATCCAATAATAAAGGGACATTCAAGCACCACATTATTGTAGATATAATATGGAATATATGAAAGACAAAAATTGCAGAGTATTCCACTGTGTAAATGTACCAGTTTTTAAATCCGCTCATTTACTGATAGGCACCAAAGTGACTTCCAGCACTTGACTGTTGTAAATAACACTGCTATGAACATTGGGATGCATAGGTTCTTTTGAATTGGTTTTTGGAATTCTTAGGGTATAATCCCAGCAGTGGAATTGTTGGGTCAAAAGGCAGTTCTGTTTGTAGTTTTCTGAGGAAATTCCATACTGCTTTCCACAGTGGCTGCACCAGTCTGCATTCCCACCAACAGTGCAGTAGGGTTTCCTTTTCTCAGCACTTGTTCTTTGTTGCTTTGTTTATGATGGCCATTCTGACTGGTGTGAAGTGATATCTCATTGTGGTTTCAATTTTCATCTATCTGATGGCTAGTGATGTTGAGTATCTTTCCATATGTCTCTTGATCCTCTGTATGTCCTCCTTGGAGTAGTGTCTGTTCAGGTCTTTTACCCATTTTATAATTGGGTTTGTTGTCTTCTTGGAGTGGAGTCATTTGCCCCTTCCCAGAAAGTACAGATGGAACTGGAGGGCATTATGCTAAGTGAAATAAGCCAGATGGTGAAAGACAAATACCATATAATCTTACCTATAAGTAGAACCTAATGAAGAAAATAAATAAGCAAGCCAAATAGAACCATAGATATGGAAATAAAGAACAAACTGACAGTGACCAGAGGGGAAGGGATGAGGGAGATAACAGGGAAAGAAGGGGAAGGGTCGTCAAGGAACATTTATAAAGGGCCCACGGACAAAGACAACAGTAGGGGGACGACTGAATGTGGGAGCTGGGGGTGGGTAGGGTTAGGGTTAGGGTAATGGGAACAATTGTAATTGGGCAACAATTAAATGCAAAAAAAAAGACAAAAAATTCATTTAAACAAATATTGCAATGCCATGGAAATATGTTGGATACAATTAAGTGTATAAAAGAAAATTAAAAACATTCATATTGTAAAAATGCATGTGCAATATGAACATAATTTCGTATGTGACTGACAAAATTTGCCAACTATTAATAAAAATTACTCTTGGATTTTGTCTCTTTATTTTTTCCAGTCCATTATATTGTCTCTAAAATGCATGCATTGGTTTTCTAGAAAGAAAATTAAACCTTTTAACTATTTTTGCAATCGTTATTGATTTTACAATTCTTCACCTGTTTACCAGGGCTTCTTAAATTGAAAAGGAGAAAACTCAAGTGCAATCTCTCTGATAAAAAAGTAGAACATGCCCCCTAGTGGTCCTCAAGATTTTTAGGTTTATTTGTTGTCTCTGCTGAGAGAATTTTACTTCATCTGCTATTTGACAGTAAATGGGAAAGAAATGGGCATCAGAATCGTAGAATGAATGTCAATAGTTTCTAATTAAGATCTGAGTTGGTTAAAAGAATTTACCCCACTTTGAGTAAATTTTAGAGTTAGATCAATCTATTTAAATATGGATATTTAGGAATATTTTAAAATTGTATTCTTTCCTTTGTTTATTTTGCCTGCTTACATTTTAAACCTATCTTTAGGATTTTCTAGAGTGAAATTTAGCTTTAGTTTTACAGAGGCTAAATTCACTGCAACATAGTTAAAGTGATCTTTTTCTTAAACCAGTCTGTACTTGATGCAAAAAATTGGTAAATGTACTGATTAATAAAGTTATGAGATAACATGGAAACATGTTAACATGATAACATGAGTCATCATGGAAAATGGTGATAAATAAAGATGTGTTTAAATGGTGAATAAATGTGTGTGCGTATTTATAAGATTGCAGTACCTTAATGACAGATATTACATGATGATGACAATCATGATGAATGTTATTTTAACAAAAGAAGACACAAGAGATAATGCATTCCTGGCCAGGAAGGTTTAGTACTGTAAAGAAATAAATTCTCCCCAAATTGAAATTTTATATATATATAATTATATTACATATATGTGCATACACACACATATATATACACACATATATATACTAAAAATGGAATAGGAGGCACAGTTTAGGTAGGGGGTTTCTAAGTCTGCTTTTTATCTTATTCCTAATGCCCACTGACTAAATAACTCCATCACTATTAGTTAACTGTTCTGAGTCTCCATGTTTTTGTCTGTATAATATATATGATAACAATGTAATATCTGCTATTGAGAGTTATGGCCAAAAACACTTGGCATAAAAGAGGAACTCAATAAACAGTAATAAATATGTGTTATTAATTTTGATGTATTTCCATTCAGAATTCTAACAAAACTAATTTGTGTTCTTCAAATTCATTGTAAAATTTATCTTGAAGAAGTAATTATTGTAGAATAGGTAAAATAGTCACAAAAAATAATAAAAATGAGGACACTAGTCCTCCCAAGGTAAATGTGTACCTGTAAAGAATCAGCAAATGCACCACTGTATACAAATAAAATGAAATAATCTTCTACTGAAAAAAAATGATTGGGTCCAAGTATCCTTTGAAAGATGATTGGGTAAAGAAGATGTGGTACACATATATGAAGGAATATTACTCAGCCACAAAAAGATGAAATACTGTAATTTATGACAAAATGGATAGACCTTGAGAATATTATACTAAGCAAAATGTCAGAAATATTTAAGAACCATATGATTTCACTAATATTTGGGATATAAAACTGAAAGGAACAAATGAACAAACAAGAAAAGCAAACAAAAACACGTAGACATAGATGGCAGTATGCTGGTTATTCGGGGGCAGGGGTTGGGGGGTAGTGAAGGGTAAGGGGGGCAAATATTCAGTGAGGGAAGATGATTTGGCTGGGTGGTGGACACTCGATGCAATATACAGATGATGTATCATAGAAACATACACTTGAAATGTATATAATCTCATTAGTCAACGTCACCCCAGTACATTTCATTTTTTTAAAAGTGGATAGAAACATGTAATAGACTTTGCCTTGACAGGGCGTTTGGTTCTAAAGACAATATGGAAAGCTAAATTTAGTTGTAATAAAAATTAGCCTTAAAAATCTCTCTGTAAGGTGTCACATTGGAAAGAATGGCCCTAAGTAAATTAGGTAGCTGCTATATAAAATGGATGTTTTACAATACATATGTGCTTCATCTACTATGTCACACTTAGGGCTACAAGAGCTCACCCAAGGAAACGCACTGATAATCTTGGAAACTGAGATCCACAGAGGGAGCAAAGAAAATGGAAGGAGAGTTTTTAATCCATAGTGACTCAAAGACATTCTGCTCATTTAACAGAAATGTCTGTACAGTTTTTAGATTTTTTCTACTTTCTTTTCATTTGGTTAAACATATTTCCCTTTGGATAAGTTAAATGCACATGTAGTGGCAAGATATCCACAATAAAATATAAGTTGCAGAACCAGATTATAATATGCTGTTATAAAATACACACACACAATGTTTTCACTTTTATAAGAATGAATCGAACTAAGCATAAAACATTGTAATGTATATATTTTTGTACTTAAAGAGTTGTATATTTATGAAAGAATATAAATTGAGTTGTTCATTGTGGCTGTGGCTGTGGAATAAAATCAAGTGGAGGGATTTCCCTTCCATATTTTTCGATGTTCAAGGAGCATATGTTAACTTTGTGATAAAACAGCACTATATTGAATAAATGAAATAAAGATAGAAACTGATTATTTTAAAAAGACAACTTTTGGAACATTACCTTTTAACTTATGGCTTAAAATAAATTAGAGAGTGGATAAAGAGAGAACAACAGGACAGGAGGCATTGCCATAGTTCAGGTAAATAACTGCATTCAAATTCTGTATTTATAACTGTGTATTTCTGTGTGTGTGTGTGTGTGTGTGTGTGTGTGTGTGTGTGTACCACAGTTACTCCTATTCAGTGTGATTCCCAGCTGTTCCTCGAGTCTGCCACTGCCTCTCCATAGTTGCTGCTATTGTATTGCCTACTAAATCAAGGAAAGGCAGACTGATTGATTGTCTTTGGGACAGATCAACTGCACAGACATAATTTTTTTAAATCAGATATTGCTTTTAAACTTTAAATTTAATTAACAACTCATAATATTATGAGATTTTATTTTGGCTTCTCATATAAGATTTAAGACTCTAAAATATTTAGTCCACACTTCTGCATATCGGTTATCTTCAGGACCTGAGTAAGTGGTACATCCTTCAGATGCAGCATGTGCTCTCAGTTTTCCATAATTCTGGCCAACCCTGTTTCACTCACTTACATGACCTGCCTGACCTTTGGTATTGCTTGTCAGAAATGTGTCCCTTCAGAGTATTATTATGGACTCAAAACTGATCTGAAGTTACTCCACAATTCCAGTCCTATTATATTTACCAAAGAAAATTATGGATTTAAATGAGGCACTTGCAAATCTGCCACTATTCCTTCCCCATCACTTATTTTCCTTGTATGTGCCTTACTTTATGCAGAGTTTCTGTTTCTCTCATTGTTCTTTCCTATCCTCCAAGTGCACATCTCCTGCCAGCCAATGAAGTGAGTGTGTACACAGTACAAACCACATGTCAGGCTCTGCGCTAGGTGCTGCGGAAATAGAGTTCATAACCCAGCTGGAGAATAGAAAATTAAATTATTAATTGCAATTAAATTACTATAGTTTATGATAATAGAGCACTAAGGAAAACCAACTAACTTTGCCTGCACTAGGGTAAGTCACAGAAAGCTTAATTAGAGCGAGGTGAAATTTCTCAAGAAGTAATTGCTGGAGATGAGATGTGAACTGAGGATACGATAGTCATAATGTGTGGGGTCGACTTTTACTTGAGTGATACCTAATCAGGTAATGATTAGGGGTAGTTTTACAAAGAAAATTTTTAAGTAAAACAAACATTTAATATATTTTAAATGCATAACATTTTAAAATATACATCATAAAACATTAATGTTATTAAAGCACAAATATTGTTAAAATATAATTATTAATCTCTATCACTGTTTTTATTTTCTTAAATATTGGATAAACGTAACCTATCCAATAATTTTGAAAATGCC
The DNA here is from genome assembly GCA_004027475.1 of Anoura caudifer. Classification (NCBI taxonomy): domain Eukaryota; kingdom Metazoa; phylum Chordata; class Mammalia; order Chiroptera; family Phyllostomidae; genus Anoura; species Anoura caudifer. The sequence continues at coordinate 74,264 of PVKU01001502.1, read as the reverse complement.
AGAATCTGGTAATAAGTGCACAATATACTTATAAAAAATTGTCAGGTAATAATAAAAATAAGTGTAAGTACATCTGGAATTCTCAATTATTTCAGATTCAACAATTAAAAGTTACTGGAGGAACAAGTCTTAATATATTCTTGAGCTCCACCTGCTGCTTTGTTTTATTATTGCATGTTGCTTTTTATAAAAACTAAAAATTTAGTGAGATTCCAATCTTTGGAGGAAAAAACTCTGTCTCATTAACTGTGTCATAGTAAGTTTATTAGAAATTTAGTATATAAGCTTAATTAAGCTATTTAAGAAATATTTTAACCTAAAGAAATGGGGTAAGTCAAGGAAGTATTGGCACTGCGTTGAAGCATCCTAAAATATAAACTATATTTTTTAAATAAATCAATAGTATATATTGTGATAGAAGGTTTTACAGATACAGGAACATTTTTCTTTCCTAAACAGTATATACTTTACTCTTTTTTCTTACATCTTCTTTCATGCTCTCCAGATAAGAGAATAGCTCAAAGTATTGAATGCTTTAGTATTAAATGCTTTACAACTTTTTAGAGAATAAACTATAGCCTCGGAAGCAAAACAAAAGAGAAAACATGCCAAGCAAAGAGGATTAATCAAGCAAGATATGGAGAGATTTGTACATATAAAATGATTTTAGCAAGTAATTCAGACAAGTGGAAGGATGGTGTTGGTGCCAGAATGAGCGTGGTGGGGAGCAGCAGGGCATATACTGAGAAGAAGTGACAGGGTCTATATAAAGAGTCCTAAATATCAAATCAAAAAGTTAGTTCATTTTTATGTATAAATCGGTGTTCATTGAAATTTTCCATGCAGAACAGTGGATTACATGTATTTTATTATTATTGGTAGTAGTTATTCTGGATGCAATGCACCTAGTTTGTGGGTATTGAGGAAAAAATATTAAGTTCTAAAATATCAATTGGGAGAGACCGTATCAAAAATCAGAAAAATGAAAAAAAAAAAGTGATGCATATGAAAGGTCATGGAAAAAAATCTTACACCAGAGAATATCAGAAGTGATGGTACACTTGAGTTGAAATCAGTTTTAGGTCAAAACATTCAGAATTACCTAAGGAAAGGAGTGACTCCCTAAAAAGTTGTGTTGTTGAGAAGGAAGTCTATTTATAAGATTAAAACTAAAGGAAAGAACAGGAAACACACATGAAATCACAAAGATATTTTTGAATTTTTCTAGAAACTCTAGAACTGACACAGGCCATGAGACAAATACTTTTATTGTCAGTAATAAATATTGTGACTATAGCATGGAAAGACCAGAAGCAAAATTAGGGGAAGGACTCCAAAGATGTTTTCTACTTTTTCACTTATAACCCAGGTCAGAGAGGAGGCAGTGAGGGACAAAGGAAGGAAGAAAGGGAGGGAATGTTTAATTGTATTACCTATGTCAGAGTGTTAAGCAAATATGAGGCATAGTAAGTGCTCTTCTTGTGTTTTGAAACTGTCAAACATAACTAGAGTTTAGTACATAAAAGAACATGACAGCATGATCCTTTGGAAAGATAGTTGGAGGAGTCAAAAGTTGTGAATTTAAGGTCCGTTTCTGCTTTCTTTTTGTTTCTGTGATACTTTTAAAAATATATTTTTAATGTTTTATGCTGTTACAGTTGTTCCTGCTTTTCTCTCCCTTTTCCCACCTCCACCCAGCCCCGACCTTCTCCCTCCCCAAGCCAATCCCTGTATTGTTGTCTGGGTCTGTGGGTTGGGCATAAATTCCTTTGGTTAAATGCTTCACCATCTTTCATCCTGTTCCCCCACCTCCTTTCTGAGAGCCATCTGTCTGATTTATGTATCTAAATATGTTGCTATATTGTTGCTTGGTTTATTGTGTTCATTATATTCCACATGTAAGTGAGACCACCTATAAGTGAGATCATGTGGTAATTTTCTTTCAATGATGGCTTAATTCACTTAACATAATTTTCTCCAAGTCCATCCATACTCTTGCAAAATAAGGTTTGTTTGTTTTCCTTTTTTACTGTTGCATAATATTTCATTGTATAAATGTACCACAGCTCTTTTAAAAAAATATTTTATTGTTATTCTATTACAGTTGTCCCAACTTCTCCCCCTTTGCCCCGTTCCACCCAGCTCACCCCTTGCACCGCACTCAGTCCTCACACTGTGGTCCATGTCAATGTGCCATTCACAAAATGCTTTCTTGTTTGTTTTGTTGATTAGGTTCCACTTATAGGTGAGATTATATGCTATTTGTCTTTCAGCTCCTGGATTATATCACTTAGCATAATGCTCTCCAGATCTATCCACGTTGTTGGGAAGGGTAGGAGTTCCTTCTTTCTTTCTGCTGTGTAGTATTCCATTGTGTAAATGTACCACAGTTTGAAAAGAAACTTAACTCCACCAAGCTCAACTTGTTCCTCATTCTTCCTTCTCTCCCCCAAAATTTATCAGAGTTTGACTCTCAGAGTGGTTGGGGGGAAAATCTCCCTTGTCCAGGGAGATTTAACTCTCCACAATTTCTCTCCAGCTTCCTTTTCCAGTTTAGGGTTTCTAGACCTTCCCACTGGCCACCAACCCCCTGCAGGCTTGACCACTAATGTGGGCTGTCTTCCCAATGAAGTCTAACTCACACCTGAGAATATGTTCTGCTATATGTTCTCTCCCTTACCTCTGCCAATAACACCTTCTCTTGCTTCAATTACTCTATTATAGTCTCTTTAATGTATTTTGTTCTAACTTAGATATTTCCATGTTTATGGTTATGGTAAGACCAGCACACCATATTTCCAAAAATGTGAATATCCAATTTTTATCATCATTGACCCAATTATTATCTAATAAGAATTTCAATGACCATATAAAATTTTGAACTATCAATATTTCTTTTCTCTTTTACAGTGAGTCAGTTGATCTGAATGCTGGACTCCCTTTCAAATGCTTTACTGTGAAAGTAAACTTTTCCTTAATTTACAAATTTGACTCTGAGATTTCCTCTAAATTTGACATATTGATAAGACCTTTTCCAAAGTGATAATGTTTAAATTTCCCTATCTTAGTTTTATTTTGTGTGTTTTTATTTTTATTTTTATTTTGGGGGTATACATAACTTTTTCATTGTTGTTCAAGTACAGTTGTCTCCATTTCCCCCCACCCCAACCCAAGCCATCATCACATCCCACCTCCGGCCCCACCCCACCTTGGTTTTGTCCATGTGTCCTTTATAGATGTTCCTGAAAATGCTTCCTCATTTCCCCCACCATTCTCCCCTCCCCCTTCCCCTCTGGTTACTGTCAGTTTGTTCTTTATTTCAATCTCTCTGGTTATATTTTGCCCTCTTGTTTGTTTTGTTCATTAGGTCCCACTTATAGGTGAGCTCATATGGTATTTATCTTTCACAACGTTGTTTATTTCACTTAGCATAATGCTTTTCTAATAAATAATTGTAAAAATAAACAGAATACCTCCTCTCCTTTAATTTACTCATAACACTAATGCCAGTCCTGTCTTTACTCCATTGTCAACCAAGCTTTTTAAAGTGGGTATCTACTCTCAATTTCTTCAGTATCCACTTTGTCTTCTGTCCTTAGACTGTGCAAGAACTTTGGCATCATCACCAATGACTTCCATGTCCTAATCCAGTGGACACTATCCCTTCCTTTTCTGGGTCTCTTGCTGTTTTGGGGGCCTTTTTGGTTTGTTTGTTTGTTTGTTTACTTTTATTTGGGGAGGGGAGAGAGAGACAGAGAGAAACATCAATTTGCTTTCCATTTATTTATGCATTCGTTGGTTGTTTCTCATGCGTGCCCTGATCAGAAGCAGAAGGGCAACTGTGGTGTATCAGGATGATGCTCCAACCAGCTAAGCTACCTGCCATGGATTCTTTTGAAATAATTGATCCCTCACTCTCAAATATCTCAAATCTTCAACTTATTGGGCCTTTCTCTTTCTTTTTTCTCATCTTACATTTCCAATTCAGGCTTATAGATTGCTTCTAGCTTGATCTATTGAGATTTCAGATTTTATGTGTAAAAAAGATATGACATATACTTCTCATAGTTATTGAGAAAATTAAAAAACAATGTACACAAAGTATCTAGTGGCATGCTCAATTAAAGAGGACTCTTGATTACTTCTTTTTCTTCTGCTAACATCAGATTTAGGGTATAATTAAGCAAAGTATTCCAAACCAAATGTAAGTTAGAAAAATGAACTAAACATAATTTGAATTCCTTGCAAATTTCAACCTGGGCTAAAAAATGCAAAATATTGTTTTATCTTAGAAGGAGTATTTGGCTATTATTATTACCTAAAGAGCTTTGAACTGTTTTGAGAACATTTCTGTTTAATCAATCATAACATTTTAAGAATCTTGGAACTGTAATAATGTGCAAAAGAAACAATAAGAACTCAAACATTCAATTAAAAAAATACTTTGCATATGCTTAGTTAAAAGAAGTCTATGTGGTTTGTTTCTACCTGAACTTTCTTTTCTGCTGAAGTCCTTTCTTCTGTCAAAAGGAGAATGCCCAGCTATTTACAGCTAATGAAGTTATGATATGTAAGAAGTTTTTCATTAGCTTCATAGTTTTCATCATACTTCCTTGCATGGTCTAACAGTCTCCTGCTCTCAAACAAAAGGCTGTTAATACTGATGAAATGGCATAACACAATGCAGCACATCTGGCCATCACGTGCTCAAACTCTTTTTCTACCCTTATCTGCCATAACCACACTGCTGGCTTGTTTGTATTTTTGATTTTAGAAAAGATGATCTCTTTCTTTTGCAGCTGTCCTATTAGAGCTGTTTAATAAAACATTACATAAAGAAGAGGAAGGAAATTAAATTTTAAGTCTGATTAAAGTGCTCTGGCATTTTTAATCATTATATTACATTCTAATAAAGTTATGCAACAGATTAATGAGCTTGAAGGACTCTTCAGCTGAGCATGATGATCTATATTAAATTAATCTCAGCAAGGGGTTTTCAGCTCTGCCCTTTCCTTGCTGCTTTCTCTTCTCTGGTACTCAGTCCCATGAGTTCTAGCTGCATTGACTTCCCGAATTTTCAAGCCTATCTTATCCCTTTAAGTCAGGCAGATCACCAGGTTTGCTTGGGTTCTGCCCCCAGGTGGTGTGGACTGAAATTCCAGACAGTGAGCTGTGACCATTGCAGAGCTGACCTTGTTTGGGTTTTCTTCCCTCCGGCATCGCTGCACTGGAAGCCTGTTGTTCAGCGTGTCATGCAGTGATTGTATGGCATGTTTTGTTTTTGTTTTGTGCTTTGTTTTGTTTTTTTTAGGGTTTTTTTGTTTGTTTGTTTGTTTGTTTGTTTGTTTTTAAGGCAGATGTGTAAAACCAATCCTAGCTACTCCATCATGAAAAGAAGTGAGCCAAGAATTGACATCATTTTTACTCTAGTAGTTAGACCAATATCATTGAAGATTCCAGCAAAGAATAAGCCCTGATTATGTAGAAATGATGTTAATAATCAAAAGAAGGGAAGATAGAAGTGGTATAAGAAAGCTGTTTCCTTATGTTTTATTGAAAGGATTAAACATTAGTTAATTTGCCCTGGTTGGTGTGGCTCAATAGATTGAGTACCAGCCTTGAACCAAAGGGTCACTAGTTCCATTCTCAGTCAGGGTATATGCTTGGGTTGCAGGCCCCCAGTTGGGGGCGCATAAGAGGCAACCACACATTGATGTTTCCCTCTCTTTCTCTCTCCTTTCTCCTCTCTCTAAAATAAATAAATAAAATAAAATAATTAAAAATCACTATTAATTAATTAGTAATGCATGGAATAAAAGAGGTTATGAAGGTAACCACCAAGAAGTCAATAGAGTTAAATAAAATTAAAAGGTACAGAGGAGGAGAAAAAGAAAAATGCATTAATAATATCATTGTTCATAGTAGAGATTCAATCAACAGAATATAAATAAATAAAAAGTGTTTATCTTACAGCTAAAATGTAACTACTATCGTAATATATAAACCATCAAATTGTCAAAATGTGTACATACACAAAGATTACTCAAGAAAAGATTGAGGGGAAAAACAGTAAAAAAAGAAGGCATTATATGAAATATGATGCCAGAACAAAGACAAAATATGGTAACATATTAGTAAATATTGATTGGCTAAAATAATAAATTGAAATAAATTAGTTTCTTATTAGATCATAAAGGAAAATGCTATGCAATGAGTCCCTTGTCTCTCAGGAGAGGGTCTCTCTAAGGGTCCCTGCTGCTTCAGTCTTTGGTGGGGAGCAGCCCATGGGAAGTGTAGCCTGGGCACGCACGTACTCAGTGACACATTTCCGAAGGCAGACACAAGGCCCTGGGTCAGTTATGTCCCACAGCTGGAGGTCTCCAAGGCCCATTCTCATGGCCCATTCTCCTGTGAAGGAGCATTGTGTTGGAGACTGAAATAAAAACACAAGCAAAAACAAAACACTGAATACTGTTCACAACTATGCAACTGATTCAACCTCCTGCAATCATTAAGAACTACATAAGGATGTGTAGAATCCTTTATCAAAAACTCAAAAGTGCTTTCTGTCATGTTTCACCCTTATTTTATGCTTAAAATCTATGCAAATAAATAAAGTTACTTTTATTTGTCATTGTTCTATTAAATTATTACAAATAGTCAGAATAGGCAGACATGCAGAAAAGCAGGGTTTGATTTTATGGGGTATCAGAGGGAGCAAAATTAATGTTCATCCCAACTTTTTGTCATAATTCTTGATCCTTCACCAATGTTACATGAAGAAAGACAAGTTTTAAAAAACTGGAAAATAAAATTATAAGAAATTGAATAAAACAAAAAAAATTCTAGAAAATCATATGCATAATTTTTGAACCAGAAAAATATACTACCATATAAAATGAAACATTCAACTAATTTTTTCTTGCAGACAAATAATGCAAGTTATATTCCAAATATTATGGATCAATAAATGTTATGTAACAGTAATTCTAAGTTAATGTAGGAACCTATTACTGATTCTGGGAATGATCCGTACTATAATTCTTTGATTTCTATAGAGGTGCTCTAGTCAAAATAGTTATTTAAAAATACAGAAGTTCAAGACAAAAGATGGAGTCAAATGATACTTTCCACATACCATAGCCATATTAGATGGAAACCAAATTTTAATGAAATCCACACTGCTGCTGAATAAGCTTAGGTTTAGCTCCCAAATCTCCATTGCTTGGAATCTCCCACAAATGAATTTTTGGTGGAGATTTTAAACAACAAACCTCATTTTAGTAGTGAAGTGGACTGCAGTAGTCAAATCTCCGTGGGCTGGTACTGATCATTGTCGGTGGAGGAAGTCCTGACCTGTTCTTACCCACGCTTCCTGTGACTGTGCTGACACCTCTGCTTTCACACCCAGTCTTCCACTGTGCGTGGCTGCCTTATGTCCTGTGGGGCTAACACTGACAATTTCCACATGCATAAACTGCAGTAATCAACTGATGCTTCAAACAATGGCTATGGGATCTCATCTAAAATCAGATCTCTTTGTCTCTGCTGTTAACTCCATATGATTAGCAATCCCCTTCATTTGATTTCTCATTTTTCCATTTTGTCCAATACCATCCTAAAGTACTAAAAAAGTGGATATGGTTATTCAAAACCTTTAAGTCCTCACAACAATCAGACTTAGAAATCTGCCAAAGGATCACTTGTCAAATTACGCTTTTAGCATATTTAATATACCAGTGTTTCATCCTTACTGGTGTGGCTCAGTGGGTTGGGCATCATCCTACTTAGCTGAAAGGTCTCCGGTTCGATTCCCAGTCTGGGCACAGGCCTGGGTTGTGGGCCAATCCCCTTAATGTGGGGTATGTGAAAGCCAAGCAATAGATATTTCTCTCACAAATTGATGTTTCTCTCCCTCTCTCCCTCCCTTCCCTCCACTCTAAAAAATTAATTAATTAAATATTTTTGAATTGCCATCTTACTATATTTTCCACTAAAATTTATCCCCTAATAAATACATTTTTAAAAAATTAGTGTTTCGTTGTATTGTACAGGATTAGCAAACTCCTGATTAATTTCTGTTTTCTCCTCATCTAGGAAAGGGCCTTAGGAATAAGGGTGGTCTATAGTGTCACATTTGCAATTTAAATGAATCTGATCACACCCAGGCTTTGATTTTTTTTAGTTTATTAAAATTAGTTGGCATACAACAGTATATTAGTCTCAGGTATACAACATAGTGATTCAAAATGTGCACAGCTTACAATGTAATCACCACACTAAGTCTAGTGACCCTTTGTGACCATGCCAAGCTGTTACGATGTCACAGACTATATTCCCTGCGGTGTACACTAGGTCTCCATGGCTAATTTATTTTATAACTGGAAGTTTGTACCTCTTATTCTCCTCACTTTTTTCACCCATCCCTGTTTTTTGATTTTTAATTAAGCTGTGTTTCATTGTTGAGAAAGGTTCAGGTGGGTTGAAACAAAGATTTGTGTATCACTATTTAGAAATAGTTAATGATTCCCCAGGGCCTTTGTGTAAGTCAGCTAGTAATACATAAATCAAGCGAAAATTGGTCTCACATTTACATAAGTGACAGTAATTTATTTAAAATATCTTACTTGCACCATTGTAATTATATACCACATGCATGCATTGCTTTATTCAAATTTAAATAATTCAGTTAAAATTCTTACAAATTTTGAGACAGGCCTAGGAAGCATTTTTTAAATGAACTTCCACTTCATAACAGTTTTAGAATTACAGAAAGGTTGCAAAGCTAGTACTAGGACATCTCAGATACTTTACATTCAATTTTTCCTATTTTTAATATCTTATATTTATTACCACTAACAAAATGATATTGATATATAATTTTTTTAATATTTTAAAGATTTTATTTATTTTTTTAGAGTGAGATGAAGGGAGGGAGAAAGAGAGGGAGAGAAACATCAATGAGTGGTTGCCCCTCACATGGCCCCCACTGGGGACCTGGCCTGCAATCCAGGCATGTGCCCTAGACTGGGAATCAACCCGGCAACCCTTAGGTTTACAGACTGTGCTCAATCCACTGAGCTACACCAGCCAGGGCTGATATATGATTATTAATAGAAGTCCATACTTCATTCACATTTTCTTAGTTTCTACTAATGTTTTATTTCTGTTCCAGGATCCAGTCATGATATTTACATTGAATTTAATTGTCATGTCCTTGGAAGCATGTTTCACTACTTTTTAATTTTTAATATGTATTAAAATAGAATTAAGTGTATAATCTTTCAGAACTGGATAACACTGCAATATATTTAAAGTTTATGCATTTTAAAATTTAAATGGTGCATTTTAAATAATAATTTATATAAAGCTTTATTTTAAAATAAATTCTTATTAAAATGTATAAAATATTGATGCATATCCTAGCCTGCAGGATCCGTGTGTTGTGGCCATGAGAGACAAATACACATGGACTACAGAAATCCTGTGGAGAAAAAGGGACAGCATGGCTGCTCTCAAAGAGAGAGCGGGCCCCACCTCCATCTGGACAAACTTTTATTGCTTTTATGGGTGCATTACATGGAGGATGGTCCTCATTTACTATGCACAGGTTTGCTGCAGGTGATAACCTTTCACAGATATCAAAAGAAAGAATGTTGCTAATCACCCCAAAGAGAAGGGTGCTTCAGATCAAGGGGAAAAGTGGTTGAACTGGTCACACTCCATACTTGGGAGGTTTAGCTCAGATTTTAGGAACTTACAGTAAACATTTGCTGCCTCAATCCAGGGTGAGGGAGTTTTAGCAAAAGCAACTCTCATAGCAGCCTAGGTACAATGCAGGCCTGATTCCCCACAGGAGAACCTGTCTGTGGGTGTGGCTCTAGTGTGCCGGAACCCCCTCCCCACTGGCCTTTCCGAGTGGGAGCTAGGCTACATTCCCACACCATGCAGAATGATTCCCTTTAAAATATCAGTGGCATTATTGTGGATATCTAGAATGCATTCTCAGTGTATTTGATTACAGTATTCCACAAACATTTAACTAAATGTTTATAGGATAAAACCTTAGATTCTGATGGTTTTAACAAAGATGAAATACTGACACAGACACCACTTTTTGGAGAGGGGAGAAGGAGGGTTCTGGTGGGCTGGATTTGGAGCTATTAGAATTCCTAGGGTCAGTTATATTGTATGCCTTGCCAAATAAATGGATGAGATGAAAATATAAGGTCCTTAATGTAAGTCTAAGCAGCAATAGATAGGATTGAAACAATTTGCCTAAAAGGCTCAGTCTTCTCCAGGGAGAGTCAGGGGATGAGGAGGGGCAAAGGGAGGAAGAGGCGGAAGAAAAGGAATGTTACTATGGCAACGGGGCAACAAGGGGCCCTATAGCTGAAATAAATGGTACCAGTCATAAGGATATTTAACTTTAAATGTACAGAAAACATTGAAAGATTCTTGAGCCTGAGAGATCAAGAGACTAAAACACCTTAAAACTGAACACAAATGCAGTCTCCTTACTGGGACAGAGCAGCTCTCCCCTTTCCAATCCCTTCCTTCCCCCATTTATCCTGACCTCCTCTTCTTTGGAGAATAGGTGGGTATGCTGGGGAACTTCAGGGAGGACAAGGACTCAATCTTTTGTAGCTCTGTTGAATACATGCACCCAATTCACATTCTACATGAGTCCTTCCAGGAGGGGCTTCTGAGAGACAAGAGTGGCCAATGCACCAAGAACTGCAGGGAAAAGACAAGGTAATGGGGCTGGGGAGGGTAGAGCAGAAAAGGGTCCCTGGACTTGCTTGATAAAGCCTGGAGGTGCACATGGGAGGAGGAAGTGCCCACCGTGGAGCTAAGGATCAAAGGAGAGAATTCTTCCCCACTCATCTCCTATAGCTTCCCCACCCCTGCATTTCCTGTTTTCCAGTGGAAGAATAGTGTCACCTCCAAGTGGCTGTGGCTTTAACCTCTAACAAGTGTGCTTAATCCCCTTGGTCTGTGCTCAGAGAAGAAAACATACTTAGATTCAACTGGTAAGATCTGGGCAAATTGTAGCAGAGAAAGAAAATTAAAATGACCTCTTAGGTGGGACTTTGGGGCTATTCAGTGTAGCTTCCACTGCTACATGTGTAATTGGAACTGATCTGTCTTTTGCTTGTACTGTAAATGCTCAAGAAGTCCAGGGTGAATTCTGCCATTCAGATACTGCTCCATGTGGAAAGGTGATCCCTATCTCCTCCTGTGTGTGGTCTAGCAAAAACAGTATACAACTCCAGAGGAAAAGGAAAAATCCCATCTTTAGTGATCATTTAGGTGACAATGACTGCAGAAGGAGAGGCAATTCCCCAGTACAAGGGTGCCACCTAACTGAAGCAAGCGAAGTCTTCCTACAAGGAGCTGAAGACGGGTGGGGAGTTTTGTACTGATAAAGCTAACTGAGCACCTCACAGATGGAGGTTCCAGGTTCCCAGGAGGTCAAAGCAGACCCCAGGACAGACAAGGAAAGGACTAAGCAAGCCTTGCCAATCAGATGGAAATCATGTAGATGGTCTCACCCTAGTGTTATTTTGGTTTCAGGTGAAGTGGCAGCAGCTACCTTTTAGGTCCAAGTAGTCTTAGATAACACCTTGCATGACAATTGACACAGAAACAATCCAATGATTCTGCCCCTGTGACTTATTCAAACCAATGATCCAGGTAAAGTTTAACAAATCCTGAAGTGAAATGGCCTGAGCCCATGTAAGTAGTGTTTGTGTGTAGGAAAGATTGGCAGTAGAATGGAGCTGGCTTTTTGGTCCATCCATTGCCTGTTGTAATTATTGACAATGACATTCAAGATCAGCAGTTCCATCACATGGTCTCCATGTGGACAGATTTCTTTTATATTACATTTTGTATCTCTTCTTCTAGTACTTCACAGCATAAACATTATTGTTTCTAGGTTTAACTTTTCGTATATAAACACAGGTCTTAGATAAAATGCATGTACTTTAAAGAAAACATCTTTCATTCAATCGACTTTTCAGAAATCTAATTCAAAATCATAATTGAACAATTATTTCTTTGTTCTAGCATGGTATTCACCCTCCTGAGAAATTAGGTACACATTTGGGAGGCTGCTGTAAATCACACTGATGGAAAACTTCAGAGTAATGCTATCCATGGGGATTTTTCAAAAGACATGAGGTATCTTTTCTGATGTTGCAGTTGATTAGAAACAGTGATTCAAAGGGCATGACCTTTGAAGGATAGAGGTGTTCTGAAAGAGAAAGTTCCCTTGGAGTTTCTAATCAACTCTGTTGATTATGGGAGAAGAGTAGGGAGGTAGGGCCTACAGGGATGGGATAAAACCAAGGCCCTGTGTCCCCAGAACCACAACTGTTAGGATGCTGAACCTTGAGTCAACAGTAGAATGCGAACTTACTGTACAATCTGTGCAATCCGAAAAATGACACTTCACTAAGGCAAATGATTTGGGGAAAACTGGATTACAATAAGATGAAAAATAAAGTTTTTCCCTTACTTCTTACTTTTGAAAAAGTCCTTCCCAGATTGTTTAAAATGTAAATGTGAAGGATACCCAAAAATAAAATAGAAAGTTTCTTAAACATATGAAAACCCCCATACTATAAAATGAGAATTCAGCAGTTTGCATCAAAATAAAATTTTCTTTAAAGATGAATTTTGCAGATGTGCAGAGGAATGTTAAATACTATAATACTCTAGACTTACATTAGACACATATATACAGAATATAAGGTGAAATGCTGAAAAGCAACAAGAAGAAAACAAAATCCCATAGAAACAATAGATAAACTATATAAATATATGTCTCATGAATGAGGAAATAAGAATTACCAATAAATAAGAGAAATAAAAGTAAAACAAAATGAGAAATTGCGTTATACAAAGAAACAATGCAATTTTGGATTATTCAATATTTATGGGGCTGTGAAATTGAAGAATGAACTTAGGAGACCAATGTTAAACAACTAAGGGAAATTAAATTGTTTATATCCCAGTATCCAGTAATATTTTTTCCTGAAAAATATTTCATGGAGGGAAACTCTTGCACAGATACATTAAAGTCGACATGCACACATTTTTGTACTGCGTGTGTTAATTGCAGGCAACATTCCTGTCTATAACTAAATAAATAGATACATAAAATTTGGTCAATACATAAAAAAGTATGTTATATAGGCACAATATCAGAAGAATCAATGTAGATCTATATTTAAAGCAATATGCATAGTTCTTAAGATAATAATTTTGAGTTTAAAAATAACAACAGAATGAAATTCATAACATAACTTACTTAATGGAAGTTAAAATATTCACACTGAACCTTATTGTATATTTTTCCATTTAAGTACCAGTTAAGACCACTCATGTTAGCCACTATTGCAGGAAAAAGAATGAGAGAAACCAAGGTGATTGGAGAGAAACAAAATTATGTAAAATGAGAAAAATGCCTTTTACAGACCACTGTCTATCATTTTTTCATGAACCAGAGGGTATGGTGAACTCCACTCTCCACTCGAGCACTTCATCAATCACAGCCGAAGTTTTCCTACCCAGCACTGGCTGTCAAAGCAGTTTCCACTCATGACTATCTCCTCAGGTAAACTAGGACATACTGTATTTGTCTTTCTTTCTCTTCATTCTTGGTATAGCGATTTGTCTTGTGTCCTCAGCTCCCTTATGGATCCAAGAAGAGTTCATTTCTCAGTCTGTTCAGATTTTACTTGTTACGACAAGACAAGAGTGTCCATTCTCACTGCTCTTACTCAATACAGCTCTGGAAGTCTTAGCCAGAGCAGTCAGGCAAGAGAGAGAAATAGAAGGCATCCAAATTATGAAGGAAGAAGTAGAAGTGTCACTTTTTGCAGATGACACAATTCTTTATATAGAAACCCCTAAAGACTTCAATAAAAAAAAAACTATTAGAAACAATAAACAAATACAGTAAAGTTGCAAGATAAAAAATCAATGTATAAAAATCCACTGTATTCCTATATTACTAACAATGAAATTTCAGAAAAAGAAATGAAAAAAAGCAATTCCTTTTGCAATTGCAATAAAAATAAAATATTTAACAATAAACTTAACAAAGGATGTGAAGGATCTATATACTGAAAACTACAAAGCATTATTAAAAGAGACTAAAAACACACAGTGAAATTGAAAATATTCATGGATTGGCAGAATCAATATAGTTAGTATGTCCATATTATCCAAAGCAATGTACAGATTTAAAGCAATCCCCATAAAAATCCAAATGACACTTTTAAAAGAAATACAGCAAAAAATCATTAGATTTGTATGGCCATTTGTTTGGACATGGCCAAAGGACCATGACCAGCCAAATCAATCAGAGAAAAAAGAACAAAGCTTAAGGACAAAGCTTAAACACTCCTTGACTTTAAGTTAAACTGCAAAGTAACAATAATCAAAACAACATGGCATTAGCAGAAAAACAGATACACTGAACAATGGAACATAATTGAGAACTGAACAATGAATTCACTTATATGAGCAAATGATTTTTGACAAAGGAACCAAAAATATACAAAGGAGAAAAAATTCCTCTTCAATAAATGATGCTAGGAAAATTGGAAAGCAACATGCAAAAGAATGACAATAGAGTGCTATTTGTCCCCATATACAAAAATTACCTCAAAATGGACCAAAGACCTAAAATAAGTCCTGAAACAATAAATTACATATAACATAGGCACTAAACTTATAGACCTTGGCCTTAGAGAAGATTTATGTATTTGACCCCAAAGATAAGGAAAGTAAAGGTAAAATAAATGAGTGGGACTATATCAAACGAAAAAGATTATTCATGGCAAAAGTAACCACCAACAAAACAAAAAAAGGCCACCAACTAAATGGGAGAAGATATTTACAATCAACAGTTCTGACAAGGATATAATCCTCAAAATATATAAAGAACACATTCAGCTCAACACCAAACATATAAGACAATTCAATTAAAACATGGACAGAGGACCTCAACACACATGTCTCCCCAAAAGACCTACAAATGGTCAACGGTTATATGAAAAGATGCTCAATTTCACTAGCTACTGGAGAAATGAAAATCAAAGTTACAATGAGATACGACTTCACACCTGTTAGAATGGTTATTAGCAACAAGTAAAATAATAATAAATGTTGAATAGGTTGTGGAGAAAAAGGAGTCCTCAGTCACTGCTGGTGGGAATGTAAACTGGTAGCCACTATAGAAAATAGTATAGAAGCTCCTCAAAAAACAATGAATAGATTTATCATATAACCTAGAAACTCCTCTTCTGGGTACTTACCCCTTAAAATGTGGAAACTTTAATCACAAAGATGTATCCACCCCTATGTTCATTGCACCGTTATTCATGGCGGTCAAAACATGGAAACACTTGAAGTGTCCTTCTTCTAAAGAAGACGTGTTACATGTACACTATGGAATACTTCTCAGTCATAAGAAAAGATGAAATTTTGCCATTTGCAACAACATGAATGGGCTTTAAGAATATCATGTTAAGCAAAATAAGTCAGAAAATGTTAAAAATCATATTTCATTCATATGTGGGATATAAAACTGAAAACAACAAATTAACAAACAAAAAACAAATAAATAAAGCCTCATAGACACAGATGGTTACCAGAGGGAAGAGGGGTAGGGGAGATAGTAAAGAGTAAAGGGGGTCAAATACATGGTGACAAAGGATGATTTAACTTTGGGTGGTGGGCTCACAATGTAATATACATATATACACACATACACACATATATATACACATACACATACATATATATCATAGAAATGTACATTTGCAGCCTATATAATCTTAAACAAATGTCACCCCAATAAATTTTTTAAAATTCATTTAGTCATATTATTTTCAAATTACAGACAAAAAATAAAAATAAAAAAAATCCTGAAAGAAGCCTGAGGGAAGAAACACCTTACTTATACAAGGACAAAGATAAAAATTCCATCTGACTTCTCTGAGAAACCATGTAAGCAGGAAGAGAAGAAAGTAAAATATTTATAGAGTTGAGAAAAAACAACCACCAAACTAAAATTTTGTAGCCTACAAAATTATCCTTTCTCAGACTAAAATTGAGGGAATTTGTTGCCAATAAATAAACCTCAGTGTATAAAAAGAATTACATCATAATGAAGCAGAATTTATCCCACCTATGCACAGCTGGTTCAACACTAAAATGTAAAAAAAATGTAATTCATCACATAAACATGCTAAAAAAGAAAAATCTTATGATTGTGTCAATGATATAGAAAAATCATTTGACAAAATTCAATACCCATTCATTATAAAACTCTTGACAAGGATTAGAGGGAAACTTCCTCAACTTGGCAAAGAATATCTACAAAAACCTTAGCTAATATCATACTTAATGGGAAAAAAAAAGAGAAGATTTCCCACTGTTTGAGAATAAGTCAAGAATGTCTCCTCTCACCCCTCCTTTTCAACATTATACTAAAAGTCCTTGCTAATTCAGTAAGATTTTTTTAAAGTTAATAAAAGTTATAAAGATTGGGAAAGAAGAAATAAAACTTTGTTCACAAATGGATGATAATCTATGTAGAAAATCTAAAATAATTTACAAAAAAACTTCTGGACCTGATAAGTGATTATAGTGAAGTTGCCAAGTACTAGGTTAGTAGACAAAAGTCAAAATTGCTTTCCTATATGCCAGCAATGAACATGTGGAATTTGACATTAAAAACATAGTGCCACTTCCATGGGCACCTTCAAAATTTTTTAAAAACCTTAGGTATAAATACAATAAAATATACAAAAAATTTATTTTTATATACAAAAATTATAAGGATAACCACAAAACTCTGATGAATAAAATCCCAGAATTGAATAAATGGAGAGGCATTTAATATTTGTATGTTTATATGTTTATAGGAAGGCTCAATATTTTCAAGATGTCTGTTCTGCCTAATTTAATCTATAGATTTAATGCAATCCTAATAAATGTCTCAAAAATTATTTTATGGATATGACAAACTGATTCTAAAGCTTATATGATGAGAGGCAAAAGACACAGAACAGCCAACACATACTGAAGAAAAACAAAGTTGGAGGACTAAAAATACCCACCTTCAAGATGTACCATAAAGCTACAGTAATGAAGATGGTGTGGTATTGGTAAAAGACTAGACGTGTAGAGCACAGAAAGAGGTACAAAAATATAGCAAACTGATCTTTATCCAAAGGGAAAAGCCAATAAAATGGAGCAAAGAAAATCTGCTCAAAAAATGGCAGTGAAAAAACTGGACATCTTTGCATGCAAAAAAAATTATTCTAGACACAGAAATTACACCCTTCATGAAAGTAATTCAAAATAAATCACAAACCTAAATGTAAAATTCTAAACTATAAAGCTCTTAGAAGATAGCATAGGAGAAAACCTAGATGACTTGGATATGATGATGAGGTTTTAGATGCAACACAGAAGGTATGATCAATGAAACAATGTATTGATAACATGGATTTCATTAATATTAAAAAATTATCTTTTGCAAAATACAATGTCAAATGAATGAGAGGACAGGCCATAGACTGGGAAGAAATAATTCAAAATATACACTTGATATAGGACTTTTATCTAATATATACAAAGAACTTTTAAAATGAAACAATAACAAAATAAACAACTTGATGAAATAATGGGCCAAAGATCTGAACATACATTTCACCAAAGAAGATGTGCAGAAGGCCAGGGAATATTCAACATGAAAAATGTTGAATATTATTATGAATAGTGTTGAATATTATGTTGAAAATGTTGAATGCCATTAGGAAATTGCCAATTAAAACAACAGTGAGATACTACTATACATCTATTAGAATGGCCAAAATAAAACATTCCATTAACACCAAATGCTAACAAAGCATGTGGAAAAATGGGGACTCTCATTCATCACCAGTAGAAATGCAAAATGTTACAGCCACTTTACAAGACTGTTTGGTGGAATCTTTCAAAACTGAACATGGTCTCACCATACAAATCAGCAGTCATACTCCTTGGAACTAACCCAAAGGACTGGAAAAGTTACATTCAAGAGAATACTTGCACGTGGATATGTCCACCTGCCTCAGTTATAATTGCCAAAACTTGGAAGCAGCCAATATGTTCAAGAAGTCATAATGCTAATGAAGATAGACTTTTAAAAATATGTTTACATTTAGTGAAATCTTAGAAAATTGTGTATTTAGTTATGACCTTTAAATATCCAATGTAAAATAGGATATTTCTTCCACTTTTTTACAGTCTATTTTCAAATTATATTTGTTATAATAAAATAATACCTGGTGTCATCCAAATCAAGATGTTTATTTTGTTGTGATTGTTGTTGGTGTTAACTCTTTCTACACAAGGTCATGTGAGCGTGGGAAAAGTTCTGTTCTAGCTTTTCCCCCACTTTGTCTTCTCTGACACTATCATTTGCATCTGATGACAGCAGTCATTCTTTGAGCGTCTGCCACCTGAAAAGTGCATCTTCTGATGTAGGCCTGCCCATGTGACACATGCAAGGTAAGAAGGACAACTGAATTCCAATTCCAATTTCAGTTTCAATGTAATGTGATTGTTACGCAAGAATCATACTTCTCTTTACCCATTGAAATGTAATTCGCAATTTTTTAATTCCAGTCTACAGAAATGACTGCGATGTTATGAAAATTTGTGTAGAAATAACTTTCCCTTCAGTTTTATTTTGTGGGTATAACTTCTTTTTCTACCTTCATTATTTCTTCGTGGAGGTAATGTTCTTGTAATAAAGGGAGTGAATGCCTTAGGCCAGCTGGTCACAAGGCAAGAAATAGAATTGTTATGTCCCCTGAAATCCTCTGTGTTTCTGAAGGATTCTACTCTGGCCCGATGTCTCCCTGTACAAATCTGAGACTGGAAGAATGAGGACGATCAACGCTTTGATTCGAAAGTGTGATTGATATACGTCAGACAACTAAGATAGTTGCACAGGTTTTAAAGAAAGGCATGGCGAGAAATCTTATTAAAATTAAACTGGAAAGCCGTTTAACATTCTAATTAAAAATAGAAGCATAAATAGTATGGAAACTGATCTAGTGTATAGATTTTTCCTTAATATAAAATTTTCAAGTCATTTTTTAGTCTGCCACTCTAAATGTGTATCTATATTGCTGTGTCATAGGATAAAGTGGCATCTGGTTTGATAAATCTTGCAGTTGAGTTATGTGGGGAAAATATTAAATTCAGGCCTAAATATATTACATTATGATTTAATAAGCATGTCATTTTAACTTTCTTATAATGTTTTATGCATAAGATAGTGCTTTATAAGAGGTTTAAGGGAAAGAAAACTGTTGAACTTCAAGTCAATAGAGTTTTTCTCATAGTGTCACTCTTATTAAAGATTCACCAAAGTGAGAAGTGTAGAGCACAAAGAATATCAAAACTGTGCAAGTGGTTTCTTTTGCCACTAGATGGCACATGTTAGCTGTGAATCTCCCCTGAATAAAGTTTGAGAGGTTTAATATGACTCAACTATCTCCTCCTTTAGCCTTCATAGTTTTGTGTTGTTTTTTAAATCTAACAAACTTTTACATATTTGTCACAGATGTTGGAATCAAATAAAACATTCTAATAATTGAATAACATCATGTGATGTTAACATAGCATCATATATCAAATAAACAGTGACAGTAAGAGATTTGATTTAGGGTGGTGAACATACAACGCGCTGTACAGATGATGTATTGGGGTAGCCAAAAGTCCGTATGTGTTTTCCTATAAAATAAAAGATATATGTTTTTATTTTCACCAATAACTTTATTGATTTGGATATTTTGGGTATGTCAGCTCTCTCCCATGTGGTATAACATTGATTGTTTTCAATTAATGATTGCTATCAACTTCACCCGGTCTGCCCAACTGCGAAGCATCATTCAGCATGAAATCTTTAGCAAAAAACTTGCAAACCACTTTTGACAAGTTCGATCAGTCACAGCACCTTCAAATATTTTTGCGTGTGTCTCTGTTGCATTTTTACCTTTCTTGAAATACTAAAGTATAAAATGCCTAAAATGGTGCATGTTTTCTTCCATCTTTAATATTAAAATGGCTACAGAAAATTTCACCAATTTTGATAATTTTTTTTAATGCACACTAATGTGCCTGGCTGGCATGGCTCGTGGATTGATTGAGTGCTAGCTGCAAACCAAAGGGTCACTGGTTGGATTCCCAATCAGGGTACATGCCTGGGTTGTGGGCCAGGTCCCCAGTAGGGGGCATGTGAGAGGCAACCACACATTGATGTTTCTTTCCCTCTCTTTCTCCCTCACTTCCCCTTTGTCTAAAAATAAATAAATAAAATATTTAAAAATAAATAAATGCACACTGATGTGATAGCTGTCACAATACAATCTAAATAGATTTTTTTGAATGCAGCTAAAGACAACTAAGCACCATTAGAGCACTTTTTGGGGAAAAAAACAAATGAACCTTTTGGCCAATCCAATATTATAGAATTGCACACCTGAAACCTATATAACATTATTAAGCAATGTCACCCCAATAGATTTAGTAAAAAAGAAAAAAATACAGAGGGCTTACATGTAGATATTTTCTATGTATACATTATGTGTGAGAAAAGAACATTTTCTTGGTCCTTTCTTGGAAAAATGTCCTTCAGAATTCTCAATATGAAGGGTTAGCTATGTAAAGTAACTTGAATGAAGTCATGAAAAATAAAACACAAATTTGATCAGACACACTAGAAACGAAGGGAAGTCTTTACTTTTTTTTTGAGGTAACTATTTCAAAATATTGTCATTTGGATACTAATTAGCAAAGAGTCTTCTTGATTATTATCTACTTTGAATGAAGTAATTGTCCTTAAGAGATCCCAGCTATAAAAAAGACATACTCTGAGAAGCACTTCTCCTCTTAATAATCAATATAGTACATATGCAAACATCAATAGAGGGAAGGAAATATTACAACCAGAACTAGGGACTATAAGGAAGGATAGATTGGCACTATTGGATAGCTTATGAATTCAGTGGCCCAAATGTCATTATTACCATCCAGAAGTCAGAAAAGCCAGGATCAGACCCAGAATACATTTATATTTATATGGAACTCCAGTGACAAGGGAATTCACAACCATGGCAACTCTACTCCACCAAGATCAGACCTTGACTAGAAAACAAAGTAAAACTTGGAAGTGAAGACATCTGAGATGATGCACTTGATAAACTTGAAACCAGATTTTTTCTAAACTCTGGGACTGTAGGATTGTCCCACTCCTCCCTGTTGAAGATGAATGTTCCAATGGCCTGAAGACAACACCTAGCAATTTAACTTGTAGATAATTTAGAATCAATCTCAACCTCATCTACTTGCTACCAGACCAACAATGAGGGTAACGTCAAAACATAACTCAACTGGGGAAATGCTAATTCTGCCAGAGGAGGAAAATGCACCAGAGAAGCTGCAGAACCTAGTGTGTTAGTATGCTTGAATTGCTATAACAAAATACCATAAATTGGGTGGTTTACAAACAACCAAAATTTATTTCTTATAGTTCTGGAGGCCAGGAAGTCCAAGTTCAAGGCATGGGCAGATTCAGTGTCTGGTGACTGCTCACTTTCTGGTTCAGAAATGCCTTCTAACTATAACCACACACAGGGAAGAAAGAGGCTAGGCAGCTTTGTGGGGTCTCTTTTATAAGAATACTAATCCCGTTCATGAGGTCTCCACCCTCATGACCTAATCCCTTCCTAAAGACCCCACCTCCTAGCAATATCACATCAGACATTTTGTTTCAGCATATGAATTTTAGGGGATCATGAACATTTAGGCCATAGCAGCCAGCTGGCATGGCCAGCACAAATTTCAAGAGTATACATGCCACTAAATCATTAGGGTGTTGGGGTTGATGGATCTAGAGTTCTATAACATAAAACTGATAAAAGATACTTTATCAACACAACAGTGAATAATAGTCTGGCAAGGACCATGGAAAACGGTGTTAACACATTCCTAGAAGTTTAGAAAAATAAAGAGCCACACTAAATGAAGTAAAAATTGCAGGATCTTCATAGCAGATGTTTCAGGAAAAGATCTAATTGCTCACAGGAATGGCATTCTAAGAGTTATCATATATGTATAAGGGCAGAAAACAGACCTCTTAGCTATTATTCACAAGAGGGCCAAAAAACACTAAATTTGCTAAATCAATAAGAAATCCACTACTGAGAGTGGCATCCCATTGAGAACCTCAATAGTAGCTGTTTTCTGCAGGCCAGAGCAGATAGCAGGCATTTCTGTTACAGATTTGAGCGCCCTGGTTGCAATGGACTGTGGGCAATGTCTGTAGTGAGGAACATTGTGATGAACAACATGGTCAGAACTGCAGCTGAAAATGCCTGCCTGGCACACAAGAGTTATGGAGATGGTTGCTAGGATACATGATTCCATGTACTAGACAGATGGACAGCCAATTAGGTCGTCACATTTTATACAATTAAGAGAATTCAAAGATCCATAATCTGGAGATTTAGGGCAGCTATTCCAACAAAGAAGTTTTGATCTCATGCCAAGACCCAAAGCCGAGATATTTTGAAGACTCAGAAGGAGTACCTGGGTACTACAGAATGTGTACGTGGCAATTCCTCTAGTAGCCTTTCCCCAAGATAAACTAGACCATTTTCCTCTACAAGAGATTAGTGTGAAAAAGGGAAAGGCATTCTGACAACTGTTGGTGGCAGGGTTCAAGGTGAAATGGATTCCTTTGGTCTGAAGCATCAGTGCAGCCTTAGACTTAGGGCTTGTGGAGGCCAGGCAAAAATAAATTCCCAAGTTCCCCTCACTGTTAGTCTACTAAGCTCACATTCCACCTGGTGAGCATTTCCACAGTGCCCAGATGTATAATTGGAATGGACATACTTGGTTGTTGGAAGAGCCGCATCATTAGTTCCTTGATTTGTTGCAATGGCCAAAAGTTAGTCTCTGAAACTGCCTCTCTCTGGCAAAGATAGTAAAACAACTAAACCAACCAACCAACAGACAAACAAAAAATAGTAGCATAATGTTTCAATAGATGGGATGTGACAGGAACTAGTGTTGTCCTTAAAGATGTAAAAGGTGGTGACTGTTCTCATATGTGGCTCATTTAATTCACAAATATTTCCTCTACAAAAATTAGATGGTTTGTTGTGGATGAGAGGAAACCATCAAAGTCAACCAGGAAGCAGCCTGAATTTTAGCTTCTAAGTTGGATATGACAACTCTACTAGAGCGGATCAACACAGGCTCAGGTAAATGGTATAAAGACATTGACTTGGTGAATATATAATTTTTATCCATATGAGAAATGTATAGGTAATAATATGCATTGATGGTCTTGTTCAGATTTAGGTTGATTCCCTCACTATCTGCCATAATATCTTCCAAAGGATCCAGGATTGACTGGACATAACATTGCATTTTCATTATCTATGTCATTATATTAATTGTATAGATGAACAAAAAATGGTAAGAAAGTTGGAGGCCTTGGTAAAACACAAGTACATCAGAGGATGGGAGATGAACCTACAAAAACTCAGGGGCCTGCACCTTAGTAAGTGTTTTAGACTTCCCATAGATCGGGGTAACTGAGACATTCCCTGTAAAATAAAGGAAAATTGGTTCACTTTGTACTTTCCACTTACTAAGATGGAAGCAAACAGCTGGTGGTAACAGTACACTGGTCTGCTTATTAGGTGGCATTCAAAGCGAACATATTTGATTAGGGCTCAGAGCAGGAAAGGGCTCTGCAGCAAGTCTAGGCTGTAGGGGATGCAGCTCTGTCTCCTGGGCCATGTGACCCAGCCAGCATCTGTAATACTAAAGGACTCTGTGGTGAGAAAGATATTGTGTAGGTCTTAGGAGGAAAAAATACAAGAATGACAGTGTGAACCCACAGGTTTTAGTGGTAAGGCCAGGCCATCTACAGGAGGGAGCTTATGCCATTCCTGGAAAAAACAAACAAACAAACAAAAACCAGCTTCGGATGCAGTAGTAATAAACCATCTGACCATGGAACACTAAATCACCATGCAGTTACAGCTGCCTCTCATGACTGGGTTCTATCAGACCAATTAAGTGCAAACAGTTTAACCCAGGTGTTGGGAGAGGAAGGAGGTTGAGTTTGGCTCACTGATGAGCTGGCTTAGCACATGAATGAAAGCAGAAAAGGGACTTCCACTGTTGCAGCTGCTCTGAAGGCAGCAACTGTTGTTTCGTATCTCCCTTCCTTACTGTGTATTTTGGATTCCTCTCACTCCAAGCTAGAAGCTCAGATGGGTCCTCTGTTGGCAATTGTAATCACAGATCTACTTCTGCCTGATTCTTTTCTCACTGCCTTGGGTATCCGTTCCCAAAGCACTCCTGCAAGCAAATTGCTGCCTGGGAATTGTTTTTTCAGGGAACCTGACCCAAGACACCATCTGACTTAGGATGTACACTAAGGAAAAATATCAGCAACTGCAACTTTGCTTTTCTTACTTCAATATTGCCACTATCTACTTTTAAAGTAGAACTCTAAAGTTTTGAGGTATGTTAGGATATTGGAATTAGGTAAGAATATGGTATACTCTCAAATTTATTAAACAAGTTCATCATTGAAAAGGTATGAAATTGTTTACCACTTAGAGATTTCACCTTGTCTTTTGAAAAGAGAATTAAATCCAGTTTCTGATGTTCTGATAAAGAATTCAGTCTTATTTAATGATATTGGAGTCTTTTAATTTATATATTATTTTACATGAATGGCCTTTATTTTTTAAATATATTGTACTGATTATGCTATTACAGTTGTCCCCTTTCTCCCATTCACTCCCCTCCACCCTGCACACCCCCACCCACTCACATTCCCCCCTTTAGTTCATGTCCATGTGTTATAAGTTCTTTAGCTTCTACATTTCCCACACTATTCTCACTCTCCCCCTATTTTCTACCTACCATCTATGCTACTGACTCTCTGTACCTTTCCCCCCTCTCCCCTCCTTCCACTCCCCTGTTGCTGACCCTTTATTTGATCTCCATTTCTGTAGTTCTGTCCCTATTGTAGCTGTTTGCTTAGTTCATTTTTGTTTTTGTTTTAGGTGTGGTTTTTAATAATTGTGAATTTGCTATCATTTTACTGTACCTGCTTTTTATCTTCTTTTTCTTAGATAGGTCCTTTAACATTTCATGTAATAAGGCTTTGGTGATTATGAACTCTTTAACTTGACCTTATCTGAGAAGCACTTTATCTGACCTTCCATTCTCTTTGCTGGATAGAGCAATCTTGGATGTAGGTCCTTGCCTTTCATGACTTAGAATACTTCTTTCCAGCTCCTTCTTGCCTGCAAGGTCTCTTTTGAGAAATCAGCTGACAGTCTGATGGGCACTCCTTTGTAGGAAACTGTCTCCTTCTGTCTTGCTGCTTTTAAGGTTTTCTCCTTATCTTTGATCTTGGGTAATGTAATTATGATGTGCCTTGGTGTGTTCCTCCTTGGGCCCAACTTCTTTGGGACTCTCTGACCTTCCTGGACTTCCTGGAAGTCTATTTCCTTTGCTAGATTGGGGAAGTTCTCCTTTATTATTTGTTCAAATAACTTTTCCACTTGTTGCTCTTCCTCTTCTCCTTCTGATACCCCTATAATTCAGATATTGGAACATTTAAAGATGTCCTGGAGGTTCCTAAGCCTCCCCTCATTTTTTTGAATTTTTGTTTTCTTCATTCTTTTCTGATTGGATGTTTATTTCTTCCTTCTGGTCCACTCCATTGATTTGAGTCCCAGTTTCCTTCCCATCACTATTGGTTCCCTGTACATTTTCCTTTATGTACTTAGCATGGCCTTCATTTTTTCATTTAATTTGCAACCATATTCAACCAATTCTTGAGCATCCTGATTACCAGTGTTTTGAACTATGCATCTGATAGGTTGGTTATCTCTTCATCACTTAGTTGTATTTTTTCTGGAGCTTTGATCTATTGTTTTGTTTGGGCCATTTTTTTTTGTCTTGATGCACCTGTTACATAGTGAGGGATAGAGCCTTAGGTGTCCACCGGGGCAGGGCAACCCAGTTGCTCAGTTGTGACGCTCTATGTGGGGCGGAGGTCTGAGAGGGAACAGTGGGGCTTACTCCACTCTCTGCCGGATTTCAGTCCCTTCCTCCACTTCCCCCAAGCAAACTGGGCCCTTCTGGTGCTGATTCCTGGGTGGGTGGGTTTGTGTACATTCTAGAACCCTGTGGGTGTCTCCAACAAACTCTCCTGTGAGGCTGGGAGTTTCTCCCGGCACCTCAACCCCCACAGGTGTTTTCAATCGGTGTTTTGAAGCTTTATTTCCCTGCATGTGGACCTTGGTTGCATGGTCTGTCTCACCCCCTAGTTTCACCTGGTTTATCTGCGTATGAATGTGAGACCGGCCTGTCTGCCAGCCACCTTGTGCACTGCACCCCTCCACAATCTGCCATCTTGTGGGTCTGCCTGCTGCCACCTTTGCACCTGGGGTCCTCCAGCCACCACTCTTTTTGCCCAGAACCCTCTCCCCTCAGCCACCCAACTCTGCCCCTCCTACCGGTGTGGATGAATGTTTCTTCTTTAATTCCTTGGTTGTCAGACTTCCATACAGTTCAGTTTTCTGTCAGTACTGATTGTTTTTTGTTTCTTAATTGATGTTGTCCTTAGTTTTGGTTGTGTGATGAGGCACAGTGTGTCTACCTATGCCTCCATCTTGGCCAGAAGTCCTGGCCTTTATTTTTAAATGCCTTAATTTAATGTTAATTGTTGAAATAAAAATATAGTTTGAACACAATTAGAATTCTCAATTTATTTGTCTATTGGTGATTAGTTTATCATTGTAAATTTTTTTAACTAAAAACAAACATCTCCATAGCAAGTACTTAGCAGAATGGCAGCAGTAAAAGTCAGACCTATGCAGACTGGTGCACCACTGCGGACAGCAGTGTGAAGAAACCTCAAAAAATTAAAAATGGATCTGCCTTTTGACCCAGCAGTCCCACTTCTGGGAATATATCCAAAAGAACCCAAAACACTATTTAGAAAGAAGATAAGCACCCCTATGTTTCCTGCAGCATTATTTACAAATGCCAGGATATGGAAGCAGCCCAAGTGTCCATCAGTAGATGAGTAGATAAAACAACTATGGGACATTTGGCTATGAAAGAAAATGTTATCTCTTGCAACAGCGTGGATGGACCTGGAGAACATTATGCTAAGTGAAATAAGCCAGTCAGAGAAAGACAAATAGCATATGATTTCACTCATATGTGGAATTTAATGAACAAACAACTAAAAAGCTAAACAGAGACAGACTCACAGAGAAACAGCAAAATGACAGCTATGGAGGTAGAGGGATTGAGCAAAAAGGAAAAAGGACTCATGGACATGGACAAGTCTGGTGATTGCAGGGGGAGGGAGTGTAAGGGGACTAATTGATAATGGAAAAAAGATAATAGAGACCAATTTTATTTAAAAAAGAAAATATGTGACAGGTTACACAAAAGTACCCCCTTATTCTGATAAAAAAAAGTAGGTACTGTTTTATTGTTAAAAGCTGTATTTGTAAAAGACCTTTTCAGATATAGCAAGTGACATGAAGATATGGTGACCTTTATCTGGTTAAAGTCAAATGTCTTCCTCCAGAATCACTTTCTCTTCTTAACTGTTCAACATCTTGACTTCACCAGTCTGACTGTTGAATAGATATTCCATTCCTGTCACTGAAGAAAAAGAAAAGAAAAACACTTTGTTAAAATATTTATAATAACTTGAATGACTGTTAAATACTAGAGGTATAATTTAACAAATGAAATATAATAAAATGTGAAATATTTTATAATGATAATATTTTGGGGAGAAATTTTAAGCATTAATCATTGGCTCAGCAGCTGTATATACATTTCAAAAAATCTTGATTCTGCTTTTCTTATTGATTCTGGTAAAAAAGATTACTGGTAGAAGTCAGAATCAACAATAATTAACAGTATCTCAATTTCTTTATAACATGAACAAGAAGAGGAGGAAGAGGACTTTGGATTAATAAATTCATCTCCCTTAAACATCATAAGAGACATACACTGAATACTGCTAACTCTCCACTCTACTCATGAATTTTCTTGACTGCCTCCTAATGAGCCTAACAGTCAGCCTGTATTCTTGAGTGCTTAGCCCATCTTGTTGAAATCTTCTCTCAACTTTCACCAACAACTGTTTGAAAGATTAGAACAGAGGTGAAATTTCAAGGTAATACAAAATATATACATAATAGGTACACATACAAACACCCCAAAAAACGTGAATCATTTAAAGTAGCCTAATCCTCCTTCACTTATTCATTCAAGTATTTATTGAATATCATCTCAAAGAGACTGGGATTGAAGGATTTGTAGCCAATCCACAGGAATTTGTATCCTGTTTCCACCATTTACCAGCCACCTAACATTATACAAGTTACCTGACCTCCTCTGCCTCATTTTCTTATGTGTAAAATGGGACTGGTAAATATAGTACCTACCTCCTACAATGGATGTGACAATTAAATGATTTTAGACATATGCCTAGCACATTGAAAAAATGCTTAGTAGTCTAGGAATTTTTGTCAACTGCTGATTGAAGGGAAATTCTTTTATCTCGTGTGCATGTCATTATGTGCAGTTACTGATCTGCAAGACTTGAATGGTTTAACTCACGTATACCCTTAATGAAGAAATTAATTAAACATCAGAATGGTTAGAGGCAGAAAGGGGGTCAGGAATAATAGATCAACATTGAGAAAGCAGTTAACATTGAAAATGCGAGGTGCATTCCTGGAGTTGGTGGAACTCATTGAATGAATGTTACACGGGGGTATGGTGGCTTGGTTTTTATGTAGATTGATCTCTGGCATTTAACTTTGGGAACCTCTTTTCTTCCTGTTGCTTGAAGTGGGAGTAAAATGATTCATTTTAATAGCAAGTTCAGTATACTTAACGCACACTTTTACTATTTTTTTTAACATAAAGATCACAACTATTCACAAAGATGGGAAACAATGGGAGAGACCATGGTGAATGAATACAGAGAAAAGTGAGTCTTTTCTAACTGGAGGAAATATGGTATGGCCATCAGCATACATTGAGAGCAATCACTCCACAGTATCAGCTGTGAAGAAACATGCAGAAATGCTCCTGTTTGATATACAAACACATACACATACACGTGAAACATAACCATAGCCATCAGTCCTTAGGGGGACAGTATGATTGTAGGTCAAATGTATAGTGAAGGAAATTTATAAGAATGGAAACAGGATTATTATAACATTTATTCCATATTTTACAGAAGAGATAGATGGAAATTTGTAGAAGGGAAGTGTTTGGGAAAAAAGAAAAGAGAGCCATATTAAAATTGGGTTTTCTATAACAGGCATATGTAGAAATAACATTAATTTGAGTAATTAGTAAAGCATGTTATTTTTGATAAACAAGAAAATAGGAAGTCAACTAGAATCCCTGGAAAACACAAGATAATTAAATAAAGTCTCATTTCAAATATGAAGCACAGTAAAATATGCCATCATTATAGAAATGGATAGAAAGTATTAAAAAGAATGACTTAACCTTAATTATAACAGTCCCCCTTCGTGCAGCACATAGAGCCGCATCCCTGGGTCTGGAGAGCTATGGCTGCCAAGGCCGGGGACACACAGAACAGGATGTGCACCAGGCAACCCACCGGCCATGGGCGGTTTGTCAGGAGATTTCTTTATTTTTATTTTTCTCGCTTTTCCAATCATAGTTGTTGGGTTTTTATACATGCAGTATAGTAGTACAGTGCTTCACACACAAATACCTCTGTGTGATGTGTACGAAACACAGGTATCAAGGCCACGGCTCACAATTTGTTTTCCGATATGGACGTACAATGAGAAAGGTTGGGAGAGCCAAAATGTAGCAAATAAGATAATGTCCTTGCATTATTTGCTTCCTTAGTGAGGAAGGTTGATATAATCACAATATAACACTGTTCTTTACTTACTGACTTTTAGAATAACAGTTTGTCTGTGACCAAGCTGAGACCAAGCTGAATGGTGGGTACCATGGGATGAGTCAGAAGACAGTTGCTTTTCATCACAAGCTCTTGTGTACGACTTTATTTTCATCCTGGTCACATTACTTAAGCACATTAAAGGAAACCATATTGTTTATTTTTTTTTAATTGAGCTTAAGGTTAGTTTGTGTGTTGTGATGGTAACATTTGTGTTATATTAATCATATGGTTTATTAATCAAGAACCTAAACAATAATTCAGATTGGTATTTGCCAACTACAATGATTTAAAAGACTTGTTAGAAATACACATTTCCAAGCCTATCTTCCTGAAGATAAGTTATTTTGGTGAGGTGGGGCCCAGAAATCTATTAGTTAATAAGTATCTTAGATAATTATCATGGTTAGGCAACCTAAGAAAACATTGCTCTTGAATACACTTAATGAATTTTTAGTAGAGACATGAAATTATCATTTTGATAAATTTTCTGTGGCATATGTGATGTCTGTTTAGATTTCTTTTTGATAACATGTGAAATTTAAAATTAAGATGACATTTTGGTCCTGGCTATTATGGCTCAGTTGGTTGGAGCATTGTACCATAGACCAAAATGTCACAGGTTCAATTCCTGATCAGGGCACATACCCAGGTTGTGGGTTTGATCTCCTGTTGGGGTACATGTGAGAAGGCAACCAATCAGTGTTTTTGTACAGTGATGTCTCTCTCTCTCCCCCACCCTCCTCCTCTTTCTCTAAAAGCAATGAAAGAAATGTCCTTGGGTGAGGATAAAAAATAACATTTTGCATTATACATGTTATATTCAAATTATATCATGCATAATAAGTAGTATATATGCTTAGTAGTATATATACTTAATGTGTTTTGGTTTTTTGTTTCATTTCAATTTTATTTCAAACTCCACCAACATAATGTTTCTCTCTACCTACATACCAACTTTTGGATGCCTCATTTCAATTGCAAGGAACAAACAACTCATGCATGCCACGAAGTCTTTTACTCTCATCCTCATCTATTAGGTCCTGCTTCACATCTTTTACCTTCACGTTCTAGAGTTCTCCTCATTTGTACCTTAAGATGGGGTCCACCTACTCTAACCATAAGCCAACCATCAGCATTTGAACAAGAAAGGTGTTAATAGTGTCAATTCCTCTGTGTAGAGCAGTGCTTCTCAATCCTGGCTGCACATTAGAATTACCTAAGGGGCAACTAGACTTTTAACATGCCTAGCCAATAAGAACTTCCATGAGAAGGACAGAGGCATCAACATTTTTCTATAAGAATGGTAGCTCTTTATTTACAGATGCGGAAACTAAGGCTCAGAGGGACTAAGTGGTTTCCCCAAGATTAGATGGAAATTAAATGAAGCTATGGCCCCAATTTAGCTCTCACACTTTAGCACTATGACCCACATGCTTCCTTCTATGTCTTTAATACTTGAACTATACATTATCTGTTATTCACTCATCTGTGATTCAGTAAAATTTTCCCTTTAACTTACCATTTTGTACACATGATATATATGTACATACACACATATGCACATGAACACACATGAGAGAAATAAACATACCTACCATATTCCAGAACAAAAATACTTTATGATTATTATTTGAAATTATGCATATTGTTCTACTACCTTGTGCCTTTCTTTCCTGCTGCTAGAAAAATCTCTGGGAAGAACAATTTATATCTGTTTACCCATTTCCTTTAAGTCATTAATTCTTTACAACATGATATTTACCTTAAAGCTTAGCAGACCCAAATTGCCTGTTATGCAAACATGACTTGCATGCCTAGTATTTAGTTGACACTAGGGATAAACACTCAGTTAATGTTTCTAACAATCTTCTGAGAAGTTTCCAGTAAAAAGGACAAACGGAAAATATTATATATGGTAGTGTGTTGAGAGTACAGTGGCTCTGTGCCCGAAGGAAGGTAATCCAGGATTGTGACGTCTGAGTTGTACTGCTTTACAAGTAGGAGTTGGTCACGGAAGAACAGTGAAGAAGATCAGAAGGGAATAAAACAGAAAGGCAGAGTAAACAGAATGAGTGCAACGAAGTTCTATGCATGAGAACAAAGGCATGACATGTTGTGACAGACTAGTGAGCTGTACAAGTTGTGTAATAGCTCCAGAATTAACAGAATATCTTTGAGATTGTGTACATCTAAGGATAGTGAAGATCATGATTATTTCCGTTCGCTAATGATCTGGAATTTTGGCAATGTGCTGTTGGCCCAACATCTCTGTTTCCTTATAGGTTAAAATTGGAACAATAATATTACCTTCTTTCTCATGGTACCATGACATTTGCATGTGAAGATTTTTTGGCACAAGAGGCCTATCTAGCACTTAGTATATACTCACATAACACAGTGTATATTTTATGTTGTTATATAGCAGCCATGGAGGCAGTATTTGAAATTGTTGAAGCAAATGCAGGTTAAAAACACTGAGACCAATTAGGAGCATTAAACATTGCTTTGGTGGGCAAAAAGTGATTAATTGTGGCTATTTAGGTAGTAATGGTGATTAATGGGGGTATTTAAATCTACTTGGGATAAGGTTTGTGAATTTTCAAAATATAGGTTTCAAGAAAAAGTATCTCAAAAATTCATGAATCATTGTGATTAAGAAAAATTAAATAATGAATTTTTTAATAGTAGAACAATTTATTATTATAATGTACTTGGACCTTTAAACAAAAATAAGCATTTATAATTTTCTTAATTTAAGCATAGTTGCATAATTAAAATTTGACAGCATATAATTAATCACTCCATAATGCTTCTCATTGGTATTGTGGAGTCTTTTCCAAGCTTTTAGAACAATTTTAAGCATAGGAACATGAATATTGTATTCCATTCTTACCAGGGTCAATTGCACGTCCATCATAAACTCTTGATGGCTAGAAGAAGATAATTTACAATTATTATTGTGTTCTACATTTGTATTTCTAGATATAGATGATGGCATTATCAATGACCTTATAATTTCTAATGGGATTACTATTTTGTAGTTCATAATCACTTTACTAGAGTCATTTTATAAAATAAGAAATTTTTTTTATTAAATTTTATTTTAATTGTTGTTCTTATACAGTCTTCTGTTTTCTACTCCCATCCCGTCCCTCCGCCCCAGCCCTCCCCAGCTCCCTTCCATTTCCACCCCTCCCAGCTTAAAATAAGAAATTTGACAATTGATTAAAATGATTATCTTATTTAATCCTATTACTCCTGTATTAGATAACTTTTTATAACATATTGAAAGCTTCCTTATAGTTAGTTTCATAGCAATTTACTTGTTGATATTAAAGCTTAGGCATATCCAAGACATTGCTCACTACTATACTATGTCTCCAGGGCAACAAGAAATAATATGCACCAGGACTGTTGTATTAAGTTCTGAACAATGTGTTTAGAGAAATCAGAATTAGGCTGTATCTCCCCTCAATAGTGGGTCATTGGAGGGTTATTCAATGGAATGCTGCAGAACAACTTCCACTTGGAATGAGTGAGTAGATATTTGGAGGCAAGGAACTGTATATAGCCAGGCTAGGTAACTCTTTTAAAGGTGTTATTATGAAAAAGGAAGAACAGCAATGGAGTGGCTACTAAAGAGGAAAATGGGATCAAGGGAAGAACTTTGAAATCAGAATATTGTAAGCATGTCAGGCAATGTGGATGATCAAGGAGAGAGAGCATTTTTTTCCCCAAGAGAATACCAGAGAGAGAAAGAAACCCAAAGCATAACTGAAAGGATGGCCTTGAATGGAGCAGGTACCCTGCTCTGAACTTGGGAAGGCCAGGCCATATGGTACAAGTGCAGGCAGGTTTGTGGAGTAGGTTCTGGGAATCTGAGAGAATTTTAAAGTATACTTATTTTGTTTTATGAACTGTGATTAGATATCACAGTTCTGAGTTAGAAGAGGTGGAAATATTGGAGATTTGAGAAACAGGAAACCTTGAAATTGTCATCACCGAAAGTGGTAATGTGAATTTACTAGGGATGTATCAAGCTACTGTTCGAAGCATGGTCATAAGTCTGAATAAGTTCAGTATGCATAGTTGTATCATTTTCAACAGAGACATGCTGATGCCTAAGTTCAGTCACACAGCAGGCGGACTGGGAAGTGAGGACAAGAGTAGGGCCAGCAGAGTCGGAAGCACTGATCAGATGTGTTATCTATTGGTCAATCACTTTGGTGGAGACTCAATATGCTGTGAAATATGCCAAGAAAAGTGGTGGAAATAAACCCTGTGAGCCAGAAATCAAAGTCTTTAATGAATAACAGTATTTCCTATTAAAACTAGTGATACCTCAAAGGGCAGCAACTTGTGAAGACGGAAGGGAACATGGTAGAAGAGGAAGAAATGGAGAACAGGCCACATGGCATTGCTAGGCTCCCAGATACCAGGAGCTGTTTTCAAAACTAACCTTTACAGAACCATTGTTTGAGGTAAAAAAAAAATATATATATATATATATATAATTGCAAAAAGGTAAAGGAATAACATGGAGAGAGACTGACACAAACATTGTAATACAGTGTCATAAATGTGATGGAGTACGTGTAGGTTTCTATAGTGTAGCCAACTGTGACTACAAAGCAGAACAGGGGAGGGTGGCTCTGAGTTCAGTTCCTAAGTATTAGAAAGGCAAAGAAGAAGGGAGAGCTGCTCCAGGCGGGCAGAAACTTGTGAAAAGACCTGGAGTTGTACACCATGCTTAACCTCAAGACTGCAACCTCTTTGCCACTGTTCTCCACCTATAAAAAGACACACGTTCTTCATGTGAACTCCAGTGGTAATTCTTTTACGGTTTCCTCTGATGGGTCTAGCTCATAAGGGCCTTCCTATTCTTGGAATTCCTATGGAGCTAAGCATATTGGTAAAAACTAATAAGCTACCTTACACTATCCTCTTTAATATTTTACTTTCATCCTTTTCCAGCTGGAATATGGGTTCTTAATGAGTGGAGACCATGTTTTATGCTCCTTTAAATTCCTTTCCTTGGTATTGAGTAGAGACTATGTTACCTATCTGAAAACATTGAGCCAAACATAGTTTACATAAAAATTAGTTCTGTAATTCAGTTTAATATTGTGCCTTGTTTCTGTTTTGTAAATATTTTATTTATTTATTTTTTTAGAGAGGAGGGAAGGGTGACAGAAACGAGAGAAACACCAATATGAGGTTGCCTCTCACATGCCCCTTACTGGGGACCTGGCCCACAACCCAGGCCTGTGCCTTTACTGGAATCAAACCTTTGGTTCACAGGCTGGCACTCAATCTACTGAGCCAGCCAGGTTTGTGCTTTGGTTTTAATATTTAACTCTAAATTTAAATAAAATATATCTCAATGAATATTGTAACAGAAAAAACTACAAGGGAATTTGTCCTGTAGTATAAATTGTTGAATACTTAAGTGGTATGAGGATAAAAGGACATCAGTGGTGTTCTTCATAACACCCACTCTATTACCTATGTAATCTAATTTCACTTTTTTCCCCAGACACTAATGGGAAAAAAAAAAAGCAACAGATGTTTGAATGCCATTTCACCAGTACACACAGTCAATTTATGCTTTTACATGTATATCAGACTTAGAATCTTGTTTTCCTCATCACTGATATCATCAATGTGGATCACTTAAAGTCGAATGTTAGCTATTTTCCCCTTCAATTTCCATTTTCACTTTCAACTGATATGCATAAATCCTCTCGATTGCCTTTATGAGTTGTCATTCACTATAATTTATTTGAAATACTTTTTATTGTTTGTATGTTACAAAAATAAGAGTCAGTATTGCAATACCTCTGAAATGATTTTTCCCTTTGTCCTCATCTGATGATTTCCACGCAGCAAGTTTGGCTTTGTGTTTGGTTTTGGGTCACTATTCAGAAAGTTCCCATGCCTTTGAAAACATTGTAGAAATAATGGCAAATTTTGTTTTAATCTCTAATACAAAAATACATTTCAGTGCACATAAATATAAATAATAAATGTTAAAGACCCTAATCTTAAAGACTAAAGTTTTGTTCTGTAAAGCATCAAGATGGTTTATACCTTGGTCTTTGCCCAGGCTCTTTGGTAGTGAGAGTCAATGGGCTCCGCTGATGCTTGTTGCAGTGGGGAAAGAACCTGGAACAGGAAGGAGCACTATAGACCAAGGAACAAAAAGAAAAGAGACAGTTTTAAAAAAGTAACTGAGTGCTTATTTTTTATCACAATTGTCAAAATTACCAAAATCAATTCCATGCTTTGGCATTAATCAATTAGCACTAAATTTCCCATGTAACAAACATTACAGACACACACAAATAATAAAACCTAATTTAAACATAATGTCAATTTTAAATATTTACTTTGCATATGAAACTGAAAATAAGATCTTTAAACCATTTCAGTAAAATTTTTGTAATAAAATATCAGACTCTCATATGCTTAAGATATTTCATATTACTCTGTTATGTCTGAATTCAGGAGAAAAAATACTGAGAATACGGTACATGATTTTGGGATACCCGGGGAGAAGTCTCTAGCTGAACAGACACTGTGTTGTGGCATTTACAGAATTCCTACCTTCTCCTCTTGGCAGTAGCACACCCCACATCACAGGCCCTCCCGTGGTCTATGACTGCCAATCAGAAATCCCTCCTAGACTTTAGGGAGAAATGGGTTCAGCACAGACTTTTAAACCCACTTTCTTACTTTACTATATTTTTCAGATAAATGGTTTTTAGCATGAACCATTTGATTGATCACTAGGCAAAGGGCATCAGCTTTAGAACGGAAGATCGTGGTTAACATGCTGTGCCCAAATCTAAAACAATGATGCTGTTATCTCTTAGCTTTGTTGTGATTATCAGCAAGGACAACATCTATAAAGCAGAAAAGTAATAAATGCTCAATACATTTTACAAATCTCTCTCTCCCCTTCCACCATGGCCTTTTTAAGGTGTTTTTGATGGACTTTATAAACAGTGAATGAATTCAAATAAAAGCAGTAATTCAAATCTTACTCTTTGAAGAGGCACCAGGCAACAGCATAGAGACACATCACAAAAAGGACACCAGTGAGAGTCAACACTGCAGGAATCCAGTTATCAGGCCTCCAATAATATGAAATCTTTATTAAGACAGAAGTCGTAATCTGAGAAATATAACAAATATTTATTAAGTATTAATGGCAGTTCTGTTAGCAAAATTATGAACCGTTTGGCCTGAGTAGTGTTTTATACATTTCACTTTGTTTCTTTTTATATTGCTAAAATAAGATTATCATCCAATTCTTATCTAAACCATAACAAAACACAGTTACAACAAATTACAAGCCATAATAAACTAACAACTCCTTCTGCCATCAAAAACAAATGTCTTTCTTTAGAAGCAAATGTCTTTGTTCACATATTGCCTCTGGTCAAAGTCACCCTTCCTGTCATGGTGACTCCTGGTAAATACTTGTTCACTCATCAGTGTTATCATCCTCAGTGATTTTCCAAGAAGCCTGATTGAAAAGGGGTACAGATCAAGAAGTCCCCAAGACCCACGTAGTCCATGGTTGCCAGTGGGGGAAAGGAGAGCAGTGGATGATGCAGCAATTAAGATACTTTGCATTACAATGACAAGTGGTTAGCCATGTCTTTGCTGAAGGGAAGCTTACCCTGGGGCAAATGGTGTGTCCACAGCTTCCAGAATTTATGGAGACTCTTGGGACACAGCAGGGGTTGGGGGAGGTTTGCATAGCATGTTTGTGAAAGGCAGGCAGGTGGAGGCCCCTGTGTCCCTGAGTCCCGCTTGTCCTGACTAGAGATGGCAGCCGAGAGAAGGTAGAAGATACTGGAAACTGGCAAATGCATCTCATTGTGGGAGGAACCTCATAGGAGACCCCGTAAGAAGTTCTGGGTCAGGATTTAAACAAAGGGTGGGCAGAGAGAGACAGGGGGGTGGTGACCCGCCATGAGGGCGGAGAGAGTAGGCAGCAGCTATGCTGGTCTGAAGTGAAGGAGATTCAGACATGCCACCGGCAGCGAGGGAGGAGCTGTGCTGGTGGAGAGAGTGTGGAGGAGGAGGAACCATGATGTAGCAGCTGCGCAGCTGTAGTCAGGACTCAGCCGTGCAGCCCGGGGTAGTAAGGCAGAGAACTGCCTACTGCTGATCGTGCCTGCTCTAGCTGACTCCAAAGCCACCAAGGACCCTATCTTGCCAGATGCTGACCTGCTGCCTCCCAAACCAGGGCTCTATCTGGACTCCTGGGACTTGTGCCTTTCTGGGACTCCACCATGATCCAGAGCATCACAGCACAAGCTTACGTGGACTATAACCCAGAGGCTGATGGAAACATATTCCAGATGCTGAAGGAGAGAGCTGCTGCAAGAGGATGGCAACTTTGAAGGCCACAAGTGTACTTTCCAGAGAAGGTGGAGATCTGCTTGTGCGGCCAGAGTAAGCACAGATAAGGACACGCAGAGCTGTTGGGCTTGGTTTTGGCTTTTAGCCTTTTGGCGAACAAGGGAAGTGCTGGGTCTCGTGGGAGAACAGGGCTATGAGCAGAAGTGGTCTCAGCACCCCCCTTTGTTTCACCCCAATAAATAAAAACAGGTTTCTCTCAAAACTAATTGTTGGGTCACACACCAAGGTGCCATGTGAACTGGCCCGTTTGCTTGGTCACATGACTTCTTGGTGGAAATGACCACATCTCTTTGTTCATATTTCTACTGTAATATCTAGACTAATCTATTAGAATTATTTATTTTAATTGTGATTTTTCTACTGGGAAATAAAACTCTAATAAACGAAGGCCATTAGTTGCTCATCTATAGGATATGGAGTCTATATCCTTCTTGCCACAGAGAAAGTGACAGATTGGATGAACTGGCAACTTGTTTACAAGGCAAAGTATTATTTTAAAAATGGGTTGTTGCCCTTTTGAGTTCCCTATTATAAAAGCACCAGAGGGTTTTTTTTCCCCTCAGGTAAATTCTCATCTAACATGTTACCATTTTAAAAGCAATAGAAGATTCAATGTAGTTTAATTTCCGTGATTTAGCAACATTGCCGTCCAGGAGATGGCAGCACAGCGTAGGATAACTTTGTGCACATGCAGCCTTAGGTGTGCTGGTTAAGGCAACTTAAGTCAAGGAGCTAGTTTCACAGAAACGAAAAGGGCAGGTCTTTGAAAATACAGATCAACAGAGGTGGCAACATAAATAGTACTCCTTACATAATTCAGTGAAAGGAATCCTGATTACTTTGTTGAATATTGGTAGTCGTTGAGATTACGTATGGTATGTTGAAACATTCTATTTTACACTGTGGAACTTTAGGTCACACAGCAAAGAACCTCCTGGGCCATCAGTCCTCCTTTGTGACCAACCTGGGCATGTCTGGACAAAGAGTGAGTAAGAAATCTGTGTTCCAGCAGTGTCAGTTGAAATACTAGGGCCCTGTTTTCTTAAGTAAATAATATACTATTTCCAAATGATAAATAGATCAAATGAATAATAATTTGGTTGTGTCATTTAATCACCTAGCTCAATTTTCAGCTCATTAAGATAATGTAGTGACCAAACATGTTTGAAAAGAATGCCACTAATATTGGGGGGGGGGGTGCAGAAGAAGATCCCAGGCCTAACCCTGTTAAGTTAGCTAGCAAACTTTTCTCTTCCTTCCTTTCTTCCTTCCTTTCTTCTTTCTTTCTTTCTTTCTTTCCTTCCTTCCTTCCTTCCTTCCTTCCTTCCTTCCTTCCTTCCCTCCCTCCCTCCCTCCCTCCCTCCCTCCCTTCCTTCCTTCCTTCATTTCTTCTTTCTTTCTTTCTTTCTTTCTTTCTTTCTTTCTTTCTTTCTTTCTTTCTTTCTTTCTTTCCCTTCCTTCCTTCCTTTCTTCCTCTCTCTCTTTCTTCCTTTCTTCCTTCCTCTTTCTTTGTTCTTTCTTCCCTTCCCTCTTTCTATTTTCTTTCTCTCTCAACAAATATTTATTGAACACCTACTACATCCTAAGAGGTATACATCAGAATCCTTATATAAAGGAAATATAAAACCTTAAGACTGAAAAGGGTAGGAGTAGCACTTATTTAACAGCCCCTCTGGGCTTTTAGCTGTATTATTCCAGCTTTCCCTAA
Source organism: Anoura caudifer (assembly GCA_004027475.1). NCBI lineage: Eukaryota > Metazoa > Chordata > Mammalia > Chiroptera > Phyllostomidae > Anoura > Anoura caudifer. The sequence continues at coordinate 34,011 of PVKU01001502.1, read as the reverse complement.
TGCCAATCCTAAAAAAGGTTTTCACTGCTTCCTATTCACAAAGGAGGACTGAGGCCCAGGAGGGTCCTTTCTATGTTACCTGAAGTTCCACAGTAACTAAGTGGAAGAACTGGTGTTCACATACAGATTTGAATGATTCTAAAGACTATGTTCTTTCTAGTAGACAATGCTAACTGCTGAGAAAATGAGGAATTGTGAGAATGATGAGAACAAAAAAAGTCAAGTTTTATTGTATATCATATGAAAGTCATTCTAATTTTCTCCTAAGAATTCAATTGTATAGATTCAATTCAAGGTGTTTGAAAATTATTTAGAGGTAGGAGAAAAGAATCATCCTTACTTCTTGTACTTGGTTTGCTTGACAAACAAGGGTAAATTTCCCAGTTTCTTTATTCTCTATTTTCCCACCCATTCTTATGCACACATGTCAAAAAAATCTAAAACCTTTATTAAAAAGAAACTGTGCATCTATTTTTTTAACATTTCAAAGCCTAAGACAAGTTGGGATATTAGGGGATTTTTTTTTTTTGGAATTATATAAAAACAAGCTTTTCTGCAGGATTAAATGTAGTATTAATGACTCGTATTTACATAGCACATTTATTACAAGAGCTTTCCTGTCTCATTCCCTTTGATCCTTGCAACATCCTTTGTACAATCCATACAACTATTTTAATCTCCTTAATAATCCACGTACAATGCATAGAGTAAACATTTGAACATGTATTATTTGCAAGGTTGGCTCTCCCAGTTACATAGTCTTTAAATTGGCAATCCAAAGCAATTTTTAAAAATTAAAAAAAAAAAAATCAGGGGGTTAGCATTTGATACTCTCAGTGTTTCCATAGCTTACTTCAATATCACCTTATGTTTTATTGTTTATGAATTTTTTTGGATCCCTCAATAGATAATAATCATGAGGGCAAGGACATTCACTCTTGCCTTACTGCTTGCGATAGCGTTCTAACGGGCCTCTTCTCCTCCTCCCCATTCTATCTTCCATTCTGCTGGAATACTTTTATCCTGAAACTATTCATTTCTACTTCCCAGTAGTCTAAATTGGCTTTGTATTGCCTAAAAAAGTGCAGAATTCATATTATTGACTGTAGACCTGTATCAACCTACATAACACCTACTTTTCTGGGCTTGCCTCCGACTGACCTCCTCAAAGGCTCTAGACACACTTGTTTTTAATTCTTTCAAAAATACACCATGTATCTTCACACCTATATTCCTTAAAGTCCAATAGTTCTAAATGTCTTTGCTTCTTGTTCTGTCCATCAAAAGTCTACATAAAATTCAAATATCTCTTCTTGGAACTTCTCATATCCTCTAAGCCATAATTTGTAACATTTCTGTATGACCATACATTTGTTTACTCTTGCTTATACCATTTGTCATAACGACATGTAATTAAATGATTTGAAATAAATCTATATGCTTACTGTGACTAATAAATAATTGCATGATATGACCCCTGCCAATCTCTTGATCTTATTTTATTCTTTTCTCCAATTGACCACATTGGTCAGAAGATCAGTCAAACCTCAACCACTTCTTACCTTTTTGCCAGTACTCTTGGTGCTACCACTTACTAAATCTGTGACTTTGGGAAAGTTATTTCAACTCCTGCAGTACCAGTTTCCTCCTCCATAACATAGACAAAAGTAGCTGAAACTTTGAATTTGAATGAATCATTTTTGTTTAACAATGTCAAAATTTAATTTTAAATAAGTTTGTAAACATAAATTTCATGACTAGCTAGAAATTTTGTTAGTATATAAATGAAATTATTTGCTCATAAAGAAAACTATAAAAATTTGATTTAATCATTGTATCCTAAAATTCCTGGAAATGATTTTAGATCATGTATATATTATTGGGCGAAATATTATCTTTTTAAATTTTAAATATAGGTTGAGACTTTTGTTTACTGCTTACTGACTTGCTTAAGCAGAACCCATGCAGATACTCTGTTATGGTTGAACAGTTGAGCAGTCACCCCTCTCTGGGCTGAACATGAAGAGTGATATAATAAATGTCTAGAGATTGACAGGATCCTGGACATCGTACGTCATCAGATGTTTATCTCACTGCTGGGTAAATCACCAGTGAAAACAAAGGAATTCCCCATCTGTTACTTGCTCATGTAGTAAGCTTCTTACAGCTGTTTGCAGTTAATTTGGTCTGATTTCTAACCTCAATTACTTAGCTTGTTATATTTTACAGAAAAGACAATAATAACATTCTTCCCTGACACAAAATCTTTCATCATTGGGTATTCGGGTCACAGCAGTTGTGCAAGGCTGCAGCCTAGTAGAGTGCAATTTATATATTTCTGCCTATTTTGGGATTATTTCAACTAACTCTCATTAAGGAAGAATTTTTAAAAGTTCACCAATAAGAAATTCAGTTTCAACTTTAGGTAATAGTTGATTCTCATTTTATCTCAAATACTTCATCAAGTATAGACCAGGTTTCTATAAAAATAAGTATATTTTAGTAGTAAAACACTGAAAATTCAAGTTGAAGTGCTGATATTCCTCTTTTACCAAAAATTTACTATAAATTAATAAATATTATCAACTGTGTTTTTCAAAATATTAATATTATAAAGAAAAGATCATTTTTCCTTAGTAGGAACTGCAAATAAGAACTAAAGTATAGAGGAGGAAAAATAATTTTCTCTCTACCCTTCTAGGTTCTTGACTGAGAAACCACCCCTCCCAACCGCATCCCCATAGTAAAAGAAAAATTAACAGAAACACAAACCTAAGTTTAATAACACCAATAACACCTGGATGCATGGGAGAGACTCAGGAAATCTGAGTAACCGTTTGAAGTAGGCCAAGCTATCATCTTAAATACCTTCTCCAGCTAATGACAAAAGAAGATGTTGGGAGTGGGGAAGCCAATTATGAGAGGCTCTCAAGAAAAAACACAATAAACAAGAGTAAGGTGTTATGCAGATATAGGTCTTTGCCTTCTCCACAATTCTGATAAATTTCTAGAGATTGGGCCATCCTCCTCTTCCTGGTACAAGTGAAGATTTTACTTTATAAACAGAAATGTCTCTTACAAATGAGTCATCTTTACTCTGATTTCAGAACTTTACCTATGTCTACCATTACTTAAAAATAATAAGCTTAAAATAATCCCTATGCCAAACATACATATTTTGCAGAGGTAAATTCTGCCCCCCTTCAAGAAGTTTATAAACCATATCAGCCCTGACTTATGCCTAATGTCTTTCAACGATCTCTGTGTTTTCAGTTAATTGATAAACATGTATAAAATAACAAATATAGCACTACTACTTATTAATAACCTCCTATGTTCTGGGCATTGCACTAGGAGAGGCTGATAAAATAGCTTTTAATAATCCCTGTTGACATTTTAGAAACTGAGGCTCAGAAGAGTCAAATACTTGAGCCCGGGCTCACAGTCACCAAGTGGAAGACCTGGGCTTCAGACCGTGGCTGGTTTTAGTTCCCCAGCCACACTCTTTCTGTCGGGTGTGAAGGTTGTTACTGTCTATGTAGAAACAGTTTCGACAGAATCTATGTGACATTATATCCATAGCATTTCAAACTTTCATTTAAAAACTCTACTTCCTCTTCACTGGAAGGCCAGGGCATACTATGAATGAATGAGTATGGTGAGAATTTTTAAAATAATGTTGTCAACGTGTTTTCTGGGCATTAAGTTATTATTAAAAAAAGAAAATGACAACTGTCTTTCCCCTTTTGCTATGATACTACTCTTGCTATTCTCATTTCCAAGAGGCTAATTAAAACAGTACAGAGTCTACAAATAAAAATAAATACAAAAGAAGATAAAAATGGGCTGATTATTTAAAAATATATAGACGTAAATTTAAAGTACTTAATTGCCCAACCATGAATGAATGACAGGGCCAATTAGCAAATGACATTATTAGAAAATTTAATAAATACATTTTCTAAGTTTTTAAAATCAATTTGTCTCACTCTTATCACCCATTTATTACTTTTGAAGGCCATGGGACTTACTTTATGTTTTGTAGAATACTAAGTGTTATTAGTTTCTAGTTTAAAACAACTTCTTAAAACAAACTAGCTGCACTAACAAATTCCAAAAAAATTATATTCTATCTTAAAATGAAGTAGCATTAAATCTAATATCAATGTACTTAAAGTGCAAATATGTGAAAATCATAAGAAAAAATTGACAATCAACACCATGAAGCTGAGTATTGCTTTAAAATTGTACTCTTGACTAGCTTTTTAAAAAGTTCAATGTTCTTCTTGCATAAAGAAACTCGTGTAGCAAAATGTTACCCAGTTTTAAACTGCAGTAGGTCCCACAACTCAGGAAGGACTTCCTTGGAGGAATTTTAGTATATGTGACCAAACACAATCTTATCTTTTTACTAAGGGGAATGTGTTTATTTATGAGTTTTATTTCCTAAAGCAGATAGCCACCAGTCAAGAGACTAATAAAATTTTCTTTTTAATTACATAAGACACTATTTTCTCTACAAATAAACCCTAATTCTTCTGTTGAGTAGCTCAGGAAGACTTAAGTAATAGAATAGTCATGTACAATCAGGAAAGAAAATAATATATTACTTGTCTAGGATTTAATTTGCTTTAGAAGTAGTAGGCAGAGTTATACCAGGCTGGATTTTCTTACTCTACCTGCACTTTTAAAAATACAGTTGACCTTTGTACAGCATGGGAGCTAGGGATACCGACCCCCATACTGTGCAGTTGAAAATCTATGTATAACTTTTGCCTTCCCAAAACTTAACTACAAATACCCTACTGTTGACCAGAAGCCTTACTAATAACATAAACAGCACATATTTTATATGTTATGTATATTACATACATTATTCTTACAATAAAGTAAGCTAAAGAAAGTGTTGTTTAAAAATCATAAAGAAGAGGAAATACTTTGATTGCATTTATTTAAAAATCCACTTAAAAGTGGACATGCGCAGTTCAAACTCGTGTTGTTCAAGGGTCAACTGTAGTTCCTTCTGTAAGTCCTCTGTTACTTTGTGTCTATTTTCTCCTGGGAGTTGTATGGGTAAAAAGACCAAGAAATTAATGAACATAAAACGTGATTCTCACTATTTATTCAAGGAACTAGTTTTCTTATAAGGTATAGAAACATAACTCATAAAACACATAGAAATAAGTGACCAAACAGTTGCATAACTTATGTTACATTTCAACATAGAAAAAAAGTGAAATGTTTTGAGAGTCACCAGGAGACTTTGTTTTCAAGCCACATCTAAAGAAAGAAGAGTGACTTAGCCACTTAGTTTCCATGTCTGCCACTAAGGAAGAAAAGTTACATAGTTTATAGACAGAGGCTGAACATCAGAATTGTTCAAAATGTAAAGCAAAGATTTCCATGTACCCCCATAGGTCCAAGGGGAATTTTATTGCTGCTTCATACTAAGGTAAATATACACATCATGTCTTGAAATATATGTGCTGCATTCTCTGTGACAGCAGATAAAAATAAGCATGTTTCCCTTTTATCCCTGCGAATAGTCTTCACCTCTGGCAGAATATAATACCATAAGGGTGTTATAGTCATCACTGTCAACTTATTACATCAATGCCTCTTTACTGATTTGTTCTCAGAAATAATTTAAGATAAAAGAGATTAATTTGTTATAATCCCGTTATTATATTTAAAATATATAATTTATTATATTTTTCTTCTATCCTTCTTACAAAAATAAGGTAAAAGCTAGAAGGAAAAAAATTATTCATTTGAAATATAGTGTTGAAGGAGAGTCTGTAGATTTCCTGGACCATTGGACAAGGGGGGCCTACAGGAAATTGATCCTAAAACAACACTGGAGGCAAAATGACAAAACTGAAGCTGTCCTACCTCAGGTACGTTATGAAAAAGCAGGGTTCTTTGGGAAAAACAATAATGCTAGGAAAAGTAGAAGGCTGCAGGGAAAGAGGAAGACCCACTACGAAGTGAATGGACTCCATAAGAGAAGCCATAGGCGTGAGCCTGCAGGAGCTGAGCAGGGCCGCTGAGGACAGGGCCTTGCGGACACCACTCCTGGGACCTCCCGGAGTTGGAGTCAGCTTAATGGCCCATAATACACACAATGCTGGGTGTCAGGGAATTAGCTTTCTTTTTCCTCTGTAATAGGGGTACACTGGTTAATCAAATTGAAAAAATACAGTGGTAGCAGAATAGTGGAACAAAAGTGACCTCTGGAAATAGACCTATCTGGACTGAAATGATGCCTGTCACTTAAAAACGGGCAAGTTAACTTCTATTTGGAGCATGCTATCTACTTAGTAAGGTTGCTATGAGAAGTAAAAATGCCTTAAGGAAGCTTATAGTACTCAGTAGATAATCAATTAGTGACCGTATTACCACAGTAGTGTCATTATTTATTCATCTTAGAAAAAGACAAAGAACAACAAGAGAAATTTAGTTCAGGAATGAGATTTTGGGAAAAATGCCACAATGAGTTTCACTTTCTAGTCATACAAGGCACAGAGGGTGTTAAACCGCAGCTCACGGTAAATATACTTCCCTAATTTTTTCATTAATTTTGGATATATGTGGTTAGATTCAGGTCAAGAGAAAATGCCAGCGGTTTCCATGGATAATCTAACCTATTAAAGTGTTTAGCTACAGTGTTATATTATTGTTTGAAGTAAGGGGTGAAAAGTGAATGCTCTTTCATTTTCTTTTGGTGGCTTAAGTTTTGCTTATCAAACACAAGTATTACCTAATCTCTCTTAAACCTCCTTTTTACCAGCTTCAAATTTCTTCTATTTTTCCAGGTCAACTAAAAACAAGATGAACAGGTTCAGTAGTGTGCTGGCAAACTTACTCTTAAAAGAAAAAATCTGGAATGTAGCATTTGCCAATTTTCATAGTACTAATATTTCCACCATGACTAAATTAAAAGTACTGAAGGCTTAACCAGCCTACAGAATTTCAGAATATTTAACAATGGGCTCTTCTTAGCTAAATGAGCCAGCTCCACCATACCACTGCTCTAAACTACCAGCTGAAAACGTTTTTATACATATGTGATTGCAAATTACTGTGAGGTATATGCTGGTAAAGCGTTGATCTTTGATGAGTCCAAATCAGCCTTGGGAAAGTAATCTGCCTCTGCAATGAGCATAACAGTGTAGAAAATATGGTTATAAAGACAAAACCCCTTGTCTCTCAGTAAATGTCTCTAAGGAGCCATAAAGTCCTTAGGATTAGTCTTCAGTGTTCAGATTAAGTGAAAGACACTAAACAATTCCAATTTTGTCACCCTATTCATCTAATGCCTCTTTTTAGTTCTTCACTGATGGGTTAAAAACCTTTTAATTATAGGGTTAAAAACCCATTAATGGGTTAAAAACCTTTTAAACATGGATGGGTTACCAGGAAGAATCAATGGAAAGATTGTACAGTTATTTATAGAAACTTTCTCCTTTGTACTTTTATCTATGCACTGTTTATGTTGAAATCAGGGTAAAACATAGTTATAAATTAGTATGATTTATGGTTTCCACTATCTTCTATTTTTAATGGATATTAATTCTGGGCTTTTTATTATGAACTCAATTTGCTGAGTGCAGATAGTTTCAGGAATTTTGATTCATAATTCTTCAGGGATTTTATTTGCAGGAAATGGTGTCTAGCCAGTTACCTCACTGTCTCTTTAGCCAATCTGTACATAAGCTGGGGGAGTTTAGTTCAGTCCATGAAACATGACCATTTCTTCCTTCTCTACTTGCCCTGAGAGGAACCTCTGACTAGGCAGGTAAGGGTTCAAAGACAAAGGTTAATTAGGAGACAATTTACAACCGTTCTGTTTATTTTAGTCTAGAGTTGGCCTTATTTATTATTAGCTTCTTTGACTAAGTCATTCTACATTAAAGATAAAGGATTTTTTGCCTATTTTTCTTTCTAAGCTTCAAGGTATTATTTTATTTATTGTAATGTCTATAAAAGCATGCCAAGTGCTAACGTATTTAAGGAATATATTATGGAAAATTTTCTTTATAGTTATTTTAGTAGCTTATGTTACTTTGTTTATTTTATAGTAATAATAATAATATTTTCCTCATGGAAATATTTTTATACAAATTCAGAAGCAGTAATAAATCCTTATTTTAAGCCAGAATTTCTTAATCTGGGTTCCAAGGATTGGTTTTACAAGCCTCTAATGTTACATGTAAAAGTGTGTACACGTATACATGTGTACATTGTTCTGGAGAGAGAGGCCATAATTTTCATCAGATTCTGTAACAGTTCATAAATCCCCCTTCCCCCAATTAAGAACTATCACATACCTTTTATATAACATATGACATTGGCCCTTTTACTTATCAAGTACCATGCTTGGCATTGTAAAATATGCAGAGGTCTTTATTGAAAGCCTTCACTAGATTACAATTTATGGGATGCTCCATATATTTTTTTCAAAAGCTAAGGAGAATACTGTGTTAAAAAATAAAGAACTGAATTTTTAGTAAATATCATGCTGATGATGTTTCCTATAATATTTATTATATGATTAATTTATTTGTAATAACTTTAGTATTTTATCCACAGGACATAATTTTTTATAACTCATAGACACACATTGTTAGTAATCTGGCTTTAAGAATGTTCTGTTTTGTAATGGGAGTTTATAGTTGTATTCAGAAAAAAATTCTGTCTGTAGATTCTAACCACTTAAAATGTTTTTAAGTTTTTATATCTTATTCAATATTCTCAATGGAAGGATCTGCCTAATAATAATGATAATAATACCTAGAGTCTAATAATAATGGGTAATACTAAGAGAAATTGTCTTTCTCACAATATATTATAGCACACAAAATTTAAACCAGTAAATGCTGAATTCTATTGTTCATGTGTGTTTCAAATCTAGCACTTCATCTCCACATAACTACCGCTTTCTTACTTTAGGGTACTTAACTTTCTTTTCTGGATTGAAATTTGTGAGAAATAATAGGAAGCCCACAGAGCCAATATTAATTTCCTTCTGCTAGAGACTTGGGAACATTATCAATACTATGACATTTTAGTCCAAATTGTTGTTTTCTTTGGACTTCAAATATTCAAATTGTAATATGATGATTTTGTATAACTAATGTAAAACTTTTTGACTGTGAAGTCAAGAAATAGGAAGAAATTTCTATAACTGATTTAACAAAAGGCTCTTTTATTATTTATTTATTTCTCTATCTATCTATTTTTTTTTTTCTGTAGAAGAGAGCAGAATGACAGCTTTTGAGCAGGTGGAGGAGATTAATGGGTGGAAGAATCGAGCAAAAAGGGAAAAGGACTCATGGACCTGGACAACAGTGCGGTGACTGCAGGGAGGAGGGGGATAAAAAGGGCTCTTTTAGTTGAAGTATCTTTCACTGTGTAAGCTTGATTACATGGAGAACATCATAATAATGTTAGTGGGGGCATGGATATGAATACCTATTTGGCTGTTTAATCTCTATCTTTTTGATATCAAACAGCATATTCCACACAAACCAATTCTATTGCATCATTTATTTTCTCTTTATTTCCATAAGAACAAAATTTGTGAGGCATTATGATTTTTTCTTTTTACTCTGTGAAACTATTACTATTTCCTGTCCTCAGTAATCACCAAGAAATCTCATCTTTATTTTCAAGATGTTACATGCACACATGTTTTACATATCTGCCATGAGTTTCATTTTTTTTCTGACACAAATCTAGCCTCCAGCTTCACTGTCTTCTCAACATTTCACTGAATATATTATATTCTTCCCAGGGGAAATTCTATGCTTTCTTCCTTTAAAGATTTTTTTTTTCCGTATATGTTTTTAAAGAGCTACATTATTATTTTCCTCCTCTCTTTATAGAGAATTTACTGTCAATCTCAACACAAATGTATCTTATTTTAAACCTCAAAGTTAAATAACAATTGCACTAACATTTGATACAGCCTTACATTTATTTAAATTATTCTAAGTTTATATCTTGTCTTCTAGTGAGACAGTATGTCTTTTAACCTTAGATGGTGCTGTATACATGACAAAAACTCCATAGTATTCATTTAAATAATATTATGTTATGATGAGAATTAACAGAATTACTAAGAATTGAAACCAAATACTAGCAAAATAGTCTACAAAAATTATTAACATTGATATATTTACCTTGATTCAAAATTAATGATTAACAGCCATAATATGTTCCCCTTATTTTGATGGTGGAAATTCTAATGCATTAAAGTAACTACTTAACTGATGTCTTTCATTGCCAAAATATAAGGATAACTCCTGTGAGAGTTCCCAACCTTCTATGTTTATGACTAATTCAGACTACTTTAGAATTATATTTCGTCACGAAGTACTTACTGTAGTTGTAGTTGTTTCTGTGGAAGAAGTTGGCTGTGTTGTGGTCCAAGGAAACACATGAACTATGACTGTTGTGGTGGCTGACAGCTGACTAGCTTTATTCCCACCTAATTCATCAGTAACTTCTATAAGTAGCTGGAAAGTCAGAGGGTCCTGAAGCCCTTGAAATGCATCATACTGCAAATTCTGAGTGGTGGTCAGAGCAGGAGGATCAACACCTGGTCTCCAAAGTGTGAACTGATTATTTGTATTTCCTGAGAATGATGAGGTAGCAAAATAGAAATAAAACTACATTATATACTATGTTATTTCTATTGTCTTAAGTTCTTATTTAAAAGCATTTCATGCAAATATATGTTCAATCATTGTAAAATATCTCACATGAATATCTTTTAAATAGCGTAGAAGTGACTCACTAGAAATCATACACGTCTTACCTCCTACAATTGAATAGCTCAGCTGCTCCTGTGGAGAATCTTTGTCTGAACAATTGAGCTGAATAAAAGGAAACTTAATATTGGAATAAATCCAAGTTTCCAAATGTGGTGGATTGCATACAGGAGGCTCATCATTCATATTCTATAACACAAGAATATTGTCTATTTTAAATTATGTCTTAAAAGATTACCATATCTAATTAGTTACTTGTTTAACTTTTATTACTCATTGCTTTCACCTTCACAACATTATTCAAACATACTTTTACAATGCATCTTGATAATTTTACATTTAAAGATTATATTTCAGTATTTCATCATATAAACTTTATTTTGGGGGGAATCCAGGAATATAGTCCCTGTTCCATTTTTAATTTTATGAATGTGGAATTAATTTTAACAAATGTCTATTTCATACATAATATTGTTAAGAAAGATATTCAGACAATCATGAGATTATTCAACTTTAAAATTAGATTAAAAACTAAATGTTATTTATTCTATGCTGCCCCTTTAATCTAAAATATATATGTCATCCAGTCTCTTCTTGAAAAATTCCTCAGAAAAAGTACTAATTAAAAGGAAGCATATTTCACTATTGGATAGCTTTGCTTGTTAGAAATATTCATTATTAGTTATTTCATTTTTTGCCTCCGAATCCAACCTATTCTTTCTAGTATTTGTTTTAAAGAAACTCAAAATCTAATAGGGTATGTGACTTACATTTCAAACATGTGGGAGATTCCAACAGTTAAAGAAAGGGGAACTATATTATCTCTGAGAATATTCAAATTCTAAGGTTTTTTAACTCTATAATATAGTATAAAAAGTGTCTGACAAACTATTTGGAACTGTCGCCTTTCTCCTTTGTCCCTGTAACAGACATTGGAAATCTAAGCACTCTCCTGAAAAATGTGAAATAGTCTAAGAGTTATTTTCAAAGTAACACTCAATGAAGACATTACCAGTTGATCAGAATGGTACGTGAAATAAAACCAATTGATGCCCTTGATTTAGGAAAACATAGTATCTAATTTTATTGACACTTTCCTTCCCTTCCTTAGTAATACTTAAACATCCGTGGGCTCTTTCAATTTGAGCAGTCAGTTCCTTAGAAACCCCCTGAGAGCGCAGTGCAGATCCCACTGTCTTGTTTTCACTACAGCAAGATGCACCTTGGCTTATTAGCTTGCTCGCTGAAGGACACAAAGTGGTACTTGCTAATATTTAAGCCCTACTTTACTAAGTACCAGTTTCTTTAAAATTAAAATCTTGATAACATATTGCCCTGAAAAGTAATCATTAATTTCTCTCTCTCCCTCCTACTATAATACAAAAAAGAAAGATACTATCTATTCTTTCACACTTTGTCATAGCTGCTTAAGTAATAATAAATAACAACCAGTATTTATTGAATGCATAATATGTGCTGACTTTAATTTACTTACCTTAATATATATTCAACAACCCAATTAAAAAGTTCAGTATTGAGAAGTTCTGGTCAAGATGGCAGCATAGGTAAATGAAGTACTAACATTCTCCCATAACCACATCAAAATTGCCACTAAACTACCAAAGGACCTTCATTCAGAATTCCTGAAATCTAGCTGAACAGAAGTCTTACAACTAAAGATATAAAGCAGCAGCCACACAGAAACTGAGAGGAGGGGCAGAGATGCTGAATGGCCTGGTCCCACACCCACAAGTGGTAGATAAAAATCGGGAGGGATATCTCAGCTTTGGAGATCCCCCTGAGGATCGAGTGGTCCTAGTCTCACATCAGACCCTTCAGCCCAGGGTTCCAGTGCTGGGAAAAAGTTCCCATAACTTCTGGATATAAAAACCAGTGGGGATTGTGATTAAGTAAGATGGAGGGCTGCTGGAGTATGGTGTGTTCCTCTTAAAGGGCCAGCACATGGACTTACTCAGATTCACTTGCTCTAAGTGGCAGCCCTGGGGTACCAGTGACATATGGGGAAGAACTAACAGAATTGTCTGGCATCAGGGCAAGAGCCAGAAGGGCAGCTTTCTCCCATACAGAAGTGCTGGCAGAGCCATTATTCCTTTTCTGGTCCCAATCCCCACAAAGTCAGCAGACAAACACCATATCTGAGTCTCCATCAACCTAGTTAACACTATTAGCCCCACCAATGTAATTTCCTAAAACCACCACCCCACCCAACTTTCAGGTCCAACCAAAGCTGTTTCCAGTGGATTTTCCATATGAATGGCTTATCTTGACTCATGCTTCAGATTTTCCTAAAATAACTCAAACATGCAGCATCTGGCCATTCTCTGAGTGACTAGGACTAGCAGCAGCTGGCCTTGGTTCACAGGTTGGCCTCTCCTGGGCACGTCCAAGCCCAATACAAGTAGCATCCACCTATAGATGGCTTTGTAGCTCATGTTTGGTGGCTCCTGGCAGGACACAGATGGTACTAAACTGGGCCTAAACCTACACACAGGCCCCAGATCTGGCTTACTCAGTAGACAGCTTCATACCATGTCAAATTAACCACAAAACCTACTCTACAAAGTATACACTCAAGGGGCAAACTCAGCAAGCACCAGAGACCCACAGAAATAAGTTCCACTTTGTGAGGTGGGCCTTTGCACAGCTAATCTTCCACAGTGGTGTAGCCACCCTCACAACCAATCAGACTAAGGGTAAATACCTCCCTTTGAGGTACCAACAGCAATCAAAGCTCAATGACAAGGAGGGTATATACAGCTGACACATGAGAGGCTGTGCCACAGGAACTTACAGGACACCTGCTACATAAGGTCATTCTCTCAAGCCCAGAAGGCATAGCAGGTGTACCTGATACATAGAAACAAATGCAGGAAGGCAGCCAAAATGAGGAGACAAAGAAACATGTTTTGTTTCTTCAAATGAAAGAACACAACAAAACTCAAGTAAAAGAATTAAACAAAATGTAAACAAGCAATTTACTAGAAGAGTCCAAAACACTGGTTATAAGGATGCTCAATGAACTTAGGGGAAAAGTACATAAACTTAGTGATAATATCAACAAAGAGATAGGAAACATAAAAAATGGAGATGGAAAACAAAAAGAAACAGTCAGAAATAAAGAATATATTCTAGAGAATTAAAAGTGGAGTAGGTGAAACAGAAGATCAGATCAGAGAATTGGAAAGTAAGGAAGCAAAAATCACCCAATCAGGCAATAAAAATTTAAAAAAAAATTAAATGAGGATAATGTAAGGAGCATCTGCAGAACAACGTTCAAATGATGAAGATGCCAGGAGGAAAAAAAAAGAGAGGGCAAGTAACTGAAAACCTATGTGAAAAAATGATGATGGAAATGCTCCTTAACTTGGTGAAGAAAATATACATACAAGTCCAGGAAGGACAGAGAGTCCTGAACAAGATGAACCCAAAGAAGCTTACATAAGATACATCATAATTAAAATGCCAAAGGTTAAAGACAAAGGAGAATCTTATAAACAGCAAGAAAAGAGCAGTTAGTTATCTTACAAGGGAGCTCCCATAGACTTCCAGCTGATTTCTAACAGAAACTTTATAGACCAGAAAGAATTTGTAAGAAGTATTCAAAGTCATGAAAGGCAAGGACGTACAACCAACATTACTCTACCCGGTAAAGTTATCATTTAGAATTGAAGGACAAATAAAGAGCTTTCTGGACAAGAAAAAGCTAAAGGAGTTCATCAGCCACCAAATGAGTGTTACAAGAAATGTTAAAGGGTCTGAAGAAGAAGAAGAAGAGGAAGGGAAGAAGAAGAATTCTATTCTTATATATATATTATTTTGATAATATATTATTCATAACTTTGATAATAAATTATGGATAATAAAATGGCAATAAATATATCTATATCAACAATTACCTTAAATTAAAATGAACTAAATGTTCCAATCAAAGACACAGAAAAAGACCCTTATATATGTTGTCTACAGATTGAAAGGCACAGACTAAAAATACAGGGATTAAAAAAAAAGATGACTCATGAAATGGAAACAAACAAAAGCTGGGGAAGCAATACTTACACCAAACAAAATAGACTTTAAAACAAAGAATCTACAACAAGAAACAAAGAAGGACCCAGCAATTTCACTTCTGGGCATTTACCTGAAGAAACCTAAAACATTAAATCTAAAATACATATACATTAATATGTTCAGTGCAGCATTATTTACAACAGCCAAGATACGGAAGCAACCTAAGTGTTCATCATAAATGAATGGATAAAGAAGATTGCTGTTGTTGGGAATGCAGCCTGGCGCAGCCATTGTGGAAAACAGTAGGGAATTTCTTCAAAAAACTCAAAATGGAACTGCTTTTTGATCTGGCAATTCCACTGCTGGGATTATACTCTAAGAATCCTGAAACACTAATTCAAAAGAAGCTATACACCCAATGTTCATAGCAGCATTATTCACAATATTAAGTGTTGGACACAGCCCAAGTGCCCATCGGTAAATGAGTGGATCAAAAAACTGTGGTATATTTACACAATGGAACACTATACCACAGAAAGAAAGAAGGAGCTCCTACCCTTCACAACAGCATGGATGGAACTGGAGAGCATTATGCTAAGTGAAATAAGCCAGGTGGTGAAAGACAAATGCCATATGATTGCACCTATAAGTGTAACATAATGAACAAAACAAAGAAACAAGCAAAATAGAACAAGAGACATGGAAATAAAGAACAAACTAATAGTGACCAGAGGGGAGGAAATGGAGTAACAGGGGAAAGAGGATGAAGGGTGAAGACAAGGAACATGTATAAAGGACCCATGTACAAGGACAACAGGGAGGGGAGGATTGAATGTGGGAAAGGGGTTTGGGCAGGGCAGGGGAAAGCAAGGAGGGAAAAATGGGGACAACTGTAATTGAACAACAAAAAAATTTTAAAAAAACATGGTGCATGTATTCAATGAAATGTGACTCAGCCATAAAAAGGACTGAAATCTTGCCATTTGCAACAACATGGATAGATCTAGAGGGTATTGTGCTGAGTGAAAGAAGTCAGAGGAAGACAAGTGCCATAGGATTTCATTTATATGTGGAACCTAAAAAACAATATAAATGGACAATCAGAACATAAACAGGATCATAGATACAGAAAATATTGTGATGGTTGCCAGATGGGAAGGTGGTTGAAGGGATGAATAAAAAAAGGTGATGGGATTAAGAAGTACAGGTTGGTAGTTACAAAATAGTCAATGGGATGTAAAGAACAGTATAGGGAATTCAGTCAGTAATATTGAAATAACTGTCCATGGCTTTAGAATTATTGGGTTGATCACTTAGTAAGTTAAATAATGTCTAATCACTGGATTGTATACCTAAAACTAATAGAATATGATATGTCAACTATAATTGAAAACAAAAAAAAATATTTAAAGTTAAAACAAATGTATTGTTATCCTAAAATGGAAAGTGAAAAGAGGTAGCAACTCCAAAGTCCAAACTTTTATCCCGTATTATACAGTCTCTATTTAATACTGCTTTGTACTTAATTATAATCAGTTTGCACTATGATGACACTAGCCTGCTCTGTTATGCATTCTCATGAAAGGTCTCTTCTGCCTTTTAAAACATGTTCTAAATAGTGCTAGTTCAGTAAAGGACATTTCTTTATCTTTTAGATGATGGTTCAGTTTACATATATTCTAATTATTTCCAAACCTAAGAAACTATGGTTTGTGGTTTTACAAGCTCCCCATATTTAAGCTTAATTTTTAAAGATAAGACTAAATAGGTTTCTGTTGCAATCCAAAATTACTTTTAACTAGTTAAATTAATTTTAAATATTTTAAACTGAAACATCAGTTATAAAACACAATATATTTTAAATATAATATGTGTCTATATTTTTCTAGGAAAAGAGAAATTATTGCTCAGTACTCAATTTAATTTTTAACTTTTTATTTTTTTCCAATTTAGTGGAAGGAAAAAATATATACAGATATATTTTGAAAAAAATACATGTCTAAAAACAGATATAACAAGCTATATAACAAGCTATTGAAGGCTCAAACAGAAATAATATTGAAGATAGATGATTAATATATATATAGTAAGATCTAGGTGGAAGTTATTGTTATATAAAATATATATATAGTTTTTGCCCTGGCTGGGTACTCTGTTGATTATATCATCCTCCCAATATCCCAAGTTTGTAGGTTTGATCTCCAGTCAGGCCAAATATAAGAAGCAACCAATGGGTGCATTATTGGAACAACAAATTGATGTTTCTCTCTCTCTCTAAAAATTCAACAAATAAAAAATATTTTCTTACAATAATCTGCATTAGAGAAGTTCTTATATTGTGACTTTTCCCTGACTTTTCTATAATTATACTTTTTAATAACTGACTTCCTTTTGGTTATAGAGACTTCTATATTAATACTTCATTAACTCATGCTTTTAATATTTGATTTTTGTCCTTATATCCAAAGAGTATTTTTTTCTTTTTTTAACTATTATACAATTCTAATTTTGTCTTCATAAATTCAGGCTACACCTGCAGAGGTGGTTCTGTGTTATACCTATCTCTGTTGTTTGCATCAGAGTACACAGAACTACACTCAGGAATACTTAGCATTGTCATGTGCAAAAACAGTTATTAAAATTCCACATTATCCTCAAGATACACACCAGGAAGATTATTTTCCTTCCAAGAAATGAGTGCTTACACACCTAACGTGGAGTAAACAGAGTTCTCCAGGGAATCATGTTGTGCGGACCAAGCAGTTTATGCAGCGAGACTGCTCAGTTGCGCTGTAGGTACTTGGATGCGAACAACAGAGCTCTGTACGTATAACAGTACCATCACTGTAGGTATACTTTGAATTTACGAAGAGACAATTAAAAGCATTTAATAATTAAAAGAAAAAGCACTCTGTATCTACAAGGACAAAAATCAAATGTAAAGAACATGAGTTAATTAACTCAGTTAAAAGTATGAATAAACTTCCTTGTATTTTCCTTTATGAATTAATTTATTTCTTAATTCCCATAAAGAACTAACAAGCCTGACAAGAGTAAAGCATCACTGAAAATCATAGAGCATAAAGACACACACTTTTCAGATTGTAACTGTCTAAGAGTTTTCAAAAACCCTTTCTGTGAGCATTGGGGCTTTTATTTACTGGCAGCTTTCAAATTCAGATCTTAACCTTATTTTTCAGAGCTGTAATTTGCAAAAATCTTTTTGACACCTCCACTATGTTTTTGAACTCAAGGAACATGTGGGAAGGAGGAATCCCTCCTTTTCCAACATTGTTATGACCAGATTTTAAACTAGTTCTTGACATTAAGCACAAAGAGACCTGCCAAGCCTGGGTCACCAGCTCCTATTTCTGGGGTGTTGTTTCTACAGCTGGGCATCTAATATATTATGGCAATGTTGCACTTCAAATTAATTTTGCCAAAGACCATCATTATTCTGACTAACTGAACCTCCAATCAAAGGATAATATAGCACATTCACTTTTCTAAATGTTCCCAATTAAAATATTAGAAGTGTAACTCTTGGATTACAGAAATTTGCTCAAAATTTACAATGTATATAACAGAGAAAAAAGTAAGTTTTAGGTGTTTATAAGTTTCAAAAACTTAGATTTATTAAACTTCTAAAACACAAGTAAACTAAAAGCTCTTTCCACTAAGGAAAAAGTGGTAGGCAATGCTTCACCTTTCTCAACTTGCAACACAAAAATGTAACCTAGACAAGCTAATGTAATTCAAACACTATTGCTCATACTCTAGAATTTACTACATATATTTACTAACTAAATTTCAATAAATAAAAACAAATAGCCAATTTATCTGGAAAGATCTTTCAAACCTGTTTCCAGTGAAAGACAAGTTAAGATTTTATTTAATAAGAAAAAATCATTTTCAATTTCTCTCTCATTAGTGAGGAAACTAAAATTATATTTTCTTATTTCTTTTTTTTTAAGATTTCATTTACTTATTTTTAGAGAGAGGGGAAAGGAGGGAGAAAGAGAGAAAGAGAAACATTAATTTGTGGTTGCCTCTTACGAGCCCCCTACTGGGGACCTGACCCACAACCCAGGCATGTGCCCTGACTGGGGATCTAACCAGGGACCCTTTGGTTCACAGACTGGCACTCAATTCACTGAGCCACACCAGAGAGGGCTATATTTTCTTATTTCTTAATTTGTAAATTATTAATCTCACAACAGAACTAATAATTTTAATAATATTATATTATTTTTACATTCTGGAGATAGGATAGATTTTATTTAAGTGTAGAAGGTGTAAAAAAGATATACTCTTGGACCATTTGGGCAGCTATGAAACATTTTCTTAATATAAATTATAGTTAGATAAAAATACTAAATGTAAAGAATTAAATTAAGTAAATTTTCTAATTTAACATACAATGGTAATAATGATGCTATAGGCTGATTCTGATTATCCACAACAGAGTAGTACATATAAAATAATAAAGCTAAGAACTTCTTCTGCAAGAAGGATTAAGAGCTCGGGTATTTGGAGTCAGGGCATTCTCCCACAGAAATATTTAGAGAAGATGTGAATCTTGAATATCTAATTAAAAATGATAGCTGCTTATTTGCATGAATATTCATGGAATTCATAGAGAGGCAAATGGGGTTATGCATTTTCCAAAATCTTGAAAATTTTGCTTCTCATGTGTTAATAAAATAAATAATGATGATAATTGGGAAATGGCAAAGGCCTTATTGATACATAACATTCTATAAATTATATCACATGTAAACTTATAACAAGTTGTTCAGCTTTTCATTCAGCATACCAAAAATAAAATAAAATAACAATGTAATTCCGAATTTACCAAATGAGGCAAAATTATTTGTAAATTTTCCAGTTCACAAAATGATAAATTCTTTTTATGACTCAACACTAGTTCATGTTATTTAACTATAATTTACACAAAAGTTATTAAGAACAAATCCATCTTTAAAAGTGAAGGATAACATAAAGATTACAAACATATTTTTGCATCTATTCATTAGGTATTTGAGATAAATCCTTCTTTGAATTTTTTATTAATATTGACTTGTCTTTTTTTATTCTTGATGAAATTATTTCTTAAACTAGATAACTTCTAATATCTACAGTGATGTATTTTTTAAATTTTCACTAGAACCTTAAAAATCAAAGTTAGCATATGACATGGGCCCAAACTCATGGAATTTTTTTCTATTTCGTAAGACAAAACTTGGAAATATGAAACAATTAGAGAAAAACTATGTGCTAAACCCTGTGTTACAGTTCAGAAAGCATAGTTTTTCTGATAATAGTTAAAAAACACTTTATAGAAGATGTAATATAGTTTAGAAATTTATGCCACAATCTCATAGAAATATTTGTGGCCTGTTAGCATATTGAATAATCAGATTAAAAAATCCTCCACAAAATTAGAATTTGATTATACATTATATCAAAAATATACTTGTTGTTATCAGTTAAGGCAAACCCAAGTCATTTCACTGAGTTTCAAAGTTAGAAGACATTTAGGGATTAATCATACCAGAAGTCATTAAGTGGTCTACACAGAAAAGTCCATGGTGAACTTTTAGAACCGGGCTCCCCAAGCCCCTCTGATCACTCACATCTCCTCCACTAAATGTGTACATTTGATACTAAAACCTTATTTCAAAAAACACAATTCAACATGTTAAACATCCTAATTGAGATATTTTATATATGTAATGTATACTGATATATATATGCTAATAGCTGCTAATATTAAAAATAGCTCTAAAATTCTAATCCTTATTTTAAAGACATAAGGCAGTTAAGTAGAGGTGATACTTTTGTGGAAAAACAGGTTAAGGGCTTTCTCATTTCTCAAAACAAGCAAAGGACAATATTACACTTATACCAATGGGTGAAGATAGCTATATCTCTGGAAAACAACAGAAACTAGGATTTGGAGAGAGAATGGAGATGCCAGAAGCCATCTGGGGTATAGTAGTGTACTATGTAGATCAAGCCAACAAATTTGCAAGATCTTAAGCTGAACAATTATATTTTTTGTTGTTGTTTAATGAGTGTGCTTTTCTCTAAATAAAAATAATCAAAATTAAATGTAATTGCTGTATTGTTTGTATTTATTTATATATAATTAATTATAAATTATCTATGAAAAATCACCTTTATGTACTTTATAAATATAGTTCTACAAATTGTGTAAAAACAATAATATATGGCATTAGCACCTAACCCAAAGAAGCTAACATTTTAGGTATAATATGCAATGTTGTGTTAAACCGACAGAAATTAAGTATGCTAAATCATGAGGGACTGTTACAGGCTTTCAGAAGCCAGGGAGATCATATTTAGAATGTAGTACAGAAATTCATCACAGGCCAGAAAAAATGAGTGGTTTTTCTTTTTTTATTTTTTGCCACTGTGAATGATCAAATTAATAATCCTTTCCATAGTTGTGATTTGATCTTGATTTTATTAAAAATAAATTTAAGTTCAATTGTTGGTTAATGCAAGATCCAAATTGTATCATTGAATTTGAATGTGAGAATTACAAGTCATCTAGCTTGCAGTTCTCAAATTGTTTATTTTTTAATTCCCTGATAATCTTAAAAATTAAAGGTACTACATTTCCATCTCCAGAGATCCTGATTTTATGTCTGCGCTGAGTTCCAAGAATATCTACTCAGAGCAAGCCACTCATGGAATTGTGATGTGCATGATATAGGACACCATAACTTATAAAATAATTGTTACATCTTAGAACATATAGTTGAAGATTTAGTGGAATATTCTTAGTTATCACGGTAGAGTTCTAGGTTTAAACCATAGTTACGAATTCCTCAATTAGATTTTAGATTTAGGATGTGTTTCCATTTATTGTTTATGTGCACTTTGGATTTCTCTATTATCAAGTAACACAATTTCCAATATAAACTATATTTGATGAGTGTTTTGTAGCTTTATTTTTTCTAGTACTATTATAATGGATGACATATATTTACTATTTCCTGTAAAAGTTCTTTTCTAAGTATTAAAAATAATTATCCAGAGCATGCAACAAAATATCTCATTATATGAATAAAAGTCAAGATTAAATGTTGGAAATTAATAATCTAGATCAAAAAGAGCTGTATTAGCGCACTACTATTTATCTGACATCTTTTATTTAGGATAAATAAAATGTTAATAGAGTTCTAAAGTGAATGATTTGTTATTCCCATAAATCTATGCACTTAAATTTGGCATCTAATTCTTACTAAATTTAAGACAACCTAAATTTTTTAACTGCATGGCAAAATATTTAAGTCACTATTAAATAAATTATCTGGAACCTGCATTGAAATATCTCATCAAGGTGTATATTAACATATTTTAAAATGACCTTTAAAAATCTCAATAAAATTTCAGGAAAAAAATGATGATGCACACAGTTAAGCTTAAGGGCAAGTGTGAATAGTTCTTAAAAAATGCTTAATCAAAATGCATAATTTTTACCCTAAAATATTCTTCAATTCCCTCACTATGTATACCAGTAATTCTCAGCCAATAAGCTGTTGCAGAATTACCAATACATATTAATTAATTAATCAAAAAGTCTACTGAGAATTTTGCTTTGTGTGATAATCAGACCAGTTGCTCTGAAGGTGTGTTGCTACAAATAGATTCTAGAAAACATGTGATGATCAAAGCATTTATAATCTCTAAAGAATTAATATTTTATGATAAAGAGAAATAAAAGAAGTTGGAACTCGGGTTTATAAATAAATGCTAAAACTGACCAGTGACCACATCGGCACTAAGATATTGAGACTTATTTAAAGCTAAAAAAGATGAACCTAAAATATTACTATTAAGCCACACCAGTTGAAGATTTTAGTGGCTTTTAATGGGTAGTGAGTCCTGTCTCCAAGCAAAGGTGAAAAATAAATTTTCTTCGGAAGAAAGCACCCTTAATTTTCACAACAGGGTTCCCTCAGAGTGAAATCATTCATTTGTCAAAACCAAAGATCGAATAGAAGAAATGGCCAAATGAATGAGCATTGCTGATACAACTGACAATAGGGCATTTCCAATGGCTGCTTATTGTTTGTGCGGATCCTGGTCAACCTTCTGCGGTGTTGGGCTTACCAGGTGTTGTCAGAGAGATTCTCATTACACCCAGAGGCAGAATGAAACTACCTGAGCTGCCTTTTGTTGTTAGGTTGGGTGTTAAGAAATGAGAAGTTTGAGTCACACTCTTTGTTGGGTGGGAAAACATAAGATGCTTTTCATTACATTGTTCCTCAAATCCTGGGGTTCTAAACAATTTTGTTTTGTTATTGTTTTTTTTTTTTGTTTGTTTGTTTTTAACAAAAACAACCTTTGGGAGCTCTCCTTTGGTCAGCTCCTGTGATATTTTCAGGATTTAGAGTTGCACTTAGCAAAAAGGAGCAGGGAGAAAGGTGACCACACTATCTTGACTAGGAATTAACCTGCTATTTTTGAAAAAGCACCTAATAACTACCTATCCTTCAAAATTCTCGGACCAGGAAGAGGGCGGAGAAGACATCCTGAAAGTTAGCGAGTATATCTTAATTTGCCATCAGTTCCAGGGTACTCATTGCTCACTTAACGATCCTAAATTTCTCAGATATTCACCAATTACTTTTTCCTCTCTGGAAAAAAGGGTGAGAGTAACAAATATTTTCCTGTTAACTATTTGTTCTCTATGAAATCACATGAAGATTTCTTTACCTTTCTCAAAATAGTTTCACATTATCGCTACAAATGGTATATGCCTTGCTTACCAAGTTTCAGTGAGACATCTTTGTCCAACCATTGTGCCGGTTTACCTTTCTATAGTGCCATGAAATGTCTGCCCAAGCCAACAAATCTGCTTTAAAAGAAATAATGAAGCTCTGAATAGATCTCATCATTACCAGGCATTTCTGCCATAAAGACCTGAAGACATACATTCCTACTTTGAAGTAGACACTTTTCTCTAGAATCTCCAAAATAGTAGACATTTTAAAACTGCTTGGGAGTACAAATTAAAAAAAAATCCACAATCAGAGGGTGGAACAGCTGTGGTAATATCAGAACTTTACATATCATTTTGAGTTGAAATAAAATATCTTAACAATAATATCCATCTAGCCATGCAGTGTTCCCTACTTCTACCATTCTATTCTGATACCTGCCTTCAAGATACCATCACCAGAAATAATCTTCATCCTGCAACTAGCACTCAATAATACCTTATTTTATTTTTTTTAACTTTTGAAAGTGGGCATATGATGTTTTTAATCTTCTGGAAATTATGAACATTTAATAGCATATTGCTAAGATCCATGCATATGGCTGGACATTACTGTAAATCATTCAGTTTGACTACTATATTGTCATTCACCCAATGTTCTGCTTACCATCAAGATCCTGAATATTATTTTGTGTGATAGGCTTGAAAGTGATAATTATATTATTAAAAATGACTAATAAAAGCAGGCCATGAAAGGACAATGATAATAATTACGAATGAAGAATTACAGAAGTATCCAAGTTTGTTAACCTGATGTCAGTTTTATAAAATAAATGAAAAGTTCATTTCAAATTTTCAGAAAAATGACTGTAACATCACTACAAATTGCCTACAATGCTGAATTTGAGCTTACTGAGCTGAATTTATAAGAAACAAAGAAAAATCTATAGATTCCACCAATGGAGAGGAAACTGAAAGGGAGAGCAATAAGGGGGCAAACTTGTTTTGCCCAGATCCCGGAGGATCATAGGATTTACACAAGGACCAAATAGTAGGAAGCTCAGCATAAAAGTCTGCAGAGGAAGGATGGGAGAACAGGCCTTGGGATTTTCTGAGGCAAGACATTAAACCTGACAAGTCTGTACAGAGTTAGAACTGATGAAAGCTGGTAATTTCGTTGGAAGTAAGATACATACATTCTGTCCACAGCAAGAATATTCTTTCCCTGGGGCTCTGGAAAGGAAAATGATAAAGTTCCTTGGACTAAATAAAAAACTATAACCTGGTGTGTTTTTCTGCCTATGGTATTCAAATTCACCCTATTTTCATACTGATGAAATCCTGAAGAAAAGATTTATATAAAGTGTGATCCAGAGCACATGCTATTCATAGAGTGCAGAGCAGAAACAAAGGCAAATCTATTCTGGAGCAATATTTTATAAGCCAGTCAACAGACTTTCCATTAAAAACAAAAATCCCTGCAAAATGATAAGAGCACAATGAAAAAAAACCTGCAAAGCACAAATAATCTTCCAGGAAGTGATAAAGTTCTCTAAAAGAGACAATAAAAGTTAGTACGCTTAAATTGACCAATATAAAAATTTTAAGTATTATCAACTACAAGGAAAACATAAGGTTTATTTTGTATCTTGTTTCTTTTGGAAATAATGGTAAGACAATTATAAAAAAACATTGTTTAAAATAAGGATGAAATTTAGGTTAACTGTAGTTTATAATCTTACTATTGAACTCTAGTCTGCCTTACTAATTATAAGCAAACACAATAAAAAGAATTTTCTAAATACAGAGAATTCCCTATTTCCTCTATATAACAGGAAACTCCTTACAACTTAAAGTAAATTTTGCTAACATCTTACAGATTTTCTTGAATGGAAACACAAACATGAACCAAAATGCCATAAAATACAGAAATCCTATGAAACTAATGATCTCTCTCTTTCTCTCTCAAAACTGGTTCCTTTTTTTCAGTAACAATTAGCAAGGTAGCATGCTGTATTAGGTTTGCTAAGAGAACAAGAAATGGTACTTGACTTAGTAGTAAAATCTTCCCTTTTAATATAATCTTTTTTTAATGAAGATAAAAGACAAAGGGACTCCATGCCTTAACTGGCATAACAGAATTAAGAAGTTATTCTTTTATTATGTTTTTCTTCTCAGTTTATGGGATCAATTTTCCATATGGTATTTGTAGCTCTTACAAGAAAGTTGTATTTTGGCTTTCTCCCTCACTTAAAAAAAAAAAAAGACCATGTTCTTGAATTCTTGGAACCTGGTTGTACCTCCTCTGTCTCAGAGGATGCCTGGAAGGCCATTTTTATGTTATCTCTGGGGTTTCCACACACAGCCTCCAGACAGAGACTGGGCTTTAATTACTTTAACTTAAGAGGGCTTTCCAGTTGTGTGGGCATTGACATAATTTTCCCTTTGTCTTTTTTTCCCCAAACAGTTTCTTTGAGCCAAAATAAAAAAAAAAAAAATAACAGTAATGGTCCCCACCCATATTTTCATTGTGTTAAGATTTGCTACATTGTAAAAAG
The DNA here is from genome assembly GCA_004027475.1 of Anoura caudifer. Taxonomy (NCBI): domain Eukaryota; kingdom Metazoa; phylum Chordata; class Mammalia; order Chiroptera; family Phyllostomidae; genus Anoura; species Anoura caudifer. The sequence continues at coordinate 7,894 of PVKU01001502.1, read as the reverse complement.
AAAAAAAATAATTTGGATTAAACAATAATAATATTGAAAATAGAAGCAAACTCATATTCAGGTTCAAACAAATAACAAAAATAAAAACCCAAACCCCTCATGCTTTATTTCTGCATTAACTTGTTTTAGCCAAAAAAGAAAAAGAAAAAACTCAGAAAACACAGGGAGAAGAGCTTTTGTGAGGGTATGTGTATCCAGCAGTGTTGTCATCCTAATGTTCAGAATCTCGTGGGAAATCTTGGTTCCCATAGTGAGAGCAATTGTATGTCTGACATGTTGCTCTAATACAAGATGGTATGAATGTTGACAGACTATGAAGAACGTGAAATGGCATTGAAGCCAACATAAGAGAATCTGCTAATCTGGAATTTCCTTTGCTATGGTCTGGCAAATTTCCCATTATCAAATAGAGTAAAAATAGTAGTACTACTGGGGATTATCCAGTATTAACGTGTCCAAATATTTTTCATGCCCCTTAAACTTCCAATACTGTCTCTTCCCTTTTAGATGTGACTGTGTCTACATTAATGAAGTAATCAAGGGTATTGAATATTAAGTAATTTAACTTTTATCTTCTAAACTAAACATTTCTATGCCTTTTGTCCATTTTTTAATAAAATATGCTATGTATCTACCATAATTTACCTTTTATAAAGTATAAGTTCTCATGTAAGCTTCACTATCACCTGGAAGTTAGATGAGAAAGAAAACTTTGTGACTATTTGAAGAATGAAGAGACAAAGGTGCAGAGAAGGAAATGACTTGGCTAAATCACTAGTCTGATAAGTGATCAAAAGGCCTCCAGTCACAGACTTCTTTCTGCCTACAAGCTCTGAGTAGATCCTGCCTCAGATCCTTAGGATTTCTGCCTAAGATCCTGTCTCTGGCCAGTGTGGCTCAGTTGATTGGTGCATTGTCCCATAAACCAAGAGGTCACAGGTTTCATTCCTGGTCAGGGAACATGCCCAAGTGTAGAGGTTTGGCCCTCAGTTGGGGTATGCGCAAGATTGACGTTTTTCTCTCATATCAGTGTTTCTCTCCCTCCCTCTCTCCTTCCCTTCCCCTCTTTCTAAATAATCAATAAGCATCTCCTCAGTCGAGGAGAAAAAAGATGCTTAAAAAAACAAAAAATCTTACCTCCATGGTAAGTTCCTGGGCAAGAAATTTCTCAGTTTCTTACTTATTAAATGAGAATTTAAAAATTCCTATATTTTAGAGTTTTGTGAGAATTAAAATATTACATAAAAAGCATTTAAAATAGGACCTGTTTTATCCTTAATAAATGTCAGTTATTGTCTCCTGAGAAATAATGTTTATTTTTAATCTTTTGTAGCTCTGAGGACCTTACTTGTTCCCTTTACCATTCCAGTCTATAAATATCATCTCCCATTTAAATAGTCACTCTACACTCTCTCTACCTCAGGTCTTTTTCTTTCTGTCTATTCCATGTTATTTATTCCATGTTATAAAAAGATGTAGCTTAGTCTCAAAGCCAATAGGATATTAAGATTGAAAGAAATTTGTGAGAATTCCAACTCTCTGGGAGAGTCCAACTGTCATCCAGAAAAAATTCTGCATCAGGCACAATTGTCTAGACAAGGCTGTAGTAACAATTAAAATGTGAAATCCATTTGATTTAACATGAAACAAGGTTAATTTTTGTTTATGCCATAGTCAGACATGTTTGGTGGGTCTTCTTGGGGGCTCTTTTTCAGGTACTAACTTTCATCTTGTAATGTTTGTGCCTCTGAAAGATGGCCTTTGAAAATCACCTTGCAAAAAGAAAAAAGGCAGTTGCACTGGGGTTTTCATGGCCAGACTTGGGAAAGAGCTCATTTAGCCCACTTCCCAGTTAAAAGTAGTCAGACAAGGTAGTCTTCCTGTGTACCTGGAAAATAAATCAGGATCACCTGCCGTTACCTTAACTTCAAAGCTGCACATTTGGGGAAACATTGCTAATCACAATGCTTTCAACTTCAATAAGGTCAAGTCTTTCTGGCACAAAATGAGAAAAGGAGAGATACAGGGTTCCCTTAGTTTTCTAGCCCCCAAATTCTCATATCAATGGCAATCAGTACTTAGGCCCTGATGTATTTTTTTTAACTCAGTACCTATCGAATTTATAGTCATATATATATTCAGTAAAATAATTAAGAAACCTCTATGCATAATAAATAGAAAAAAGCTACATAAGAATCCTGCCTTCAAGAATGTAATGACTTTACAAGATTAAAAAAATGGCGTGTATAATATAGGCCAGAAATAATTGACAAAAACATTGGAACTGAGAAAAGAAAAATTAATTTCCATTTCAGTGATTTACCAAAACTGTGGCAAGTGGGGTGTTTAATTTTAGGTGTCAACTTGACTAGGTCAGGGGACATTTGGCTAATACTATTTCTGTGTCCCAAAGGGCTTTTTCCAGATGAGATTTTGCATTTGAATAGGTAGACTGAGTAAAGTAGATGGCCTTCCCAAAATGGGCGGGTACTATCTGATGTGCTAAGGTCCTGAGAAGAATAAAAAGGTAGAAGAAGAAATAATTTGCTCTTTTTGTCTGACTGAGGAGCTGGACCACTGGTCTTGGTGCTCATGATTCTAGGGCCTTCAAATTCCAACAGTAACTATATCTCTCGTTTACCAGCAACAGGACTCCAAAACTTCCGTAATCATGTGAACCAATTGCTTATAATAATTATTTTTATTTAGAAATATAGGAAGATAGATAGATTTTTCTCTGGAGAACTCTAACAAGTACAGTATTTTTCTTCTTTTGCTTCTTTCAGTTTGCATTATTTAAATTTTTTTCTCAAGTATGATCATACAGATTTTATAAATAAAAATTACTGTAGCCTATTTCTTTATGCTATATTTTAAAAAGTTTATGCTATGCCCTATTTAGTACATTAAAATTGATTTACAGTTTCAGTTTTATAATAATATAAATAATCCAAGAATTATTATGCTTTTTAAAAATATGAAAGCTTAGTGACTTTTATGCTGTAGCTTTATTCCATAATCTGCTAAAAATAACAACATTTTGAAGTTTTCATCAGTTACATTTAATTGGTTTCTGGCCTTTGCTTTGATGATTAAATGATAAAAATCTAATTTTAATCAAATAAGTAGCCTCAATAGAACAAAATTTATATCAATTTTTCCAGATGTGAAGATGTGTTGTAGTTTATTCACTTACTAAACACTTGTATAGTACTTACCATGAGCCAGTCAGTGAATTTGAATATTCACTTTTAAAAATCTTATATCTACCTCTTGGGAGAGGCACTATTACTTATTATCATTTTATAATGAAGAAACAAGGAAAAAGAGTTTCACTAACTTACCCAAGGTCATAAACATGGTAAGAGTGAAGCTGAGATTCAAAGCCAGGTCATATGGCAAAAGAATCTATACTCTTAAACACCATACAATGTTATAAAAGATATCTGGCAATGCCATCATTCCTAAATACATGTGGATATAATTACTGGCTCTTGTAGTTAATAGGCATCCAGGTTAAATATATGTATAGATCCAATATCTATTTATTAGTCACAGATAGAGCTTCAAGGGAAAATAGCCACAGAGAAACACTCAGCTCTTGGCAATGCTTTGTCATGTCAGATGGTCGTTTCTATATTTTTAATACCTCCTTGTTAGAAAGCAATGTTAGTATAATTTGCATGCCACATTATTTATTTATAAAGCCAGATAAATTTAGGGTAGGCATTACTGTGCTCCTACACATTCCTTCAGATCAGAAATCCATTCTGAGAGTTTAAGTAGTCTTATAATGCCACTTAAGGAAAGACAAACATTACTGTAAAAGTAATTAGCTCTATTAATAATTTAGAGGTAAAAAATAGCTTATATTTTACATATTCTAGAAATAAAGTAAGCATTTGCTCATGGGAGAGCCACTGTACTCTGGTTTGCAAGTAAAGGGAATGTGTTTGGTAATAATTTCTTCAAAAGAACCACTGTAGAGACACTGATGATTTAGAAACTACCCTCTGAGGAAATTTTTTATGTTCTTCGCAGGAGACAAAACAGCTTTCAAATTTGTATGCAAATTCCTGTCAGCAATTACATGATGGTGTAACAGACAGTGTATGGTCATGCTAAGAAAATGGTTTTGTTATACTTTTTACACCATCAAAGAAATTCTGGGTTTTTTTTCCAGATATAGATAGTGACATTAGTGGTGAAAATTGATTCATTTACATTAGATATTATGGGTGCAAATATTTTGTCTCTGACTAAATACAAACACATTTCCTTCAGTTATTTGCTTTGTTAAAAGACAGGCCTCTTTCTATGATCACTTTTAATTGACATAAGGCACAACACTAAAAATTGACTGAAACCATTCAGGTCCTATCCATTTAAAAGGATAAGTGTTTATATTCTTTTAAAAACTGATTTCAGTCCTGGCCTAGTGGCTCAGTCGGTTAGAGCATTGTCCCATACACCAAGAGGTGGTGGGTTCAATTCCAAGTCAGGGCACATGCCTAGGTTACAGGTTTAAACCTTGATCATGTGTATGCAGGCATGTGTGGGAGGCAGCTGATTGATGTTTCTCTCTCACATCCATGTTTCTCTCACTTTCTCTTCTCTCATTATCTCTCTCTCCTCTCCCCTTCATCTCTCTAAAATCAATGAACATATCTTTGGGTGAATATTAAAAAAATATTTTGGATCATAATAAAATTATGATCCAGCTTATTATCATTTGATAATAAAATATACTGATAGAGTAACTGAATGGATAAGAAAACAAGACCCTACATACATGCTGTCTACAAGAGACTCACCTCAGAACAAAAGATACACAAAGACTAAAAATAAAGTGACAGAAAAAGATATTTCATACAAATGGAAAGTGAAAAAAAGCTGAGGTAGCAATACTTATATCTGGCAAAGTAGACAAAGATCACTATGTAATGAAAAAAGAAGCAATTCATAATGAAAACCAAATAATGAAAAAAGGGTAAGAAGATATTATCCTTGTAAATATGTGTACACCCAACACAGGACCACCTAAATATATAAAGCAAATCTTGATGGACATAAAGGGAGAGATCAATAGTAATATAGTTATAATAGAGTTTAACCCCTCTTTCACATCAATGGATAGATCTTCCAGGCATAAAATCAATATGGAAATGGTGGACTTAAATGATACACTAGAATCAGATGAATTTAATTAATATCTTCAGAGAATTTCATCCCAAAGCAGCAGAATAGACATTCCTTTCCAGTGCACATGGAACATGGTCTAGGATAGACCATATGTGAGGACACAAAACAAGTCTCAATATATTTAAGAAGATTGAAATCATATAAAGCACCTTCTCTGACCATAATGGTGTAAAACTAGAAATCAATAAAAGTAGAAATCAATCCCCCCTCGGAAAAAAAAAAAAAAAAACTGAAAAACACACAAACACACGGACACTAACATGTTACTAAACAATGAATGGGTTAACAATGAGATCAAGAAAGAAATCAAAAGATACTTTGATAAAAATGAAAATAGATATAAAACAACCCCAAATCTATGTGGAACAGCAAGAGCAGTCCGAAGAGGGCAATTCATAGAATTATAGGCCTAATTCAAGAAACAAGAAAAATTATAGGGTACTGAAGAAAGAAATTGAAGAAATGCAAATAAGTGGAAGCATATAATGTCTTCATGGATAGGAAGAATTAGCATTATTAAAATGTTCATACCACCCAAAGCAATCTGTAGATTTGATGCAATTCCTATTGAGATACAAATTGCATATGTCACAGAAATAGGACAAATATTTCTATGAAACCACAAAAGACCCTGAATAGCAACAGCAATCTTGAGAAAGAAGAACAAGGTTGGATGAGTTACCTTACTTGATATCAAACTATACTACAATGCCATAATAATCAAAACAGCACCACATGATACTGTCATAAAAACAGACACATAGATTAAGGGAACACATTATAGAGCTTAGAAATAAATCAATGCCTATATAGATAATTAACATATGACAATGGAGGCTAGAATATACAGTGGCATAAAGAAAGTCTATCAACAAATGGTGTTGAAAAAATTAGATATGTGCAAGTAATTAAAATTATACCACTTCTTTATTCCATATACAGGAATAAACTTGGAATGGAATAAAGACTTAAATGTTAGATTTAAAATCATAAATATCCTAACAGAAAATTTAAGCAGTAAAATCTCTGGCTATATTTTTATTCTGATATATCAAGAGAAATAAGAGAAAACTAATCAAATTGGACCACAACAAATTAAAATGTTTTTGCACAACAAAAAACCACTGACAAAATGAAAAGACAACCTACTGAATGGGGGAACATATTTGCCAATGATGCATCTGATAAAGGATTAATATACAAATTTTATAAAAAACTTAATAAAACCCAATCCTAAAAAGCAAATAATTCAATTAAAAATGGGCAAAGGAACTGAATAAACTTCTCCAAAGAGACTGTACAGATGGCCATTAGACATATAAAAATAGATCCTCAATGTCATTAATCATCAGAGAAATGCAAATTAAAACCACAATGAGATATCACTTCACATCTGTCAGAATGTCTATCATTAATAAATCACTAGAGTTGGTGAGGATGTGGAAAAAAGGGAATCCTTGTGCACTGTTGGTGGTGCAGTTACTGTGGAAAACAGTATGGAGTTTCCTAAAAATAAAAATAAAAATAGAACTGTCTTAAAAAGAAACCAGAAACACTGCTTTGAAAGAATATGTGTACTCCTATGTTCATTGTAGTGTTATTTATCATAGCCAGTATTTGGAAGCAGCCCAAGTGTTCACCAGTAGATGAGTGAATAAAAAAGCTATGGTACATTTGCACAATGGAACAATACTTGGCCATAAAAAATAAGGAAATCTTATCCTTTGCAACTGCATAGAATGACCTTGAGAGTACTATGTTAAGGGAAATACACAGTCCAAGAAAGACAAGTACCATATGATTTCACTCATATGTGGAATCTGATGAACAAACTGAACTAACAAGCAATATAGAGACAGACTCATAGATGGAGAGCAGGCTGACAGCTGTTGGGGAAGGGGGGTACTGAGTGGAGCTGTGGAGGGATTGAGCAGAAAAGAAAAAAAGAGAGAAAATACTCATGGACATGGAGCACAGGGTGCTGATTGCCAGGGGAGGGATGGTAGGGGCAAGTAGAAGAGAGTACAGGGGCATAAATGGTGATGAAAGGAAACTTGACTTAGGGTGGTGAACACAGCACAGTGTACAGATGATGTGTTGTGCAATTATGCACCTGAAACCTGTATAATTTTGTTAAGCAGTGTCACCCAAATACATTCAATAAAAATGAGAAAAAGTCTGTTGGAATTTATTTGATGCACCTAGTCTCAATGCTATTTTTCAATTTTCAGTGAATATATTTCTCTAGCTTTTTAAGTACTATGTGAGTCTCCTAGTCACATAACAATGCAACTTGATTAGATTCTTATAATTTAAACTTCTCAACCAACACATTATTAAATCACCTCCAGCTTCTTTCACTACAATAAAACATCAGGACTACACCTAACTTTGACTACTGTGCACTTTGTTAAAATACTCAGAATGGCTAGATGATTTAAGACCAAATGCCATGTAAACCCTTTGGTCACTACATTCTAATCATTTCCATTAGACAAATAATCTATTAACAATGTAGTTATTTTTTAACATATGTTCCTTCTCAAAAGCACCCTCAAATATGCCAATACTAGAGTTACTATGCAGCTTTAGTAATATAAAATTAGCATTTTATAATACATTAATAATTAGCAGCTAACTGACAGCATCTAGTAGGTTACTGATATAAAACAAAACCATAGCATTGTCATAT
>PVKU01001501.1:108594-296167 GCA_004027475.1 Anoura caudifer | reverse complement strand
AAAAAAAAAAAAAAAAAGAAAACACTACCAGAGGACTCAAATTATTGTCACCTGTTTTCATGTACAAAGCACAGTACTGAGACAAATGGCAAACAAACCAGGCAAACAAAGTGAAAATAAGCAAAAGTAAACCCAAGAAGCACAACAGACAACACGACCAGACCCACAGGGCACAGCTAATGGGTTACCAGACACAGACAGACATACAACATGAGATTCAAAGGGGTAAGATTCAAGGTCATGAATTTTGTCAGAAAAGAGCACAGTATACAAATGAACCAAATGAAATTCTAGATCTGAAAAATACCGTAACTAAAAATAATTCAACAGGTGAAGAGAAGTTCTGTGACTGGAAAGAAAACAGCTGAAGAGAGGAGATTTCAGAATAAAACATAACAGGGGACAAGGGATGTAAAGGGAACAATGGGAAGGTCTAAAATACATAATGCAAGTCACAGAAAAAGAAATGACAGAAAATGGAACAAAGATAATTTCTGAAGACAAAATGGTCAAGATTTTTCCAAAACTGTCAAAAAAACAATCCAAAGAATCAAGAACATTATGAAAGCAGGATAAGTAAAAAGGAAACCACATCTGGAAACATCAAAGTCAAATTCCTAAATGCAAAGACAAAAAACCAAATGTCTTAAAAGCTACAATTAGACAGCTAACCTAAAAAAAGAAAAAAAGACAATAGAAAAATATCTTCAAAATCTTCATGGTGGTGAAAGAAGATAACTTCCAAACTAGACTCATATGCAATAAAAATATCCTTCAGAAATGCAATTATATAAATATAATTTCAGACTATAGCACAACCTAATTAAAAGAAGTAATAAAGTGTTTTTTAGAAAGAAAAAAGATGATCTCAGAAGGAACTTCTGAGACACAGGGAAAAACAGGGAGCTCTGTTATGAGGAAATGTGTGGATAGGTCCAAATGCCTATCAATTGTATAAAATATAAAATACAAATACACACATATATTACTTCCATCTATCACATATAAATGACAATAATAGCAAATAAGTAGAAAGAGATGAATTAAAGTCCCCTAAGTATTACTTGGAAGTAGTAAAAATACAGATTTATATTAAACTTTAACAAATCAAGAATGCATATGTAATCTATAGGACTAACTACTAAAAGAACAAACAATAAACAGGATCTATACATAAGCCAGCTAATGGGGGAGAGGATAAAATTCTTTAAAACCAATACAAAAGAAAGTATTAAAAGAGAAAACATATCATAGAACAAGAAAAATAAAAATCAAATAAGGTTATAAATGGTAGCCCCAACATATCAATAATTCCAGTAAATAGACCAAAAGCACTGATTAAAGACCAAAAAAATGCTAAAACTGGATACAAAGACAAACCCCACTACATTTTGCTTACAAGAGATGAGGAATATCTAAAATATGGAGGCAGAGCCACCAAGAGAAGAGGGGTGGGGCTCTGTGCTGGGCACACAGCCATCAGAGGGAGCTGGTGGGTGGGGCTCTCAAAGCAGAGGAAGCGGCCTGAAGGCATAGGTGTTCCCAAGGGGATGTGTCTTTTGATAAAGGCTCAGCTCACCACACCAATAGTTTTTATCTGCTTAAGTGTCTGGACTGGGTCCAGACAGTTACAAAGGACATCATGGGGACAACTGTGGAAACGAGAACTTGGACTGTGGATTAGATAACAGTACTTTATTGATATTAGCTTTCTGAATTAGATAATTATATTGATGCTATGTAAGAGACCATCCTTTTTAGGAGTTATGAATAAAGAAGATTCAACAAGAGACTTATCAAGAACTTTCCTGGGTGAAAAGACTCCACATTGTAAAGATATCAATGGTGGGACTTCCAGCCAAGATGGAGGCGTAGGTAGACACACTGTGCCTCTTCGCACAACCAAAATTAAGTACAACAAAGATTTAGAAACAAGAAAACAATCAGAACTAACAGAAAATTGAACTGTACAGAAGTGTGACAACCATTCATCCAGACCAGTAAGAAGAGCGGAGTCGCGGCAGGAAAAAGTGGAGGTTGGTGGAACCAGGTACGCAGGCAGCAGTTGGCATATCCAAGGCGTACAGGCAGCGGATAGCGGACCCCAGGCACCGGGTGGTGGCGGGCAGGCCCAGTGGGGCCGCACAGGGCGGCTGGCTGACTAGGCAGTCCCACATTCGCACGCAGACAATCCAGGCAAGAACAGAGAACAGGACAGACCTCGCAACCTAGGGCCCCAGCGCCAGGAAATAAAACCTAAAAACACCAATTGAAAACACCTGTGGGGTTTGAGGTGTTAGGGGAGACTCCCAGCCTCACAGGAGAGTTCGTTGGAGAGACCCACAGAGTCCTGGAATGTGTACAAGCCCACCCACACGGAAATCAACACCAGAATGGCCCAATTTGCTTGGGGGAGGTAGCAGAGGGGACTGGAATCCAAGAGAGAGCAGAGCAAGCGCCATTGTTCCCTCTCAGACCCTGCCCCCACATACAGCGTCACAACCTAGAGACTGGGTTGCCCTGCCCTGGTGAACACCTAAGGCTCCGCCCTTCACTACGTAACAGCCACAACCAGACCAAAAAAAAAAAAAAAAACCACCAAAAACGGCTCAAACACTAATTCATCTAAGCAACCAAGAGATAGCCAACCTATCAGATGCACAGCTCAAAGCACTGGTGATTAGGAAGCTCACAGAATTGGTTGATTTTGGTCGCAAATTAGATGAACAAATGAAAGCTATGATAAGTGAAATGAAGAAAAACGCACAGGGGACCAATAGTGATGGGAAGAAAACTGGGACTCAAATCTATGGAGTCGACCAGAAGGAAGAAAGAAACAATCAAACAGAAAAAAATGAAGAAACAAGAATTCAAAAAAATGAGGAGAAGCTTAGGAACTTCCAGGACATCTTTAAACGTCCCAACATCCAAATTATAGGGGTACCAGAAGGGGAAGAGGAAGAGCAACAAGTGGAAAACTTATTTGAACAAATAATAAAAGAAATTCCCCAATCTGGCAAAGGAAATGGACTTCCAGGAAATCTGGGAAGCTCAGAGAGTCCCAAAGAAGTTGGACCCAAGGAGGAACACACCAAGGCACATCATAATTACATTACCCAAGATTAAAGAGAAGGAGAGATCTTAAAAGCAGCAAGAGAAAAGGAGATAATTACTTACAAAGGAGTTCCCATGAGACTGTCAGCTGATTTCTCAAGAGACCTTGCAGGAAAGAAGGGGCTGGAAAGAAGTATTCCAAGTCATGAAAAGCAAGGACCTACATCCAAGATCACTCTATCCAGCGAAGCTTTCATTTAGAATGGAAGGGAAGATTAAGTGCTTCTCAGAGAAGGTCAAGTTAAAGGAGTTCATCATCACCAAGCCCTTATTATATGAAATGTTAAAGGGACTTATCTAAGAAAAAGAAGATAAAAATATGACAGTAAAAAGACAGCAAAGTCACAGATATTAACAACTATATCTAAAAAAAAGCAAACTAAGCAAACAAGTAGAACAGGAACAGAATCACAGGAATGGAGATCACATGGAGGGTTAACAACAGGGGAGTGGAAGCAAGAGAGGGGGGAAAGATACAGAGAATAAGTAGCATAGACAGTGGGTAGAAAATAGACAGGGGGAGGGCAAGAATAGTGTAGGAAATGTAGAAGCTAAAGAACTTATGACTCATAGACATGAACTAAAGGGGGGGAAATGTGGGGTGGGAAGGGGTGTGCAGGGTGGAGGGGAATGATGGGGGAGAAATGGGACAACTGTAATAGCATAATCAATAAAATGTATTTTTTTAAAAAGGTATCAATGGTGCCACAAAGCAGTCTGAGGACCCCTCTGCGATCCCTGGCTCCCCCAGACCCACCTTCACGGTTCCAAAACTTACTAGTAGGTAGAGGAAACACCTCCTCCTCACTGCCCCGCCCCGATGCCGACTGCTGGCCACCACCTGCTCCATGCCGCCCTTGTAGACATTGACAGCAGCACGCTCAACCCCTGCTTTGTCTTTTCATCTCCGAACCTGCTCCAACTAGTGGGGTTTTCAGAATCAACCCCTACTCAACATTTATCCAAACACAAAATTCTCCTTCCTGTTCAACTGTGAGCACAGTACAGGTCTAAGGTCCGATCGCTGACATGGTCTAGAGTTCTGCAGAGCCTCTCTAATGCACTGGACATCTGACTTTATCTGTAAGTGTGTGGACAGCACCCAGCGGTGGTTCCCCCAGCTGACTACCAGTGCTGCGGCTCACGGGACCACTCACATGGGAGTCAGAGCTGTGGCCCACTGGGTTCCAGTGTTTGACCAGCTCCTAGCTCCATCGCCTGTGTAGCAAAGGCTGAGGCCTATGTGACCCACAGCAAGAGAGACAGGCCCACAGACAGACAGACACGACTTACTTCCTTCTGGGTTTGGTGCAGAAAGAATGATGCTGTGGTTTTTCTTTACTTCTCCCACATATTGAGCTATTTTAGATATACTGTTTCTAATCTCCTCAACCTAGGGGAGAGAGAGAAAGTCATCACTGTGTGGCAAGTGGCAAATTCAAACTTGTTACCACTTTTCATGCCTATGAAGGAAAGGATAACAAAGGGAAATAGGTGAATAAGTACACATGGAAAAAAAGCCATTTCTCATCACACATTGATATTCACTTAATTCAAAAAACATGGACCATGTTAAGTTAGGCAATATCAATCAATATCCACCAGTGAAACCCATTAAGTTATAAAAATGTTCATAGTCGAGACCCAAGTATTACCACAACGATGCCAACTGAAAGCATCCTACTAGTGATGCCCGATGAATACTCGCACAGTATTCATATAGTACTCAAGCAGTACTCATGCAGTACTTGAGATTACTCACACAGTACTCACGCATTGAGAAGGAAACTCAGCCCACAGCATATGCGGGCAATCACATCCTCACCTGGGGAGGCATTTACACTTGATAAGGCGGAGCCTTCACAGTCATTATTTTTTACCTCTAATGTCTGAAGTTAAAATATTCAGTACTATTTCTAAATGTACTCATTAGCAAGATCTGTCCAGGTGGGGTCATATTATCTCCCAAAACCTCTGCAGTAGGCTGAATAATGTCCCCTGAAATGCCCAGGTCCCAATCCCTGGAACCAGTAAAAGTCACCTTACCTGGCAACAGAAAGTTTGCAGACGTGACTAAACTAAGGCTAGGGAAGGGAGAGATGACCCTGGATTCTCCAGGGCAAAGCAGGGTGGTGGGGCGGCTCAGTATAATCCCAAGTGTACTTAAAAGAGAAAAGAAGATGGAGTTATAGCTCCAGAAGGGGCCCCCTGACCCAGAAGCAAGAGCTGGCTTTGCCATGAAATGGGGTACAGGGGGAGCAGGGGATGGCCAGCCCCAGAACTACTGATGAGCATGGCCCCGCTCTCACCTGGGGTTCATCCAGAACAGTGAGAGAACACATCTGTGCTGCTTCAGACTCTGAGTCATGGTCACTAGGCAACCAGAACATCCCCCATATTTAAGAGATCGGGACACCCCAAAGCACATCAGCAGAGGACTGGGTAGATTCAAGGACTGTTTTAATAATACTAAAAATTACTAGAGAGAACTCATGTAATTCAAACAGCAACTCTTAAAAATATTAGTGTTAGTATTACTTCAAGTAGGATAAATGCACAGTTACATCAGTATAACTGCTGGAAAAAGAAAAGTCTGCACTCGCTTTGGCAGCATGTATACCAAAACTGGAACGATACAGAAAAGGGTAGCGTGGCCACTGCATGAGGACGACACGTAAATTTATGCAGCGTTCCACATTTTTTAAAAAAAGAAAAAAAGTCTGACTGGATTTCTTTGAATGACCCTTACCTGATGGAAGAAATCATCCATAAAATGGTCCTTTTCCACAACGACAGTGGCGTCCCCATCATCATTTTTCCTACACTGCAACAGAAAAGGGGAAATCCAGACTTAAAGACTTTTCACATGGGTACCCACAGTGAACTAAAAGAGCAACTCAGGTCCTCTGGGTCTCAGCCTGCGAGAGTACACACTGCACCAAACCCACTACCAGCTCCACGCTCTGGGACAACGTGACTTGGCCACATGTCAACCAAGCAGCAGGCCACAGTGAGAGCAGGTGGGCGCTGGCAGCCCCGCAGGAGGGTCACGGAGCAGCGCAGCACCATTCATTCATCCTCAGGCCATCCGTCCACATAAGGCAAGCCACTTTTACCCACAAGAAGTGAAACTGCTCACACTGCATTTTCTTATAAAGACGAATGCTGACACCATGGCCAACTGTCCTGGAGCGCATGACAGCAGTCCAGGACTTCCGCTCACATTCTCTGGCATGAGTGGCTGCAGTTGTGCCCACACTAATCAATAACCACTCTGTAAGGGGAGAGGTGCTGCAGGAGGCGTTAGAAATAAACCATGGAAGAAAGCAACTCTGATGACCACTGGGAAGAGCCAGGATGACACTTACCGTAAGTTTAAAATCACACCGAAGAATAAAGAATGAGGAACCTTCTAGGCCAATGGTTCTCCACTTTGAGTTGCATCAGAAACCCCAGAAAGCTGGGTCTCTGACTCAGCAGGTCTGGGATGGGGTGTTCTATGCATTAGCAAGCATTCTAGAATATTGCTGAGTTCTAACAAGTTCAGGTGATGCTGCTGGAACATAGACCCCACTTGAAGAAGCTCCCTTTTAGGCAGGCGAACAACCTAATAGCACGAAGCCTCTACTGGGAAGAAAGCCGCTGGGGACAGGAGACAATCACACCAGACCCAGGAAGCACTCGAAGCACCCACACGTGAGCCGCAGCAGCGGAGGGAAGTCTGGGGGGCCAGGGGGTGACACAGAAACCAGCAGAGCAGTGCAGGGAGGGAACTGTCCTGAGCCACCAGATGTCAGCTCACGTCCAACAGAAAGCTGCGGTGATGGGTTTCAGAACACCCCTCCTTGGGAAAACTGAAGTCTTTAACTGTTGAAAGGCTGAACTCTATGTAGCATTACTGATGTACAACCCAGGAATAACCTGGAAATGAATTTCTACTAAAATTTAACTAACAAACATCTGAAAAATTTAATAAATGTGGCAGAACCCTCTGTCTCACTGTCCAGGGCCTGCTCTCAGGCAAATGGATTTGGCGCACAATCAACCACAGTCTCTCAGGACCCTCAGGAGGGCGCTCAGTGTTGCCTCCCAGCCTGGGGCCTCTCCTGGAAGAGGTCAGACAACTCTGGGGCAGAAAAGGGAAGCACTGTGTTTCTCTAAGATGGACAGAGGCACGCTGACACACAAGTGCGTTTCTGAGCTGATCTCGACCAATGGCCTCACTGGGGCACACAATGCATGGAACAGGCAGTTCTCATGGAAGAAGCAGGATCTGCCCGGAGATCACTGCCCCCGTGGGCTGGGGCAGAGCCGAGGCTCAGAGGCACGTGGTATGCACTCTGCTTGGCACTCCAGCCCCAGCCCTGTTCTGAGAGGCTCTCCCGCAGTGCCCAAGCTACCCTGAGCCCCCACTGCCCTTGCAGGGCACAGCTGTTGAGAAAGACGCCACACTGTTGCTGAGAGCATTGTATTTGTACCATCAACAAGACAAGTATTAGGAGTTGGACTGGGTCCCAAAAGGTGGGCCCTGGAGCCCGAACCCCAGGCCCTCTGCACGTGAGCCACATTTGGAAAGGGGACTGTGTGGACAGATTAGCTGCGATGAGGCCACGCTGACCACAGGACTCAGGTCCGCACAGGAAGGGGCAGACACACACCGAGGAAGATGGCCGAGACGAGGGGACAGGGCTGCAATGATGCCTCTACAAGCCCAGGAACACAAGGACTGCCAGCATCCCAGGGAGCCAGGCAAGACCCGTCAGGACACTGCCTCCAGCTCCAGTGGGAGCGTGGCCCTGCCGCCACCCGATCCCAGACCTCTGCTGTCCAGAGCTGGGAGCTCCTGTGTCTGTTGTTTTGAGACACTGGGTTTGTGGCACTTTGTGTGGAAATAGTGTCCACTGGCAGAAAGCCCACTCCATAGGGGCGGTAAACCTGCAATCCAGCAGCTCGCCACAGTCCAACTCCACGTGCCCTCTCTCCCAGCCTGGGAACCGGCACCCACGTCCACCCACATCCCTCAGAGATGTGGCTGTAAGGAGAAGGGGCATTTCCTCGGCGAGCACACACACCAAGAAAGGCTTTTAAGCTCACTTCTGGTCCATGCTCCCCACTGGAAGCAAAGCAGCACTTATAGAGCCGTCGGCACTGAGCTAACAAGCAACGGCGATGGAACCCTGAACCCTGTGGCCCCTCTGTAGGCCCCGTGTCACGGAGCGGAAGCGGTAAGGGAAAGGAGCTGTTGCTGATGGTGCTGAGTGCAAGCGCACCCTCTCCCTGAACCCTGACGGCCACCGCCTAACGTGTCCATCACCTCCCTGTCACACAGCAGAGCACACTGAATGGCTAAGTGATGTGTCCGAAGTCTCAAGAGCCAGGTAGCGCCAGGGCCACGTCTGACTTTGTAAAACTGTCTGTCCTGATAATTCCACAATGCCAACCTGTAAAAACACAAAGAGCTGCCTAACCTCCAGCTCACGATCTCAGGCGAAGTACCCCCACACACACTTTATCATCCCTGTTCTGCCCGGAGATTGTGGGACCACGGAGTGAAGGGACTGCCCTGTTTGTCTGACCTCCACAGCCCTGCTCCCAAACTCCGCAGTCCGTAGCCTCCGGGGAAGCAGCCTCACTGCAGGTCCTGTAGGCCCCAGCCACAGCCGGCCCCCCAGGTGCAGCCGGCCCCTAGGTGCTCCTCCCAGACCAGGGCAGCCTCACCCCTCACCTCCATGACAGTGTGCTCCATACCCATGCTGTCTGGGCCCTGGTGTCACCATTCCCCTGTGCTGACTGTCTTCTGATCTGGGGTAAGGGTGTCTCTGAAAGCAAGGATGGGTCTTGTGCAGCTTGGGGACAAATCAAGAGAGGGAAGGGCCACCCTGTGAATAGTCCCCTTATTGCGAACTCACCCCAATAAGCATGGGAGGGGAGAGGATGGACAGGCACGTGACACTAAAGGCTGGCGAGCCTCCCTGCGGCCCAGACACAAGGGCAATGAGAAATGCATCTGCCCACGTGACCCTCATGGGGTCCCCATCTCCCCACTGACAGTCATTCCCGGTTCATAGCTGCCTGCCTTGTTTTTGTTTGACTGTTTGCTCTGGAAAATTATAAACGCATAAGAAAATAGGAACAATATGGAGGCAAAGGGGAAAAAATTGGGACAACTATAATAGCCTAATCATAACATATAGTTTTAAAATGTAAAAAAATAAATTAAAATGTTAAAAAGAAAGAAAGAAGGAAAAGGAAATAGAAACAATACACTGCGCCCTCGGAACCCAGTCACCTGGGTTCCACAAGGACCACCCCCCGTCCTGTTTCTCCTGTACACCCACGGCGCCCCCCACCCCTCCACTCTAGATCATCTCCGGGAAAATCCCCCGCAAAAGATGCCTGCTGAGTGCACAACACGGCTGAAAACCCAAGCTGATGACCTCCCCTGTCGCTCCAGGCAGAGAATGTCCCCTACCTCAGCACTCAGGAGGCACGGTTTCCCCAAGGACTCCTCCCAACTCCCCCCACTCTCAGAACACCCCCCCCCCCATCACCAGGATCTCCACTCACAGTCACTGGGTCACTCGCCTGCTGCCAGGTGACTGTGGAGATGTTTTGTCCATTGTCTCTTTTCATTTGTCATTTTAAATCTTTACTTATATTTCTTATTTCTACTTGGAATAATCAAAACTATTAGGTATTAGGAAACAGACCCAGGAACACTGTCTTAGCTTTTCCATTCATAAAAAAAAGAAATGAAGAGTATAAGCACCACACTAATGCTATTTAATGGAATGCTCACTGCAGATCTTAGCAGAAGCTGAATCATCACAAATTAGTAGGATCCAGCACTGGACAAAACACTGGCTGTTTTCTCCATGTACAGGTATTCTAGGGCCTTGCACACAAGTGATAATTGTGGGGAAATAAACTCACTGAGCTAGAAACATGCACAGTGGTTATAGTACCTTTGCTGCTAGAATACATTTTCTTTTTCAAAATTAAATCATTTGAATAAAATAATATTTGTGATTCAATATGGATAAAAAGGTGACTATTGGCCAGTTTGTAATTGCAGTGCCAGATGTAACATTCTATCCTCACATTTTTGGATAATTATAGTTCTGTGCCCTGTGGTAGCATGTGACACTGTTTCAGGCGTTCGTGTCTTACCACAAATTTGTCTCCATTATTAGTAACACACAAACACGGTTTCACGGGA
This sequence comes from Anoura caudifer, assembly GCA_004027475.1. Classification (NCBI taxonomy): domain Eukaryota; kingdom Metazoa; phylum Chordata; class Mammalia; order Chiroptera; family Phyllostomidae; genus Anoura; species Anoura caudifer. The sequence continues at coordinate 285,834 of PVKU01001501.1, read as the reverse complement.
ACTGACTTCATGGAAGAAGCCCTGTACTGCACAAACCCTCTGCGAGCCAGTGGGCTTTTTTCTGTCAGCTGCATGTAAAGATTTCTCCTTACTACTCACTTCCGCGCAGTACTGACCACCAAACTGGTCACCTTTTTCCTTCAGAGCCCCCTGTCCCCACCTCTGAGCCTTGAGGTTGGCTGCCCTGCCTAGAGCATGCTCCCCACACCACACACCTCACGTAGGTCTCAACTCAGAGCCGGTGCCCAACAGCCCCTTGCACAGCGGCCCTGACTCACAGCAGTCAGAGCAGTTCCTGCAAAAGATACTTAACTAATCATGGCTGCGCTGTCTCTGGCCCACTGCAGGAAATGGCCCACGACATTTCCCGGGAGCAGACTCAGCATCATGCCTAAAACAGTGCCCCTCAGTAAAGATCGGCTGAACAGGTAAGTGGAGAGAAAAGTGATGAGGGCTGGAGCAGAGAGGAAGCACGCAGAAAAGGACAGAGAGGTGGAGAACAAAGACCGAGTGGATGGCAAGGGACAGACCAGCCAGGTTGCCACCGGTCCCAGTCTCACTCCGCAGGAGGTCAGAGGGCACAAGTCTGCCTTCCATCTGAGCACCAGCCCACCTCCTATCACATCTCCCTCCCTGTCTGAGCGCAAAGCTCTCCCCTGCAACGCAAAGAGCCTTGAAGACAGCAGGTGCCACTGCCTGGTCTGTGTTTCTTACCATGGGCATCTCGAAACAGGAGCGCACCAACTCACTCAGCACCGAGCAGGTGCTCTGTGCCAAAACCCTGACTGAGGCTTCAGAGCCAAACGGAAGGTGCGTGTCTGCCCTGGAAAGGATGGATGGTCTGGGGGGTGTGGGAAGAGACAGAGAGCACATCTCTGCTCAGAGACGTTCCATTTCTGGGTACACCAGGGGGCAAGGGGTTGGGAAGACTTCCAGGGCTGAGGCTGCAGAGAAAGGGAGGCAGCCGTCTGTGCTCTTCCTGTGGGGACAGCAAGGGCAAAGCCACAGAGGTGGGAGGGCTTGTCAGGAACAGTAACTGTATATTGTGATAGGACCAAGGTGACAGTGGGAAGCAGCATGCTAAAGAGGAAACCCCTCCGCATGCTGGTTATCTCTTAAGTTTTCTATTCCCGAAATTCAGAATGGACTCGAGGCTAAAAACAGGAAGTCTTAATCTGTGTGAATGTAGAGGCTCTGCTATCTTTAAAAAAAAAAAAAAAAGAACATTATATATGCAAACAGATATTTATTATGTTTAATAGAGAAACTATAGATTCCAACTGTGTGAGTTGTCTATATGATGATAAACAAAATATAAAATGTTCGCAGGACTGAATAAACCCTGAAATTCTAAACTACAACCATATGCACTTATAAAATTATAAGTATATTATAAAATTCTTACTATTTTAAGTTTCAGTGAAGTAGTTAGAAAAAAAGTTTTATTTTGTAAATTGGAATCTGAACCTTTACTATATAACACTCTGCACTACACGTGCAATCTGTACACGTGCAATCTGAGCTGTCAAAAAGTAACTAAAAATATCTGGCCAGTCTCTAATGCCCTTTAAAAATTATATTTGCAACTCATCATCTTGAACTCAGGAGTTGAAAAAAACAATCTCATCATTTCTCTTAGGCCTACCAATGTGTTTGTTTATTATCCTGCACAAGGTTCCCAAGGTTGAAATCTGTACTCTCTATCCTTAACTGTGATAAACACATCCGTTTGCATATAAAAACTTTTTTTTTTAATCATTATCTTGTAGAACCACCAGTCTACTTGGACTTACATCCTAAAACGCATTTCATTACACCTCCTTCACACTTCCTTCCCCGGTCCATCCACAGCATGTGCCTGGTTCACATGGGTGTCTCTCTGCACCATGCACACTGCCTTGCTGAGACCTGGCACTCAAGGGTCCTTTGGATGAATGGTTATTTTACTTTTTGAAAATCAGAAACATCTTTCTGGACTGAGAGTCTAGGAGATGTTGGGAAAGTCACTTAAAGTTCAGGCACCCAAATGAACTGGTGGCTCAAAAAGAGAGTCATCAGTTAGAAGCAACTAACTCTATATTGGACAGATTGTTTCTAACCAACCAGTTAAGCCCTTCCAAATACCAGTGACCATCTCTTTCTCATGAGATAGCACTAACAGATAGTAAAGGAAACTTTTGGGAGGCATCATAAATATTTTGTCAGCGTAGACACCACTGATGAGGTATTTTTAACTACTAAATATTAAATATTATATGTTACCTAGGGAAAAAAAATACCAGCCATTTAGAAACACATTTGTGAGCAGACATTCAACTACTTCAAGAACTACTTGGAAAGGACACATTTCATGGGGGGGAAATGTTTAACTCTTACATCTGGTAACTTTCAAATGTGTTTTTAAATACTAAGTTATTAAACTTCAAGCATGTCAAATTCAGTTTTAACTTAATACTTTATAGTAGAGGGAATGTTGCTCTTTATAACTTCCTGAAAACACTTTTTAAAAACTAAAAAGTACTCATAGCACTTACAATCACATGGCGTTCTCTCTCCCCACCTTCTCCCCCAGCGGCAGAGGTCAGCTTATGTTTCACAACGCCCTCTAGAGACATTCTCCCTATTTTATATACAGGGAAATTGAAGTTTTGAGAGTCTTAAAATTATTTCCCAACAGTAGAAAATCCACTAATTTGTTCTACAACCGCTCGGCCCTTCATCCAGAGCAGGATGTTATGGACAGCCACTCCTAGCTCCACAATTCTAGATCAAAACAGGGTCGCATGTTACACATTGCAGTAGGGGCTGGAACACACATAAAGAGTGGCAAACCACTGCCTTTCCATGTTTTGCTAATCAAACCAAGAAAGGCTGCTTATATATTCCACTGACAGGTCTTTCTCACAATTCCCAGACAGCACACCAATTTGGCCGTGTTCCACCAAAAGGTTACAGCTGTGGCGCTGAGCTAGCGTCAGCAAGTCCGCCCTGAACAAGCACCTGAGCCCCGGCTTGGCTTGGAAGGGCCTTCTCCAGAGTGAAGTAACAACAGTAACTTGCCGTTTACCCAGTTGCTCACTGGCCCTGCAGACATCAAAACATTAGAACTGATAAAAAGGGAAGGAAAGAACAATCGCCATGAAGAAACTCTGGTAATACGAGCAGCAAAACTTTCATGACCCAGGGATCCTCGCCGGACCCCCAGGACCCAAAGGACAGCCGCAGAGCCCTTCACTCTACTGCCCCACGGCGGGCACGTGACCAGCTGCAGCCCAGGAGCCCTGCAGAGAAGGCGATTCATTGCCGGGCATTGGCTATGGATGCCGAGGGCGCTGGGCCTAGCAGCCTGCGCTGAGACTTTGCGCACCGGGAAACAAAACGTTACCACTGCGTTCATTAATGCTTGTGTTTTTAACTTGTCCACATTCTCTCAGCAGCCACCTCGGTGTCGCCGACACGATGTCATCCGTAGTGTGGTCACCTGTGACGTACAAAGCAGCGGCTGCCCCGCTCCTCAGTGACCGGCCCTTCTCAGTAATGTAAACGGCAACTCGCCCGCGCATCTCCCCGGGCACCGACACCCCCTCGGCGGGCGCGCTGGCGACTGGGCAAACACAGCCCGGCTCGCGGAAAGCAAACTGTTTACTCAGGCAGCAGAGGCGCGGCTCTGCGCCCGCGGGTCCTCCACCCGCCGCCAGCGCCCCGCCGCAGGCGCCGCATGGCTGTGCCGGCCCGAGCAGGGTTTCACCCCGACCCCAGAGCGCCCAGCACACGCAGGCCCCGGGTCGCCCTCTGCTCCGGGACGCGGATACCCAGCAGAGAAGGGCGGTGTGACGAGACGGCTTAGGGCAGAAGTCAGCCGGCGGGCGGCAGAGCACGGTTCAGAAGAAGGGTTCAAGGCCCGGCCCAGACACCGCCCGGGAGCCCTCGCAAAACTCAGCTTCCCCATTTGTTGAAGCGCGGCCCCTCGGCTGTCCGAGCTCCCAGGACACAGTGGACACGGCGCCCCCCGACCCTGCCACGCGCCCCGCCCCGACTCCCAGATCCCGCGAGGCCGCCCCACCCCCGGCCTTTCCCCGACCCCCATCCTAGCAGAGTGTAGCCCTAGCGACCGCGGCAGGCCCCGCCCAGCCTGCCTGAACCGCTATCTGCCCGCCGGCCCGCCGCTCACCGCCGTCAGGTCCGGCAGCCGGTCCCGCATCCCCGCGGGCCGGGCGTCGCGCCCCGCCGCTCAGACCTGCCCGCGCTGCCGCTTCAGCCCGCCGATCGCCGGGCTTCGAGCCGCGCCCGCCCGCTGCCTCCCCACCGGCCGGCGCTGCCACGGCAACCGCGCCCGCCGCTCTGCGCATGCCCGGCCCGCGCCGCGCCCGGGACCTTGCAGCCTGCGGGAGCCTTCCAGCGGGAATGCGGCGGCCGGAGGGGCGGGGCCTGACGGAGGGCGGGGACTAGCGGAATGGGGCAGTACCTGCTGGGGCAGAGAAGCTCCAGGGGCTGACGGAGGAGAGGGCGGGGACTGGGGCGGGGCCTGAGGAGGGGCGGGGTCTTTTTGGCTGCAGGGCAGGGGCGGCTGACCTCAAGTTGTACTCTGATCGCGTCTTGACTGGGCCAGCCTGATGTACCATTTGACCCTTCTTGATTTGTTTTTGTGTTTGTACTTTCAATACTCAATAAAAGAAATTTTATTTTTTTAAGATTTCATTTTTTTTGGGGGGGGGAAGGGAGGGAAAAAAGAGAGAGAAGCATCCATTTGCAATTGGTTACCTATGGCACACCCACACCGAGGTACCAGGCCCTTAACCCAAGCATGTGTCCCCACTGGGAACCGAACCAGCAACCTTTTGGGTCACAGGCCAGCCCTCAGTCCACTCAGCCACGCCAGCCAGGACTCATTTTATTTCTTTTTAAAAATCGTGACAATTTTGATGACAAATGTAGCCAGGCTATGAAAGTGAGCTGGGTGCAGCTTTGTATATACCCTGAACAAGTCTTCGCCTGAGGACCCACAGCAGGGTTTTGTGAATAAAGGAGACGAGGTTAAGTAATGCACACAATGTTTAAGGGACATGAAGTTAAGGAATAGAACTCCAAATGGTGTGAGGTGGGAATGTGCAGTTTTCATGCCTGATCTGTGATACTGGCAGTTCGGACATGCCAAAGAGAAGCCTTAAAGTGCTTCCTTTCCGTAAAAAAGTGAGTCCAGCACAGCAATATATTTAGAGACCCAAAGGACACGTTCCCATCTTTCGTTACAGCATACTGTTATAATTGTTCTATTTTATTATTAGTTGTTAATCTCTTACTGTGCCTAATTTATAAAATTAAATTGTTTCATAGGTAAATGTAGGTACAGGGATACCATCCACTAGGGGTCTTGAAACAGATCCCCGAGGACAAGATTGGGCCACTGTAATCCACCGAGGGCAGAGATTTTTGCTCACTTTACTGATTTTCTCTGACACTTAGGATGGAACCTAGCACGTATGAAGTGTTTCCTAAACGTTCTGAATGAATGAAAAAGTTCTGTGTGGTGAAATTTACATGGTTCATTTGCAGAATGAGTAAATTCTCTCAGGTATACCAATGGCTTCGGTTCACAAGGGCTCGCCTGTACACCCAGTGCTCCACCTCAGCCTCTCACCACCCCTACAAGGAGCCCTGTGGATACCACCCCCTGGGAAACCTATTGTTTAAAGGTTTCAGATAGCTCACCCAAAATGACACTTGTGGCCAGGAGAGCAGAGTTTGGGTTTGATCGACAGTAAGGTTCCTGCCTATTTTAAAATTCTGTGGTTCTCATTTAATTTAATTTTATTGCACATACTGTGATAGTAGGGGAAATTTTAAGGGTCCATTTCAATTCAGACCCCTAAAAATTGAGAGTGATTGTCAATTGACCACAGCAGTGTTTGTTCTCACCGTAAGTTGAAGACTGAGTTAGAATTCACTGTCTTTTGATCATACATACAGAATGTAAATTTAAATGAGAGTGAAGCTTTTAAGTTTTTTGGAAAGCCATTAGCATAGAAATAGGCTACCCCTTTTTAAATTTTTATTCATTGATTTGAGAGAGAGAGGAAGGGACAAAGGGAAACATTGCTTTGTTGTTCCACTTATTTATACATTCATTGGTTGTTTCTTGTTTGTGCCCTGACCAGGCATCGAGCCCACAACTTTGGCATATTGGGATGATGCTCTCACCAAATGAGCTAGCAGGCCAGGGTAAGTAGGCTACACTTTTAAAGATGCAGCCTGATACATGATCTGGAAATAGCTTCATGAGGTTACATATTGTATTAGTTAGTCTCCTGTGGCTGTTGTAACAAATCACCACAAACTTAGTGCCTTAAAATAACAAAAATTTATTATCTTACAGTCATGGGGTCAGATATCTCAGCAGGCGAAAGTCAGCCTTTTCTGGGGACTCCAGGAAATACTTTGTTTCCTTCCCTCCTGTAGCTCCTGGAGGAACCCACATTCTGTGGCTTGTGGCCCCTTCCTCATCTTCAAAGCCCACAGAGCAGCATCACTGTGACCCTTCTTCACTGAACATCTCCACAGACCACAGCCAGTCCTCCACTTTAAAGGATCCATGTGATTAGACTGGTCCACCTGGATAACCTCTGCATCTTGAGGTCCACCGTTAATCACCTTTGCAAAGCCCCTTTGCCATGGAAGGTGACAGAGTCGAAGTTTCCTTGGACACCTGTGGTGGCCACTGTTCTGCTCACTACACATACCTTTGGTTTATTTTTCAAAGAATTATTTAATGTATTCATTTGTGGGAATGAAAATAAAATAGGATGAAATCCTTGTCACATATGACTCACGACTTTCACTTTAGCATTGATGTTGTCCAAGACAAAAAAGAAAGGAAGACTTGATATGCCTCCATCAGGTCACTTCCGAGGAGCCACCTTTTTTTGTTTTTTGGGTTTTTTTTAAAGACTTTATTTATTTTTAGAGGGGAAAGGAAGGAGAGAGGGAGAGAAATATCAATGTATGGTTGCCTCTCATGCATCCCCTTCTGGGAACTGTCCTGCAACCCACCTGACAGGGCATGTGTCCTGACTGGGAATCGAACTGCGATCTCTTGGTTCACAGGCCCGTGCTCAATCCACTGAACTACACCAGCCAGGGCCCTGAAGAGCCACCTTTTAAATTTAGGGGCTGAAACGGCACTTGGGGATGAAAAGATGCATATATTCCCACAAATCAGGGAAAGCAAGCCGTGTTTTCCAACTTCCAGGAAAACAGAAATAGGAAGTACACATTCCTTTGACCTACAGCTCCTCTTGAGGAATCTGACAAACCATAATAATAAAAGTTCAGCATGCAAATATATAGGTTAAGGATGCGCACCCCATATCATATTAGTAGGAAAAGGCTAAAAAAAACACCAGCATGTCACTACCTGCCACCACCAGGTAGTGGCAGCTTTAAATACCATGGGAGTCACTGTGGGGTGATGACCAGGTGAGGCGTACAGTAACGTGGGAAGACACACCACCCTGTGCACCGCCAGCCTCCATCCCAGCAAGGAGACACGTCCAGGCAGCCATGCGATGAGCCATCTGGATTGAAACTGGGAAAGAGCACTCACACAGCTGTAAGCTTGCACCCAGTTCTCAGCCATCCTAACAAAGCTGACCGTGACTTTGGATAGGTGTGTATATATAACCAAGTTAAGACGAGGTCAGTAGGGTGGGGTCCTTCTAAGAAGAGCAGGTGCAGACACATACACACGCAGGGGAGTGGCCATGTAAGGACACAGGGAGAACATGTTTGTTGTCAGAGGAGGACGTTGCAGCCACGCCTCCACACCCAGCAATACCAGAGGCTGAGAGAAACACCTGGGACAGTCTCCCCAGAGCCTTCACAGAGAGCAGGGCCCTGCCACCACCTTGATCTGGGAATGCCAGGACGGTGACAGAGTAAACTTCTGTTATTTTCAGGCACCCAGTTTGTGGTATCTTGCTATGGCAGCCCTGGTAAACCAGTGCACCCTGTAATTACCTTATGAAGAGTGCAGTGATGTTGGGTTGGTGAGTACTATGTCTTATGAGAGTCAGTTTAGTAAAAGCAAGCATTGAAAACGTGCCTGAATTTTGAAACCCTGCAAAAATATATACTGGAATTTTTATACATATACTTTCAAAATCATGTATGTATCTATATATCCATATGTAAATACCTCTATCTGTATACAGATATAAGTACTCTACCTATGTAGACATAGATACTATACAGATACTATACTATGTATCATATGGATTCCAGGTCTATATCTATCTTGCTATATCTGGAGGTAAATATAAATATGTAGATATCTAAAGATAGATATATAGATACTAGGAAGCATCCGAGACCTTTCTCAACCTCTAGAAAGTCCTGCTATGTCCCATTATACACTTTTGTATCATTGTGACATTTTCTGTCCTCTTTTCTTAGACCAGACTCTCCTGCAGTGACATGGGATGCAGAATGCAAGCCTCTTTCACAAAGAGGCGTCTGTCCTACCCCGGACTGCCACCAGTCTGCTTTTAAAGTCCCTCTTGCTAAAAAGAAGCCACCATTGTCCTTAACACCAGGGCCCTGTGCACTCACCCTCAGGCACTTGTTTACACAAACACCCAGCCAGAATGCAAGCCCCTCCCAGCCCCCCGGCCACAGGCCTCCTTGCTGTCCCAATGACCCCAGGCCACATCTGCCTCAGGGCCTTTGCACTGGACAGTCCATCTCCCTTCAACTATCTGTGTGGCTCCTTCCCTCCCCTTCAGCAAGTCTTGGCTCAGATGTCGTTGTGTCAGAGAAGGCCTGCTGGTCACTGCTCCACCACTGTCACCTATTCCTCTGACCTCCGGTACCTTCTTTACCTGCTGCATCGTTCACCTTAGCAATCAGCACTGTCCCATACATTTTACTTACTTACAAGTTTGTTTCCTGCTTCTTTCTTCTAGAATGAAAGCTCTGTGAGGCCAGATCTGTTTCGTCACTGCCCCAGTCCTCAGAGAGCACCTGGTACATAGTAGGTGCTCAATAAACATTACCTGAATGGATGAAGGAGTCTGTATGTCTTCATCACTGTGTCTTAGACTCAATAAACTAGAGCTTATGAGCTCAAACATTTCAGAGCTCAGGCAGAGAGTGAGTAGAGCAGATTGAGTGTCAGGTGACAAGGGCCAAAGGACACTAAGAGTCCTGTCTGAGATTTAATGGGAAATGGCAAAGCCAGAGGCTAATGGCAGAGTTTGTCTCATTTGGGTGGGAGTGGTCAGTGGCTATTTACCTCCAAGTGGTTGTGGACAGGCAAAAAATCAGGCCCAATGCCTTCCAATCCTGATTTTATAAAGAACCATTTAGATTTTTTATGTAAAATAACCTAAATTTTTTGTATTAGCTACCTATTGCTGCATAGCCAATTGCTTGAGAAGTTAATAGTTTGAAACAGCAATAAGCAGTATTATCTCAAAGAGTTCTTGTGAGCAAAGAAACCAGGAGTGGCTTACCTGGGAAGTTCTGCCTCAGGTCTTATGAATCCGAAGGCACGACACAGGCCGGGCTGCAGCCATCCGAGGCTTGACTGGAGCTGGAGGAGTGGCTCCTGGTAAGGCCCGCTGGCGGCCAGCAAGTTCAGACAGTTCTTTTCAGGGGGCCGCAGTCCCACATCATAAGAGTCCATCTGTGGGGCTGTGCTTGTCCCCACAACGGGATCACTGGCTTCATCCACAGTGAGTGACCCCAGACAGCGAGGTGGAAGTCACGGAGCCTCTGTGACTTCATCTCAGCCATCCTGCTGTCCATTTGGACATGTTCCCTTTGCTGGAAGAGAGTCACTGACTCAGCCCACACTTGAAGAGGGGAAAATCAGCCACAACCTTCTGAAGTGAGAAGTATCAGAGAGCGTGTGGACTTATTTCAAGACCATCGTGTTTTGAAACACTGGCACCTAGTTCAGATAGAGAGTGTCATGACCCGCTCCAGAACAGGGCAGACCATACCCCCGACAGCTGGACCGCATTCCTGGCACTGTTCAGACCTTTATATGAAGAAGACTGTATGGCATGAATTTATGACATCTCTCCATTTATCCTTTCAAAGAAAATTATTTCTGTGCTAAAGCTAAAAAGTGGCATGTAATCACTGCCTGAATGTACTCCCTATGCAGAAAACTGAGTGTCAGATAAAGGACATATCTCTTGTGATAGGTTACCAACATCACCAGCTGGACTGATGAATGAATCAGACAATGAAATCCTCAGGAATAGTTTCCTTATTGGTTTGCAAACTCAACAAAGTAAGGGCAATGACACAAATAGAAAACCTTAGTCCTGTATTTGGTAAATGAGCGATTTGCTCAATATTAGTCTCCAACATGAGATCACATTATTAAAATTCTAAAAACGTGTATATTTAAACCACTATTATTATTATTATTAGAATACAATGCTGCTTTCTGATTACTCTCTCTGTATTAAGGTGGGGTTAAGAGTAATTCACTGGACAATTGAACAAATATCAACTGAGCAGCTATTACATGCCAGGCACTGTGCTAGATACCTTGAATACCAGGCCAGACAAGGCACTTTGTTTATTCTAATAAGGGAAAGAAAGATAAGAAAGCAAGCCAGTAAATAATTAAGAAGATATTTTCAGTGACCAGTGAGAGCCTTGGAGAAAGTGAAACATGGGCTGACATGGCATGGCTGGCCTGTCCGAAAGGGTGGTCAGGGTGTGTCCACCTGAGAAGGTGATTTTTGAGCTGAGACCAGCAGGGTGAGATGGAACCAGTGAGGCAAGGATGTGGAGCAAAATACCATTTAGGCAGAGGGACCAGTAAGTGCAAAGGCCCTGTGGCAGGAACAAACTTGGCCAAGGTAAGCTTCACAAAGGCTTGTGTGGCTACAACAGAGTGACAGGCCTGAACAGGACAGGAGAGCAGGCACAAGCAAGCTCATGCAGGACCCAAGTGGCCCCGGAGTTCATGTGTCTAAGTGACATGTGACCGAAAACCATTGCAGAACTGAAGGGGGAGGATGGCTTTACGAAGATACCTCTGCACCTCCTGATAAGAGGCTGAGAGACAGGACACCACTTCATGCTGTCCCGACCCCCCAGCTGCGCAGCCTGAATCTCATCCTGAGCAAGCATCAGACAAGTCCAAACGGAGGGATGTTCTCCAACATGGCTGATCCACAAAATGCTCAGCAAAAGTGGCAAGGTCACAAACTACAAAGGCAAAGGTGCTGTTCGGGATTGAAAGAGACTACAAAGCCGGGAGAGTCAAAGGAGCCAAGTGAGAACTGGGTGGACCCTGCACCAGGTAAAGGAAGGAGACAACCGGCAGCAAAGCCTGTAGGTCAGGTCCTACGATATAACCATGTGGATTTCCTGATTCCAATGTGCACAGTGGTTATGTATCAGAACATCCTCAGTTTTAAGAACGACGCACTGAGGGGCACCCTGTTCACAGTTACTCTCAAACATCTTGGAGGGGAAAATTATATGTATGAAGTATTTAGATACCATATATATCATATAAATTTATATTATATGTGTATACGTATATATAGAGAGAGGAGACAAGGAGAGAATGGTAAAGCCGATGATAAAGTAAGCAATGTCAATATTTGGGGACATTAGCAGTAATGAATGCTGAAATCCCTTATGCTATTTTTGCAACATTTTTTGTACTTCTGCACACATTTCTTTGTGTGTTTGGTGGCAGTATTTCAAGCTCAGGTTGAGCATGGGTTTTCAGTCCATGTTGGACAGCAAAAATGAGCAAGTGCCTCTGTGAACTAAACCTTCAGCAGTCCAAAGAGCTCGGGCAGTTGTCTCGGGGAAAGCATTCTGTCTGCCAGTTTGAGTGTGTTTTCCCGTTTCTCACTGTGGTCCTTCAGATGATGATCTTTAGAAGCTGTAGGACTGGGCCAATTAAAGACACCTGCAGCTAAGGAACAAACCACCCAGAAGGCTGGGTGTGAGAACAGCTATTATTCCTGGTTTGAGATATTTCCCCAGGGCGTTGTTGTGGACATACTTTTTAAATACTGAAGGTATAAACACTGGCATTGTCACCACCCATAATTACACAATGGTTAATGTATTGTCACATTGGCTTCCGTGGCCTTAAAAACACTGCAACACAGCAGCTCAGGTCTTCTTTGCCCACTCTGCCTGGTTCCATCACCCTCCTTCCCACCGTCGGTCGAAGCAATGGCCATCAGAATTCAGTCTCTATCCTTGCAACTCGTACAAATTTACATACAGACTCAAGAAATAACATGGTTTTGTGTGTTTGTAAAAAAAAATACGGTGATATATAATTTCTCTATATAAAATTATATTCTGGACTACTAGATTATATAAAGCTACTTTCAGTCTTTCTTGAACTCAGTTCTTTTCTCTACAGCATCTTTTTGGGATCTACTACTCGTGACATAGATGAACTTTATTCCTTTCAAACGCTGTACAGTCATCTGTAATATAGATAGAACATATTTCACTTATACATCTCCCTATTGGACATTTATGTAAGTTCCATTTTATTATGTCACTGAGCATTCAGTAAGGTCTATTTTTTGTTATTACAATGTCACAGCGAGTATTACGATTCCAGTCTCCCCTTGTGCATGTGGGAATTTAACGCCAACGCACCTCCCTAGAAATGAATACACAGGGCCGTGAGCTCTGGGCATTTGTGTTTTATTAGTTTCTGCTCTCCCAGAGGCCAAGCCAATTTACACTCCCACCAGTGACATGCCGATCTGCTTGGTGTTTCCCAGCATCCTTTGGGGCACCTGCACTGAGCTCCCAGCAGGCAGATGTTCACAGGGGTTGTGCCTAATTTGCGTCGCTTGGGTTCCCAACAGAATTGCCTGCAACTGCGCTTGGGACTAATGGCTAAATCCTCAGTCATTTGGATTCTCCTGACGCAGGAAGTCCCCATGGGCCTTTTCTGAGGACCCTGACTACTCTGATGCGGCTCCTGGCTGCCTGCTCTTGCTGCCACTCCTGGATGCTTGCTTGGGAGCGGGGACCAAGGCATCAGTTGAAGATCTGTGGCTGCCCCTACAAATGCCAAAAACCGGCCTTAGACTTAGGATGGGAGAGTGGAGGACTTCCTTCGGCCCACTTTCCCGAAAGCAACCTGGTACTTGTTGAATTTGTAGTTCATCTCATTTTCTAGCCATGCGGGCCCCATAAGGTGGGCATCCCAGGAGCGGGTGACTGTTGAGTGGCCAGCTCTTGCCTGGACCTGATAGCCTTATCTCAAGGGTCTGGAACCTAAATACTCATGGACTGAGTGCAGGTTGGCAACTAGGTTGGGCGGCCAAGGTTGAAAACACCCAAAGTCATCACTCTGTAGGAAACGGCCACAAAGCCTTCTGGCCAGTTAGATCATCCCCCCACAGGTCGAAAATCCAAGGATGGAGACCCAGGGGCGAGAACAGGGGGCTGCCCCCGACCATGATAGGGACTGCCAAGCCCGAGCCGGTGCGGGAGGCTCAAGGACTTTGTGAAGGCCGCTCCGCAGCATTTCCCGCCCAAGGGTTCCCCGCCCCGCCCCCCCATGACCCCTCCCAGCTTTGTGACCCAGGCAGCCTCCGTGAGCGCCGCCTCCCGTCAGCGCATGCGCGCGGGGAAGTCCCCCCCCGGGAGGGCGCACGTGGATCGCAGGCCGCCGGCGTGCGCGCTCCCGCCCCGACTTCTTCGCCCGCCTTGCCGCCCGCCCCTTCCCGCACGCCCGCAGACGGGTGCGGCCCGCGGAGTCCGTGCGCGCGCGCGCCGGGCCACGTGGGAGTGGCGCCGCGCCGTTGCCCCGCCCCCCCGGCGCGCGCCGGCGTCGGCTGCGTCTCCGGGCATTTGAATTGCGCTTCCGCCATCTTTCTAGCTCTCAGTCAGACGGCCCGGGAGACGCTTCTGGAAGGTATCGGTGGCAGTTGGGCCGGACCAGCGACCGGGAACGAGGGCCGAGGGTGCGGGCCGGGGCCAAGGGCGGTGGCCGAGGGCTGAGGCGGGGCGTCGCGGCGGCGGGTCGAGCGGCGGCCGTGAGCTGGCGGTTGCTTCAGGCCCAGGCGGCGGCGGGCGGGCGCGGGCTCTTCTCCTTCCCGGCGGCGGAGGCCGTGGGCCGGGGTTCCAGCTCGTGGGGCCTAGAAGAGCGGCGGGGACGGTCCGAGAGGGACGAGAGCGCAGGGCAGGGAGGCCGGGCCTAGCCGCGTGACCAGGCGCTTTCCGCGGGCCGGCCTGTGAACGGCTCTGTCGCGGGCGCGCGGCCTGGCCCGGCGCTGAATGAGCGGGCGGGGACCCGCCGCCATTGCGCGCCCGCGTGCCGCCGCCGCCGCCCTGCCCTCGTGTGCGAGTCGGGGGCTCCGGGCACCGGCCTTTGTGGGCGACACGTGGGCCCGCCCGCCACGTGCGCCAGGCCTGATCCCTTCCTCTCTGTTCCACAGTCACATCGCCATGGCCGCCCAAGGAGAACCCCAAGTTCAGTTCAAAGTATGTCGTCCTCGGAGCAGCGCCTGGGTCCGGAGGGAGGGCGGCCCCGGGGACGCGGGGGTTCGTCTACAGCGCCTCGATTAGCCGGGTTTCCCCTCACGGCCGCAGACGGGTACTGGCTTTGTCAGCGGCCAGCGCGCCTTCACTGTGGAGGCTCCCCGGGCCCCAGGACGCGGCGGGGGAACCGGCACGCAGTTGTGTCGCGTCCCTCGGGCCCTTTGTTTAAAGTGGCAGCGGGACAGTTGGAGTGTTCCTCGGGGAGGCGGGGTCCGGAAAGGCTGCAGCTCCGTGGTTTGGGGTCCGGCAGCGGTCCGTGTTTGGGGCTCATTTCAATGCTGTTTCCCGACAGCTTGTGTTGGTTGGTGACGGGGGCACTGGGAAAACCACGTTCGTGAAACGCCATCTGACGGGTGAATTTGAGAAGAAGTATGTAGGTACGTGGGGCTGGGTGGGCGCGGGCGCGCGGGGCGGTGCGCGGGCCGGGGACTAACGCGTGTGCCGCCGTTGCAGCCACCCTGGGCGTGGAGGTCCACCCGCTGGTGTTCCACACCAACCGAGGGCCCATCAAGTTCAACGTGTGGGACACGGCGGGCCAGGAGAAGTTCGGCGGGCTGCGGGATGGCTACTACATTCAAGGTGGGCCTCCGGGGACTGGACGTCTGTGCGGGAAGGGGGCGGGACAGTGGTGCAGGTTCCTGGGTGTTGATGGGGTGCTGGGCTCCAAGAGGCACCCTGGAAACAACTGGTTTATAGTGAGGCTCATAACTTACGGTGACCAGCAGACGAGCTGGGTGCGGCCTCAGCACGTGGGAACTGAGTTTGGGTGCGTTTTGGTGGTTACAGTGACGTCGTCCACGCCATTAACAAGACGGTGAACACGGACTAAGGGCTGGATAGGAGAGGCTGGCTCTGCACAAGTGATGTGAGGCTAGCTGACTTTTTAATTGTACTGAATTTTGCAAAATACTTTTTTTCAAAATGTTTGGTTTAAAAATTGCAGAGGAGATAAATGTTCGTTGTTGTACCAAACAAAAACAACTAGAGAAAATACCCTTCCTGCAATCTCAGTCTATTGACGAATTGTTGGAAATATTTCCAGGCCTTTAGCTTTTCTTGTGCATGTGCAAATTCTTCAGATAAAAACCTGCTGGACTGCACCCACTGGGGCTTGTTCTCTTACCAACTTGATGGTGGCTGTCTCTGCAGGTCACTGTGTGTAGACCTACCTGCCTTTTTAAAACAGGCAGGAAAAACCTAGTGTATTCAGCCACTCAAGGGTCTTTGCAAGAATACGTTTCTAAATCCGCACAGTAATGGAGGTGAGTTCCCTGGGATGCTCACTTGTCATTAACCTACTTTGGAGACTTTTTGGGGTGAGGCAGACCAGTAATGGAATATGGCAGGGAGAGATTTGATAGGGTATGACACACACATCTGCTGCTTCACAAGGTGCTGTTTCACATTTCTCATGTATTGTAAAATGAATAGGAATTTTAAACATGTTATAATAGTTTTAAAGCATGTTATAATATGAATTGGAAGAGACCTTGAGATTGAGTGAGAGACCTCTAGATGACCTAGAGTTTGGCCTGAGGCTATGCATTTGAATTCATAGTTTTTAAGTATTTTTCATCTGGTAGTGAAATGCTGGGGATGGACTGATTACTGTGACTCCATCTTTCAGCCCAGTGTGCCATTATAATGTTTGATGTCACTTCGAGAGTTACTTACAAGAACGTGCCTAACTGGCACAGAGACCTGGTACGAGTGTGTGAAAACATCCCCATCGTGCTGTGCGGCAACAAAGTGGATATTAAGGACAGGAAAGTCAAGGCAAAATCTATTGTCTTCCACCGAAAGAAGAATCTTCAGGTTTGTTTCTTCGCATTCACTGCGTTTTGACCTTCAGATAAAATTACAGTGCAGGGCCATTAACGTGATTCAGAGATGTGTGTTGATTGAAAGAATTTTGTCTTTTTGCTCAAAACGTACCCTAAAATAATGATTTAAGTAGGACTTTACTTCTCTTTTTACCAGTACTACGACATTTCTGCCAAAAGCAACTACAACTTTGAAAAGCCCTTCCTCTGGCTTGCAAGAAAACTGATCGGAGATCCTAACTTAGAGTTTGTCGCCATGCCTGCTCTCGCCCCACCGGAGGTTGTCATGGACCCAGCGTTGGCAGCACAGTATGAGCACGACCTCGAGGTGCGTGTTTGCGATTCAGGTGATGCCATTAGAGCGGCGTGTTCCTGCCAGCCTCAGTCTGGAGTGTCACCGTGTTCCATCTCTCTCTCCAGGTTGCCCAGACCACCGCTCTCCCGGATGAGGACGACGACCTGTGAGAAAGGGAAGCTGGAGCCCAGCGTCAGAAGTCTAGTTTTATAGGCAACTGTCCTGTGATGTCAGTGGTGCAGCGTGTTTGCCACTTTATTATATAGCTAAGCAGAACCTGTGCTTGATCTTTGGGATGCTGAAAGAGATGAATGGGCTTCGGAGTGAATGTGGCAGTTAAAAATACCTTCATTTGTTGGACCTGCATACTTAGCTGTTTTGGAACGCAGTTGTTTCTTTATTGAGTTTCAACTCTAAGACTGCTGCAGCCGCATCACAATATTCAGTGGTGAAACTTTGTTTGTTGACTGTCATTCCCATTCCTTTTCGTTTAGAACCAGAATAAAGTTGTATTTCAAATATCTAAGCAAGTGAACTCCTCCCTTGTTTAATAGGCATTCTGAGACCATTGACCAGGACAACTGTGCTGTTGCTGTTTAGATCGCCTTTACTGTCGTCACCTAGGAGTCAGTTCCGTTCAGTTTTCTCTGTCCTGATTTTTTGTACATTCAAATCATTTCACACAGATGAAATGACAGGTCAATAGTATTTTATGTGGTAAGTTAAGAGGTATAAATATTGTCAATGTAGTTAGGCTAAAATAACATTACCCACTTGCTTTCTGGCTAGGTAGTGTCCCGTACGAAGAATTTGTTCGAGATTACGTGATCCGCGGGGGCAAAAGCGGTACACGTTTTAGACATTCCAAGTAGACATTTTAAGAACTGTAGTTGCTTTTATTTTACGGCTGAAGTAACCATCTGCTAGTACGGAGCTTTTCAAAGCCAGATGAAGCCATACAAATGATAGAAGCTTACGGAAGGTCTGATCTGTTAAAAATTAATATAGATTATGCATTTGCCTTTTGTTTCATTGTTAGATGTTAGTGTAAAGATATTCTAGGAAGATGTTCTATATTTACGCACTGCTATTAAGTACTTCCAAGCTTTAAAGATGCCAAAAAGCAAAGACTTGAGTGATAGCACTGCAGCTTTAATGGTTTTTTTTTTTTTGAGTGATGTTTGTGAGTGGTGCAGGGACACAGACGAGTGACTGGGAGACCCACTGCACCAGAGAAGTGGTGTCACTCCTCAGGATTCCTCCATTCAGTCTCCATGGTTTGTCTGGCCAGAGTTTGATCTCGGCAACGCTGACTATAGAATCAGTGTCAAAGGTGTGACTTACTTTGCTCATGTAAGTGTTGCTACACTTCATTTTACCAAAGTTACTCAACTGTTCAATTTTCCCTAAATGATTGCTTTCTTACCTAAAACCAAGGTAGGAAAGAAACGTGGAGTAGAAAGATACAAAGGGTAAAATTGACTAAATTTTAAAAATTTAAGATTGAAGGTAAACATCAGATTATCTTAAGGTTTGAATTGCTATACATGCTATGCTTTAACTCAGAACCAGATGTTAACAGTCTGAGATGTGAAGTTTCTTCCCCAAAGGGGGATGAAACCTCTTGGATAACAATGTAAGGGTGTGCGTGTGTGTAGAATGCAAGTATGACAGATACCCTGACTCAAATGTAACCTTTAAATTTTGGAAGCTGCTTGTTTAATCGGGTGGGAAAGGATTTAAGTCATTGGAAAAAAATACTGCTGCAAAATATATTGCTTATACTTTGCTTGGATTTTCTGAATCTCTAGTATTTGCAAAATAATAGCAGAGGTTGTCATCTTGAGGGGGGTACATTTCTATTCAGTTTATACAAGTGGGGGACATTTGTCAATGTTCTGAAGTCTTGTATCTAATGGGAGAAACCTTGAAGACCTTGGTTATGGTGAACTAGTGTATTAGAGCGGGGGTGTCAGTCAAACTTATCTTCACCAGGCCCCACGTGAGCTTTGCAGTGGCCTGCAGGGGGCAAATGTGATTTCAGGACTGTAAACTCACTGCTGCTGCAGGGCAGAAGCAAGGTGGAGGGCCGCAGGCCTTGTGTTTGCCTCCTGTGAGCTAGAACAAATCAGTAGGACTCAGCTGCGGTGAGCTTGGTGCTGTTGGTCTGTGGGGTGGATGGGATAGGAGTTGTTTTCCATTAGTTTGCTGAACTATTTCATAATAAAGCAAAACTTAAACATAGGGAGCACTGTTAAGACTCAGGAAGGCCCTGGCTGGCATAGGCTGTGAACCAGGGCGTTGCTGGTTCAGTTCCCAGTTGGGGCATATGCCTGGGTTGCAGGCCAAGTCCCCACTTGGGGGCACACAAGAGGCAACCACACATTGATGTTTCTCTCCTTCCCTTCCCCTCTAAATATAAATAAAAATAAAATATTAAAAAAAAAAGACTCAGGAAGGGCAGTATTTTGAGAAGCAGTTCTCTCACGTGTGTGGTCAACATTTATAAAAGCCCTTGCAGAGTGGGTTTTCGGGTCTGGCAATCTCAAAATCTTCAGAGATTTTAAAAAATAAAAATTACCAATGTACCGGTTGATAACGTGTACCTGAAGTGACTCAAATAATGACAGTTTTTGGTTTTGATAAAACAACCATCCTTAGAAATTACATGTTGAGCAGGGGGGATGAGGGTGAAATTGGTTTGACCCACTGGAGCATGTGGTACAGTCGACCTTGATACTTTTGGCTGAGTTGGGGTTGCAGGAACCTGCCAGTCAAAGTAAGTCCTGAACTAGCAGGTCCATGGGGCAGGTACTGCTGGCAACATCTAGAATGTGAGTCTACACCTTTTAACCTTTGACTTGGAAGCTGTTTCAGGAGGAAAAGTCTCCTGAGCACTGGCGTCATCGCTGTCAGTTAAGGTCTCAGTCCTGTTCAGAAGCAGGTCTGACTGCGGTGGCCAGGCCATGTCCCCGACCAGGCCTTGCAGGAGTGTGCGCAGGTGGTCACTGCAGCCTTCCTGGGTTGGGCTTGGTTTTCCAGAGGAGAATGAGGCGGCAGGTGGGAGCCAGCGGGCTGCTGAGGCTCAGGAAGGCTCCCTGGGAAGCAAGATGCAGGCAGGCACGGGTCTTGGAGCGCTCCCTTCAGTCCTGCTGGGTGAGCACCTCAGTGCACTTAGCGCTCAGACTGGCCTGTAAGCTGGTCCCTGGCCCCGCTGTGGATGTCCCTGCAGCCCCGCACAGCCCCTGTCAGAAAGGGCGGGCTTGCCCGGGGGGTGTCTCCCCCGCCCCCCGCGCTAGGTGTAATTGCTGTCTTCACTCATGCCCCAGTGTTGATGACCTGTTCTGTGGGACTGAGAGGAGGATGGGAGTTTGGGGGTTAGACTCCGGTGGAGGAGCAGGCTGAATTTCGTTGCTACAGTCCACCGTGAAGTCGCGGTGGTACTTCCCTCCTGCGGCTGGTCCCTGACAGTCATAGATGGTTATTCCATCTTGAGTCCGTCCAAAGCAGGGCAGTGTGGACAGTTGGGACACTGGGTGGGTGAGTCACTGAGTTCAGACGATGCTGTTCCTGTGCACGGAGTCCCTGTCGCCTGAGCCAGGGACAGTGGGAGAGGAACCTGGAGTTTAGTTGGTTTTCCATTCCCTGCCTTTAAGAAGCGAAATGTAAGCCATTCCAGGTAAGTGGGCCACTTCTGTGTGCTCAGTCCCACCCACGCAGCCCAAGCTGTGAGCTGAGGAGGCCACGATGGCCCAGAGCTTGGCCAGGAAGCTTGTGTCCTGGCAGATGGGCAGTCGAGGGACTGCAGAAATGAGTGATGACTGTGGTCCCTGCCAATGTGGCAACAAAGGTGATGCTCTAGAGCATGACAGGCATTGAACCTATTGGAGAGGCCTGGGCGGGGACTGAAGGTGTGCAAGGTGGATGTGAGGCAAAGGGACAACAAGCTGGTGGGGGGAGACCTTAGGGCAAGGGCGGCTGGAGAGGGGGGGCTGGCGGGGGGTCTGGGCAGGTTTCTCAGAGTCTGTGTACAGCTAGAGGGAGAACTGGAGTATGAGAGGTGGTGCCCAGGGAGCATGGCAGTCTAGCCTTGTTCACTCAAATCCATTCTCCACGCTGCAGTGTCCAGAAAAGGGGAGGGCGCCATGTCACCACAGAATCTCTTCAACAAGCATCTCGGCAAAACGCCAGTGAACACCCACTGTGAGTGTCAGGCACCACCTCTCTCCCAGACCACGAGCTCACCCCTCTTCACTCAGGTGTAGTGGACAAGCGAACCCTGGCCACACTGCCCACGTGCAGTGTAGTGTTCCGGTAAGATGAGTCACGTAAAATGATTGCCACTGTCCACCTAGTCAACACATTCTTCACTCAGTTCTTTTTTGTGTGTAGCAAAAACAGACAACTCTCTTAGCAGATTTCAAATATGCAATATACAGTAGTCCTTCCCACCGTGTCAGTTACCTGCGTCAAGTGTCACAGCTCCGTGACCCTCCTGATCTGCCCTAATGCGATGTCACAGCACCAGCAGTGGCATTCACATCAGTTCTCATCACATGTCAAGGGTGATATTATTGGCTATTGTTAATCACTTACTGGGCCTAGTTCCCAGATTAAACTTTATCAGAAGTATCTTGTAGGGAAAAACGTACATAGAGGGTTTGGTGCTGCCATGGTTTCAGGTGTCCGCTGGGGGTCTTGGGACGTATCCTTGCATTTAAGGGGGATTACTGTAGCATTATTAATGACAGTCACCATGTTGTACATCCCAGACCCACTTACCCTCATAACACACTTAGGGGCCTTGACCACCACCACCCACCCCCTCCCCCAGCCCCTGGCAACCACCATTCTACTCTCTGCTTCTGTGAGTCCCCCTTTTCTGGTTCCACATATGGTTGTTGCTGTGCACTATTTGTTTTTCCGTGCCTGCCTTATTTCACGTACATAGTGTAACGTCCTTAAGGTTCATCCATGTTGGGATAGGCTTTCGTTTTAAGGCTGAATAATATTCCATTGTGTGTGTATATACTGCGTTTTCCTTGTCGCCCGAGGTGGATTCATTGTCTCGGCTGTTGGAAATAAGTTTGCTGTTCAGACGAGAGGGTAAAAAATTAAGGAGCTTCCCAAGTTTCAGGAATGAGCTGTATTTCTCCTTAAAGTTCCTGCTGTATAAATTCAACACAGATTAGTTTAGAGACACTAAACTAATGTCTCTCCGGTGAGATGGTCATGTTGCTGATCCTCTGGGCATGAAAGATAGGAAACCAAATTGTTAGGAAGAGACTGTTAACTCCAGACGCTGTGGCCAGCCTGGCAGAGTGAAACGCTGCCTCCTGATGCTGCTTCCTCCCTCTTTGTATGTGACTAGCAGTATGAGTTTTTGGTCTATGCCTGTTTCTTTTGGAAAATAAAAAGGCAGCTCTGGCTGGTGTGGCTCAGTGGATTAAGTGCTGGCTTGTGAACCAAAGGGTTGCCGGTTTGATCCCCAGGCAGGGCACATGCCTGGGTTGCAGGCTGGGTCCTCAGTAGCGGGTGCACGAGAGGCAACTGCACTTTGGTGTTTTGCTCCCTCCCTCCCTCCCCCTCTCTAAAAATAAATAAATAAAATCTTTAAAGAAAAAGCAGCGTCATGGAGATGTCTCAGGAGGACAGGTGGGGTCCGTGCTCTGGGCAGCAGTATGGTCCCTGTGATGTTGAGAGAGATGCGGATATTGCTGGTTAGTGACCGTGGAAGATGAAATCATCCAATGTTTAGTAATAGTACATCCTTACAATACTCTAGTTTAACAGAGCTGTTTGATAAATATCCTTGTTATCTGAGGGTAATGGGTATGAAAAGTAGTCACTTCAAATCTAAGACAAGGATCCAAATTTCAGCATGAAGAGTAAAAAGTGATTAGGGCTTTATTTTGAAAAATGAAACTAATCTTATGAGGCAGTTAATGCCACTGAGCTTATTGAAATTATATGCTAATTCTGAGAGCAAACTCAAAATGAATTGCATTAATTTGGAAGGAACATCATTTTAGTATACCCTTCACCTCACACTTGATTTTCAGAGCATAATCATAATATTGTTTTTGTGTGTGAAACTATCTGAGGGCTTTCTTGGTTTCCAGGGGGACCTTCCTTAGTTTTTAGTATTCAAATTATTCCCTTTTGAGCACTGTTTGTGCCTGTTGACTTCTTGTCCCTTTTAGCTGCTTGAATGCTGCCAGATTCTCGTTTGTTGATAATTCAGCATGAGATCTGGGTAGTTCTTGAACAGGACCCTTTAGCCAGTTTATCAAATGCTACATCTTTTCAAGACTTACAACCCCTCCTTTAACTGACTGTTTACTATGGTTCCATTACTCAGAGTCGCCACGTGGAGGTGTTGACTCCTGACGCCATGATGACAGAGGCCACAAGACAGGGAGGGAGCTGAGCGGTAATTTTACGGATGGTCATCTGTGATCGAGGCTGTGTTTGAACAACTTCTACCTCCTGCAACCTCAGGGCGGGATATCAGATGGTGAGAACCTCCTGTATGTCATTTGATTTCAGGATAGCCCGTTACCCAGCCAAGGCCTCACACCCAGAACACAGTGGCACATTGTGGGCTGTTTGTCACATGCTGGGTACAGCTGTGACGGGTGCTCTGGGAAGACCAATGTTTTTAGATCTGTCAACAGTGCTCACATGTGATTACTTTTACAGAGTCCTCAATGTGGGTTTTTATTTATGGATTTATGTATTTATTTAATCCTCACCTGGGGACATTTCTTCATTGCTTTTTTAGAGAGAGTAAAGGAGAAAGAAACATTGACATGAGACAGAAACATCAATTGGTTGCCTCTCGTATGGGCCTGGACTAGGGATTGAAACCACCACCTAGGTATGTGCCCTGACTGGAACTTGAACCCACAAACTTTTGGCTACAGGATGATGCTCCAGCCAGCTGAGCCATACTGGCTAGGGCAATGTGGATTTTTATTTTAAAGAGCTCTCTTTGTTTGCTTCTTAGGCTCTAGAGGGCAATTGCATATAGTTAGTGTTTTGTTTCATGGAACTCCAGCAAGTAGAAAAATACTTCGCCCAGGGCCAGAGCGTGCACAGCACGGGAACCTGAGTTTCACAAAATGATCCTACAGTTTGTACAGCCGGGTGGGACCCACAGAGCCTTTACACAGTGGGAACTGGGATACGCTGGGATACACCGGTTTTGATTTAAAATTAAACTCAATGTCGTCTTGGAAGGCATTCCTTATGGACCTACGGGGTGCAGCAAAAGTAGGTTTACAGTTCCAAGTATGCAGAACAGTTTATTCTTGCAGTAGTATTTATTAATTACTGTGTTGTTTTCCATACAAACATCCTGCACCACACATAATTACCATTTTGTCATTGTTATTGTGGTGAAAACATTTAAAATCTACTCTCACAACAACTTTCCTCTTAGAACTTCGTGCCCCTGACTGGTGTGTCCTCATGGCCCCCTCTGGCAGCCACCTTCCCCTCTGTGTCCCCGAGTCCACAGTCTGTTTTTCTGTTTCTGAGGATGCTGTGTCACATCCTCCAGTCAGACACTATATTTAAAAATTTATCTTATTTTAACTTTATTTTAAAATTTGAATCACTTTAGACACATGGAATATTTTTCTCCGTTTTTAAAGTTTTAGCTGGTTATTTTTAATATGCAGAAAAGAATTGTAAATTGTATTTATCTTCAATCCAATGGCCTTAACATACTCCTTTATTTATTTAATGTATTTTACAAGTCTTGCTTTTCATGGGTATTCCATCAGATTCAGTAAGAAACACATTATGATGTTTCCAATATTTATTATGATTATTAATTTTCTTGTATTTTTGGATATTCTGGAACTTCTAATTAATTTGAATACCAATGCAAATTGGGTATGGGTATCAATGTCTTGTTCTGATTTTAAGGCAAAAAGCATTCGTATTTACTGAATTAAATAGTCTTTATTCTTGTTCTTTGGCCAATAATTTTTAACATATTTAAGAATTTTATTTTTAGAACTTCTAGCCAAGATGGAGGCGTAGGTAGACACACTGTGCCTCCTCGCACAACCAAAATTAAGGATAACAAAAATTTAGAAACCAAAAAACATCCAGATCTGACAGAAAATTGAACTGTATGGAAGTCTGACAACCATTCATCCAGACCAGTAAGAGGGGTGGAGGCGGAGGCCTGCGGAGAAGGGTCATGGCAGGAAAAAGCGGTGGTTGGCAACGGGCAGACCCAGTGATGCGTGCAAGGTGGCTGGCTGATTGTGTACACACATTTGCACACAGATAAACCAGGCAAAAATGGGGAGGGAGACAGACCTCACAACCCAGGGCCCCAGTGCCAGGAAATGAAGACTAAAAACACCAATTGAAAACACTTGTGGGGGTTGAGGCAGCGGGAGAGACTTCCAGCCTCACAGGAGAGTTTGTTGGAGAGACCCACAGGGTCCTAGACTGTACACAAACTCACCCACCAAGGAACCAGCACCAGAAGGGCCCAATTTGCTTGGGGGAAGCAGCAGAAGGGACTGAAATATGAGAGAGAGTGGAGCAAGCACCATTGTCTCCTCTCAGACCCCGCCCCCACATACAGCATCACAACCCAGAGACTAGGTTGCCCTGCCCTTGTGAACACCTAAGACTCCACCCCTCATACATAACAGGCTCGACCAGACCAAAAAAAAGGCTCAAATGGAAGAACAGATCAAAGCCCCAGAGTCAATACATCTAAGCGACCAAGAGATAGCTAACCTATCAGATGCACAGTTCAAAGACTTGGTGATCAGGATGGTCACAGAACTGGTTGATTTTGGTTGCAAATTAGATGAACAAACGAAGGCTACGCTAAGTGAAATGAAGGAAAATGCATAGGGAACCAATAGTGATAGGAAGAAAACTGGGACTTAAATCAATGGAGTGGAACAGAAGGAAGAAAGAAACAATCAAACAGAAAAGAATGAAGAAACAAGAATTCAAAAAAATGAGGGGAGGCTTAGGAACCTCCAGGACATCTTTAAATGCCCCAACATCCGAATTGTAGGGGTACCAGAAGGGGAAGAGGAAGAGCAACAAATGGAAAACTTATTTAAACAAATAATAAAGGAGAACTTCCCCAATCTGGCCAAGGAAATAGACTTCCAGGAAGTCCAGGAAGCTCAGAGAGTCCCAAAGAAGTTGGACCCAAGGAGGAACACACCAAGGCACATCATAATTACATTAGCCAAGCTTAAAATGAAGGAGAGAATTCTAGAAGCAGCAAGGGATAAGGGGACAGTCACCTACAAAGGAGTTCCCATCAGACTGTCAGCTGATTTTTCTTTTAAAAGAGACCTTACAGGCAAGAAGGGGCTGGAAAGAAGTATTCCAAGTCATGACAGTCAAGGACCTACATCCAAGCTTGTTCTATCCAGCAAAACTGTCATTTAGAATGGAAGGGCAAATAAAGTGCTTCCCAGATAAGGTCTGTTCATCAAGGAGTTCTGTTCATTAAGGTCTGTTCATTAAGTTAAAGGAGTTCATCATCACTAAGCCCTTATTATATGAAATGTTAAAGGGACTTATCTAAGAAAAAGAAGATAAAAAATATGAATAGTAAAAAGATAGCAAACTCACAGTTATTAACAACCACACCTAAAACAAAAGCATATAAGCAAACATCTAGAACAGGAACAGAACCACAGAAATGGAGATCACATGGAGGGTTAGCAACAGGGGAGTGGGAGGAGGAGAGAGGGGGAAAAGGTACAGAGAACAAGTAACATAGATGGTAGATAGAAAATAGACAGGGGGAGGGCAAGAATAGTGTGGGAAAAGCAGAAGCTAAAGAACTAATGACATATGGACATGAACTAAAGGGAATGTGGGTGGGAGGGGGGTGCAGGTTAGAGGGGAGTGAAGGGGGAAAATGAGACAACTAATAGCATAATCAATAAAATAAAAAAAATATTTTAGAGACTTTATTAGAAGTGGTTGCTCAAGTTTATCAACTGCCTTTTCAGCATCTAGCCATCATAATTTATTTTTTCTCCTTTGTTCAATGTGACTTTCTACTATTGAGAGATTCCCTAATACTGATCATTCTTGAATTTCTGGAAGACACCTTGCTTGGTCTTAGCGTTTAGTTGGTGCGTTTCCAAATCCTCAGTGAATGTCCGTGTCTAGATTCACAACGGAGACGGCTCCGTGGCCAGCCAGTGTTCCGCATCACTTTCGGGTCGGGTGCCAGGCTTCGGGAACGGACTGCCTGGGCTCGGGCCCACATCGCCCCCAACTGGCTACACCCTGGACCACTTGCTCCCCGCTCCAAGCCTCCTGGCCTGTACTCTCAGTTGCGAGGACTTGGGCGTCCCACGTAGCACCTGGAGTGACACCGTGCACTCAGCCACCAGAAACAGTCGTGCGGTCTCCTAAGCACGAAACGGGACCCTTCTAGACTTCCGTCACCTGCAGTCATGCCAGGGACGTGTCTGCTGACGTCAGCCGTCTCCGACAGGTGAGGCAGGCCGGAGAGATCCGAGGCGCAGTGTTTGCCGGGAAGGAAGGTCCTCGGCAGCGGCGCTCTGCGGCATCTGACCTCGCGGGAGCACATGGACGAATGTTCATCAGGTGACACCCGCGTGGTAAGAGGGGCTGCGCGGGTGGCCCGCTCCGAGCATAGCCGCCGCGCTCTCTGAGGCTGTTGCATTTGCAGAAGCAGTCGACACACTGGAACTTTGGGCAACAGAGTCGCCAGGTTTCTTTCTGCTGGGTCGCGAGTAGCCGCCCTTGTCTTCGTGTCCACGGAGGGAGTTCTCCGATGGAGGCACCGGCGTGCGTTTCGAAAACGCAGTCTGGCACGCAGACGGGCGTCAGTGTGCGGCGGAAGTGAGGAGGAAGGCGGAGCATGAGGAAGGCAGGTCCCAGGTCATTCTGCAAGGTGGAGGAGGGACACCCGATGGGGTGGGCCGGCCCCGGGGCTTTCTCACCGCGATGATGGAGGGCTGACGTCTCTTAGAGTAAATTGGAGCGCTTTTCTCGACGCTTCAGTTTCCTCCTACCTTAAGCGACGGTCCACGCTGCTCCAGCCACATTGTGATGTGGTTTATTCCGTGAAAACGTCACTCTTTCCTTTCGGGACCTTCACGTTCTCTGCCCGTTTGCCCGAGAAGCTTCGAATGGCCGGGTCCTTCTTAGGCCTGATGTCTGCACAGACGGCCATCCCTGTGCCCTCTCCCCGCAAGTGCACAGGTGACAGGCCTCCTTCAGCCTTCCTGACAGCCGCTGCCTGGCGCTGGGATGGCGGCGGATGAGTGAGTCAGCGCACTGGGTGGCTCTCCTGTCGGACAGTGTCCTACGTCCTGGGAGCAAGGCTGGCACGAGGTCAGTCGGATCGCTGTGGAATGTTGAAAAAGGGGTCTGGTCGAGCTGTGTGAAATGACATGCATTCTGCTCTGGCCAACACAATGGCCTTTTGGTGTGGTTGGCTCTCTGAGTATTTCTCACTGCTGTCCTCGGAGAAGGCCTCTGCCCTGCCCCACCCAGTAGTTATTTTGCCCAAGCGGACTCTGCTTCCTCCCCAAATTTCCGACCTTTTTTTTTTTTTTTTTTTTTTTTTAAACTTCCTCGAAATCCACATTTTCAGTCTGGCTGCTCCCAGCGAGAGACTAGGGGGAAAGCAGGCAGAAACAGTTCACACTAATATGTGAAAACATTGATAGCGCCTCCCTCCTACAACAGGTATTGGCTTCTTGGTAATCCCTGAGTATCTTCAATTTAAGGCACTTTAATAAAATTGAAATGAAACTGTGCCTTGTGGATGGCTGTCTTTGTGAGGGTGCTTTTCCTATTGCACATGAGAGAAAATCTAAATTAAAGTGGCTTTAATCAAGAGTATTTATTTATACGTCTTGAGAAGTCTGGACTCCAGCTTCCAGCCAGAAAGAAGGAGAGGAGCTGGGCCCATCCCCACCCCACCCCACCCAGAAACAAGTAAACAGTGGACAAAATAGATAAAGCAATGTTTTTTAAGGCCTTGTAACATCAAGCAATGAAAAGCAGTAAACTCTGAGAGGGAAAGAGGAGATGAGCCCGTCAGATAATCTGACTTTCCCTGGAGAGAGTTCCGGGTTGCGTCCCGGAGATGGGGACCAGGTGGAGCCCAGCAGCCCCCCAGGTGGAGGCAGATGCAACCAGGTATACAGGTCAGAGCCCTGGCTGAGAGCCAGGTGGGGACCACGTCCCAGGTCTGCAGTAGGCCCCACTGCCTGTCTCCATCTGTGTCCTGATACGTGCGTGCATCTGGGGAAGCCATCCGAGCCAAAGAACCACTCGAAGGGATTAGACAGAACAAATCTCAGCGCACAGGGCTGGAACAGCTCCTTTGCCACCAGCCAGAAGGAAAATGTCATAATTTACCAGCATTAAGTAAAGTACTGAAAGGATTGGCTTCTGGAGCAGTGCAGAATTGGACTTAGACCTGAAAGCTGCTTTCATCTTGCCTAAAAGCTTAAAATCAAGACCTGTGGGGATTAAATTGTTTCCAAATAATTTAACACACCCTGGCACAGAGCTTGAGAATCTTTACAGGTTACAAGAGTCAACAGTGTGAAATGCGCCCTGCTCTGCGCCCAGCAAAAGGCTACCAGGCATGCGGAAAGCAGGATGTGACCTGTAACGAGGACAGAGATCAGTCTCCCGGAGGCAGTCCAGAAGAGGACACGATGGCAATTACTAGAAAAGGACATTGAAACGCTTACGGTAACTCCATCTCCCGTGTTCAGGATGGCACGCCAACTTCACAGGGTCGCCCCGATAGAGCTGTACTGAGCATTTGGCAAAGTCCAGTATACACGCTTGATTTAAAGGGCCAGGAAACCAGGTCTAGAGAGAAAGCTCTTTGGCCTTTACTGTGTTGAGCTCCCTCTACTCCTGCTTCCCTGAGTGTTTTCAGCATAAACAGGTGCTGGATTGTGTCAGATGCTTTTTCTGCACCTATCCACAGGATTATGTGGTTTTTAGTCTTTGTTTTGCTCATGGGGTGTGTCGTGTGAATTGATGTGTGGATATTGTACCCGCTTTGCATCCCGGTTACAAACCCCACTCAGTCGTGGACGATCTTTTTAATGTGTTGTGGGGTCCAGTCTGCTAATATTTTTTGGAGGGCTTTGCCTCTACGTCCATCAGGGACACTGGCCTGTTGTTTTTTTTCCCTTGTGGTGTTCTCTGGCTGTGGCCTATTGAAGAGTTTGGGAGTCTTCCCTCCTCTTCTGGTTTTTGAAAAAGTCTGAGAAGGATTGGAGTTAATTCTTCTTTAAGTGTTTGGTAGAATTCCCCAGCCTGGCCATCCGGGCCCAGGCTTTTCTTGGCTGGGAGGTTTGATCAGTGTTTCAGTGAGTAACCTGAGTCACGATCAGCATGTTCAGGTCCTGTTTTCTAAATCGTGTGGACCGTAGCTGAACAGAAAAGTTCCCAGGCTCTGTCCCATCTTCAGAAATTCGGAATTGTCAGAGGATGGGCCTGGGTGTTGGTAATTTTCACAGTCACCCCCAAGTCCCCTGTCAGTCAGTCAAGTTTGGAAAATCCCTGAGATGACTCTTCTCTCCAACAGGATGAGGGGCTAACCTCATCGACGATTCGGCTTGTGGTCACTCGGCGGTGAGCAAGCCCAGCGCTGCCTTCGCGTGCAGGCTGCCCCCTGGGCTGCGGCCCAGCTGGCTTCACGGTCAAGGCCAGTCTCACTGTGCTTCCCTGGGACTGGGAATGAGTTCATAAGGGTATGATCACCCTGCCAGCAATCTTTTTAAAGTTCAGGTTATTTCTGTAGCGACACTACCTATGGCCACAGAGGACAAAGCCCTCCCACGCCCGGGGCCATCGTCACTGGGCCTGCGGGTGTGGCGGGTGCCCCTCCCCAAACCTGCTCCCTCAAGACCCGTTTCTGGTCCCCTCATGTCACCATCTTGCACGTGACAACCTCTTTGCTCTTCCTGTTTTCTTCTATGCCTCATGGGCATTATTCTGCATTCTCTTTCTCTTTTTCTCTCCTTTTTTTTCTTAGTGGCTTAAAACAAGCATGGCCTTATAGTTCTTGAAGATAGAAGTCAAAGGTCAGGGGTCAGCAGGGCTGGTTCCTTCTGGAGGCTTTGGGGAGAGGAGATTTTCTTGGCTTTCCAGCTCCCAGAGACTCCCTGGCTTGCAGACCTGGGAGCCCTCTGCCCCCTTTTCATCTCAGCTCCTTCTTTGTCTCCCTGGCACAGCTGTCACCTGTGAGGCAGCAGCAGCCTCACAGGTTCCGGGCTAGGTTGGGGCCATGGCTCAGCAGGCCGCCACGGAGCACCTGCACTGCCTGGTGACCCGCACTGAGGGGCCAGACCGTCCCTCCCCCAAGGAGCCCATGGGCCCTCTGACTGCCTCGGTCAATTCTCCTCCTGACCCAGCAGATCCCCGCTCCCTGGTTCCCTTCAGCCACAGCAGCCTCCTCCGAGGATTTCCCCAGCCTCACTCTCTTTCCTGTTGTGTTTGCTGCACGTGACGAGCACCCGCCCACCCGGCCCTGTCCCAGGTACCCCGGCTCCAGTCCTGGGGACTCGGCAGGCGCGCGTTCTGCTCACTCCAGACACCTACTGTCCGCAGAAGGTGCACCTCGTGGGCACTGGACCCCGCCTGTCCCTTTGGCTCTGGGCCAGTGCCCAGAACACAGGACCCACTCACTGATGGGATACGTTCCCTGGGAGCCACATGGGGGCGCTCATACTCCATGCTGGCGGCCACACATGGGTGGTGAGGATCTGTGAAAACTGGTCCTGGGCACTCGCCCCTCCAGTTCACCTTCTCGAAAAGAGAGCGCACAGGAGCCCCCTGTGATGAGCAACCACAGTACGGATCTATAGGTTAGTAGGGAACCAAGCTGCCCTGGGTGTGGGTCAGGTGCGAGCAGGTGAGATTATGTTACCAGAGCTGCATGGGGTTTTGGCGTTGGGCGCAGCACCCAGTGCCACCTGCTCCTCACAAACGAGGTCCTGCACGCTCCAAACTCCACAGCATGGGGGTGGCCACCAGTGTGTGTCCTTGGCCACCTGGGCCATGCTGTCACCCCACCCCTGCGTCCATAGCTGTGAGTGTTGTCCAGGACACCTCCATCCAGCTGGCTCAGTACTGTCCTCTGAGGGCCTGATGTCTACCTGCTGAGGGTGTCAGCAAGTCCGTCCCACACACCAGGCCCAGGGCCCTGAGATAAATGGACTACGTCTCCGGCAGGCCAGCCCCTCAGCATGCAGCCAGCGCACTGAGCCCAGTGTCCTGGCGCTCTTGAAGGACTGGTGCTTTCTGGTGTTCTTCCTGGCCAAGGCACATGGCACGGTAGCTGTGGGTCACCAGGCGAGTCCCTGGTAGCCAGGAATCCTCCATGGCACTCAGGTGGCTGTAGGACGACAGGGCTCCGTCAAGTGTTGTTGTTTGAGGGGCCCCTAAGCCTGGATGGGGCGCCAGGTCCCCGTGCTTAGGAAGAGGCAAGGGCATTGTTTTAGCAAAAGGACCCAGACGAAAGCTGGAGCTGTTCCTGGGTGTTTTGTGCTTTTCCGAGGCAACAACAAAGCTTCTCACAGGTTGGTGAACGTGGACGCACCTGGGAGCCTGTCCAGAGGCCCCTGCTGACCCGGTAGGTCTGGGCTGGCCACTCTGCGTGTACGCCAGCCCTGCTGTCTCTGCTGCGGCCGCTGGTTCTGTGACCACATTGGACCCTGAAGTCTCAGTTCTCCCAAGGTCACTGAGTGCCCAGCCTATGTCAGGAGGCCCGATGGTCCCGGTGCCTGGAGAGAAATGCTGAGTGAGACTGGACCTGTCCCATGGAGGCTACTATTTCCGCTTCGGGCACGAACAGTCACGGAATGGGCAACTGCTGACGTTCTGCGCCACGGTCACAGCAACGCGTGTCGGGGCCTGAGCTGAGTTGGCGTCTGGAAAGGAGAACTGGCAGGCCTGCAGGGTGAACAGGGTCGATGGGCTGAGGGAGCTGCAGGGGGTGGCGGGCGCAGACCTGGCCTGGGTGACGGAGCCGTGCATGCAAAGGCACTGGGGCAGGAGGCACGTGGGTTTCCTGGGAGAACTGGGAGGTCCCATGGTTGGAACGCCATGGGGGTGGGAACATTGTGGGCCTGAGGCTAGAGAGGACACTGGGACCTGACAGGACATTGGGGGTCCCCCAAGGCCCGGGTCACTCTGCCCAGCTGGAAAATGCAAGCACACTGCATGCTTAGTGGGAGGTGGGGACCAAAGCCCTTTCTTGTTGCAGTGAGTGTGACACATCTGCATTTGACACGCAGCCTCACACAGCATGGGCATGGGTCACGTGGGCCCAGGAAGCCGAGCTGGGGCTGGAGTCCCCACACGAGGGCAGCAGAGCAGAGGGCAGGCGAAACTGCGGGGGAGGGGTTGCCACAGATTTCTGACACTGACTCTGCAGAGATGCCAGTGGAAGCTGGAGACCCCCACAGCCAGCCACACGTACTGTTTAGTCGTTTCCAGGCAAAAGTGGCACAGTGGGCAGGGGTAGCACCTGCCTCCCCATCGCCGTGGGATCTCTCCGGGGCTGGACATGAGTCCCCGTGCCAACATGTGCAGGATGGGAATGGTAACGATGTTGCAGTTTAGCTCCGAGGAGAGCAGAGGAGCCTTCCGCCCATGGGGTGCTGGGCTGGCTGTGGGGACAGGTGGCTGCAGACTGCATGTGTCTACCTCCTGTCTCAGAGATGCTGGACTGGCTGTTCCTGGCTCCGTGACTCTCTCGTCCTCTCCACACTAGGAGAAAGGACCCGATGGCCAACAGGCCCCCAGAGAGAAGGAGACAGACTTCAGGGGCAGCAACTTACTGCCAACAACCAATGGTAGCTGTGAAGGGAACCGCTGGAACCAGGGTGCCAATCACGCCAGTTGACAATGGGGACATGTCTGTCCTGCAAGCATCGCAGGGTGGCTCACACCAGCCTGCATGGTATAGCCTCCCAAGCCCACCACCCCCCACCATAGTTGTACCTGACATTTACCTGGTTGACAGCCTGGCGGGTTTGTTTGCAACAGCGTCACCAGGCACAGGTTTTGCTACAATGTTGCCATGGCCACAGCGTCCTGGGCATGGACATTTTCAGCTCTATTGGCATCTCTGAAACGTCATTATGCAACGTATGACGAATTATTTTCTATCCCACGTTTTCTTTTGTTTGTTGGCAGAGGCGGAGGTGTCAGGGCAAAGATTTGCACACAGCCTCTGAGCACTGCAGGTCAGGGAGGAGAGCCCTGCGCCAGCATCTGTGGTTCATTAGCTTGATGCCCTGAAAAAAGTGCCTGTGCGTCTTCTTGGCCGACATGGGAGCAGCCCCACACCTCTCATCCCGGCCAGAGGTCTCCATGCGGCGGGGTTGCTGCTGGCCACTGTTTTTTCTTGGTGGACACAGGGTTTCACACCCCACCCTCTCCAGGTAGTTATTAGGTGAAGTCAGCGGGAGGTGAGTAGCAGCAGCAGGTGATACGTCCTGTTCTGACCTACAAGTCTCCCAGGACAACCCATAGCCGTTTTCCTGTTTTTTCCACCAGCTTGTTGGAGATGAGCTGTCTGGGGGGCCTGATCCCTAGATCTGGTATGTAGGGGCCCTGTGTGGCACGCATATGACCAAGGAGTGATGTCTCTGCCTGCATGTGCTGGGCTTGCTTGTTACAGCGGCTCATTAATGCACAGGACCTTTTTTTTTTTTAAATTAAGTTTGTTTTCAATTACAGGTGATGTGCAATATTGTAACAGTTTCAGGTGTACAGTGTAGCAATTAGACATTACGTGATATACAAAGCAACCCTCCTTATGTTTCCAGTGCCCGCCAGGCACCACACACAACAGGACAGCATCACGGACTGTGTTCCCTGTGCTGTGCTTCATGCCCCCGGCTCTGTTTTTGTAACTAGTAATTTGTATAGAGAGAGGTTTCATTCCGGTTCAGGGACGGGGCGTTGGGAGGAGGCATGTCCAGAGAGTTGCAGCAGGGCTGGGTCTTGTGACCAACTGTCCCTGGAGGTTCCCACTCCCAAGACGCTGCCTGCAACTGGGAGGGCTGTGTGCGGCCCCTCGGAAGGCAGCCTGGCCTTGACCTTCTTGGAATTCAGCCCCTCCTCTCTGGGTCCTTCTCTGCCAAATGATGACCAGGCCTGGCTGTTTGGCCTGGGTCATAAATCCACAAGACAAGTTTGCAGAGAGCTTGCCAAGGGCGTGCCTCTCGGCACTGCCTCACATCTGGCTGCAGGAGGAGGGCGGTCCCTCTGCTGAGAACAAACTCTGCGCAAACATTGCTTCCCTGCCAATGGTGAGTGTGCTGGTTGGGGCCCTGGGTTGTAGGCCATAGCCTGGCTGGCTTTGGGGCAGGAAGGAAAATTTGGGAAGGATATTGAGGGTTTACCAAGTCACTAGGGGACTGGAGGGTCAGACTTGGAAAACAGAACCAACCGAGGGCCAGGAGGGCTGGACCACAGGAGGCACCACCAAGGCCAGGTTGGGATGGCATTACCATCGCTCACGGAGCCCACGTCCCAGGCTCCGGGCTGTGCCTACCTGGGGAAATGGAGGGTCTTGTCCCGTTCGGCTTCCAGAGTGGGTAGAATGTCTCCTTTTGCTGTGTCCACGCACAATGGCACATTCCTCCAACAAGTTTAAAATAAGTTTCTTTCAATGCTGTTCTCCATGTCAGGTGTTCCTTGTTGGTGACACCCATCTGTGACTCAGGGAGCCAGGCCCTTCCCATGGGGGTTCCAGCACACCTGAGTCCCTGGCCTCCAAGTGGAAAAGACAGGGCGAAGGCGTTTTGCAGGTGTCTGAAAGCCGTGGCCTAGACAGGAGCAGAGGGTCACCATTGACCGGTGTCACTGTGGCTCATGCTCCCTGACTGCTGACCAGGCTAACGTGACCTCATGGGGCACTAGGCACAGATGTGCCGGAAGCAGGGGCACCAGCAGGGGTGCCGTAGGGTCTGCTGGAAGGAGAGGGTGGCCGGCTCTGGACCGGTAGGAAGGCGACCTCCATCAGCTCCCAGGACGGGGCCTGTGTGCGTGGCGTCTGGGAATACCATCCTCCCGAGGCTTTGAGGAGCCAGGGTGGGTGCTCCTGTTGGCTGAGCAGCTAGTGTGCGTTGGGCACTTCGAAAACATAATCGTATACAGCCCTTCGCATGCTCCTTTGGAGTTAAGTAACTGTTTCCACATGACACATGAGGAAACGCAGGGGACAAGCTGCAGAGATTACTCAGGTGACAGAGGCAGAGCTGGGGTTCAGGCCTCAGGCCTGCTTATTCCAAAGCCCCAGCCCCCTCCACCCACCACCCTGCGTGAGGGCACAGGCTTGGGCCTGGACCTGGCATCTCCACTTCTCGCTGGGAGGCTTTGGAGTGTCTGCAGTTCAGATCGAGAGAACCCATAAGCAGCAAAAGGAAGCAGCCCGGGTCAGCCGTCGGGTTTCCCCACGGGGCGGGGATTTCAGGGAAAGCTGGGAGGTCGGGGCTGGCCTGGCTGAGACGGGAGCATGTGTCATCGTCCGCTGTTCCCCTAATTGCAAAAAAAAATAGAAAAGAAGTGGAGGGATGGGGGGATGCCAAGGGCAGGCTGGGTGTTGGCCTGTTGGCTGGGCGCGCTGGTCTGTAATCACTGCAGAGAGAGACAGGAGCCGCCTCCTACAGCCTGTTCGCTCGGCCTGGCTGCTCCATCCTTCCCAAACGCTGTGCTCTGGAGGGCGACTCAGGAGCTGGAGATGGGCGGCCTCTGCCCACCACTCCCATCACACCTCTGAGCCACCTTGCGTCTGCCCACCTCGAGGGGCTGCAGGCTTACCTGGGAAGCTCAAAGTGGACACACTTGTCCTTTCTCGGGTCAACGGTTCTGTTTTCCACGTGGAGCAGGGCAGTTCAGTGCTCACGGATGAGTGTTTTCTGCTGTTCAGTAAGATCGGGAGCATAGGCCACAAAGCTCCGAGGCTCTTGGCTGGTTTGTGGGTCTGGAGGAAGCGTCTCAGCATGAGCGGTCAGCCAGGTGACACAGCGCTGACAAAAGTTGTTTAAGCACAAAGGAGGGCAGATGACACCGTGGTGCCTGCCGTTGCTTTGGGCATGTAAATGTCTGTGATGACCTCTGACCCCGGAGTGTCATTTTCTTGGTCATATCCCTTTTGAAAGCTGGTCAGTGATGTAGAGGTTGGCCTCCTTGGGCCTGTGTCCACCTTTTCCAGAATTTTTGAATTGAGAAATCAGAAGGATTTACGCAAAATTTAGAATCCACAGCTTCTTTGTCAAAACGCCCCCCAAATCAGAAGATATTGCACAAACGGGAGGGTCCCCAGACTCCCTGGCAGGGAGGTCTTCTTTCCCCGGACCCACACGCAGAGACGCAGAGACACAGAGCCGCAGAGCCCCAGAGCCGGGCGGCCTCCCTGCGAGCAGTGTTGAACCTCCCCCCCCCACCTGGGGCTGCCGGCAACTGTCCCTTCCTCCACTGGAGCACCTCCAACCCCATAGCACCTTCAGCTCTGGTCCCTGCAGTGTGGGAGAGTGCTGGGGGCAGTCAATCTCTGTGATTGTAGCCACTCTGGGGGGTATGTGGTGGACACTCGTGGTTTTAATGTTCACTTCCCTGATGACGAATGGTGTTGAGCCATCTGTCACGTGCAGACTGGCCTTCTGCAGCTCATTGTTTTCACCGTGTCCCTGGGCCAGCAGTGGCTCTGCCCTGAGCCTCCCAGCGTCTTACCGCACCCCCAGCCCACCTTCAGCAGCCTTTCCAGCACTGGCCCTCGCCGGGCAGCTGCATCCTCAGAGGGTGGACGCCCTGCTCCAGGGGAACCCAACCAAAGCCAAAGGGCAGGGCATCCCTGGCTGATACTGTTGTCACAGGTTGGTGTCCTTCTACGCAGAGTGCAGGGGAAGCAGCACCAAGGGCTCGATGCCGGGTGCAGGGGGACCACCCACCACCGCTCTGGCCCTGCTGAGCATTGTACTCCTCGGCGAAGGAAACAGTCTCCCGAACTGCAGTCGGTGCAGCAGGTAAGCACACTCGCCGCCCTCCCCGCACCGCGTCCCCATGGTCTTCTGCCTGCAGACAGTCTAGAGCAGAGACGCCCTGAGGGGTCTGCCGGTTGCCAATCACATGCTCCTCGTGTGGTCTTCCTCTCTGGCCGTTGGTCCATCCTGTGCCCCCAGCCATACCGGGAATGCTGTGTGCGGTCCGTCATATTGATGTGTGTCCCCTCTGGCCCCCAGTGGAGAGCCACACGCTGAGCTTGGACTTGCTTCCAAGGGACAGCGCCTCCAGCGAGTGCCAAGCAAGCAACAGGAGTGGGGGCTGCGGCTTCCCCGACACAGCCATGCTTTTTCCTAAAGGAGGCAGACGCTGCTGCGCCAGGCTGCTGAGGGCTCCCCAAACAAGCAGTTATTCATCCGGAGAACCTCGAGCTAAATATAGAAGTAAATAGAGGTCAGGAGCCTTCCAAACATATGGCATCCTCTCATCTGCTATTTTAAAGTCTGCAAACTGGTCAAGAATAGTCTTTGTTTTCTGCTTCTGGGCATAAGTAACGGGTACGTTTGGCTTCTGCGGTTTGGAAGGAGGGAGGTGTCTTTGCCATTGATTTCAAATTCTTGAACATCGTCGAGGGCGAATGCTGTGCACTCGGAGAAGCAAGATGAGTGGAGAACTACCTACACAATGTCAGAGCAACCAGCCAGTTCTTGAAAGGAGGAGCCGGAGATGTGTGCTGAATGAACCCTGTACACCAGGGTCCTAATGGAGTCATGTGCTGGGCCCGTCCTTCTTGTGAAGGTGCAAAGTGTCACATACAAGGCTGGGGGCCCTCTGTGACATCAGCCCCTCCCTCTGTTTTCCTGAGGTATCCTGTCTTCTAATAGCGGCCTGTCCTTCCGGAACTTTCCATATGCCTTTCCATGTATACGTGCAGAGGAAAACTATTCATGCGTGTGCATGTGTTTAGAAAAGTGCTTCCGAAGCATTCATGCAGCATGTCCTGGAGGCCCTCCTGCGTTAGCGCCGCACACCTTACTCATTTTGGTAGCTGCTGCCCAGGGCTGCAGACCATGAAGGCTATCGGCACGTTCAACCACTTCCGAAGCATCTGGGGAACTTGGAAGTCTCTGGGATTCACACAGTTCCACAACTTGCCTCCATTGCTGGGATGAGGAGTCTCAGATTTCTTTCAGCTTCCTAAAATCCTTGTCATTTTGAGGATTTTTCACATAAGCATCTGGGTTCCTTTTGGGGAAAATGATAGCCACTCTGCTCCCCCACCCTGTTGCCCCGGGAGGCCCCCTTCTCCTGTACGTTCATTTGCCTAGACTGATTTGTTGCTACTCTCTCTCCCATTCCTTCCCTTGGTGACAGATGAAAATAATCCCCATTTCTCTATGACGTTGATCAGAAACTGGTCCAACGACACAGTCGCAATGGCTCAGAAGGACGCCAGCCTGGAGCTGCCAGCATCTGCCCATGGGCACGGCACTGAGAGTGTGGTGGCACTGGGAGGGCAGAGCTGTGCTTGGGACACCATCCGCCCTCCTGGGTCCAGCCGGGCCTGCAGCCCATCTCCGCTGGCCTTTCCCTTCCATGGGCTGTGCATTCTACTTGTATTCCCACCCCATGCGGTGGCAGCCCTAAGGCCCTAGGTGACAGAGTTTCAGGTCAAACTTTGTTACTCTGTTGGTATGTGTCGTCCTGGTTTCCA
This sequence comes from Anoura caudifer, assembly GCA_004027475.1. Classification (NCBI taxonomy): domain Eukaryota; kingdom Metazoa; phylum Chordata; class Mammalia; order Chiroptera; family Phyllostomidae; genus Anoura; species Anoura caudifer. The sequence goes on along the minus strand of PVKU01001501.1, from coordinate 246,410 downwards.
CATCCTCGTGAGCTTCTGTCTTTCTCCATGACGTCCAGCCTCTCTTCACTCTGTTTCAGCCTTGCAAAGGACCATGAGCCAGCAGTCGGTGCACAGCTTCAATCACTGCTGTCCGACTGTGTAGTGGTTACCATGTGTCCTTGTGTGTCTGTTTGTATCTGCTTTTGGGAACGTGGCCACCCCGAGTCCCTACCTGGTGCAGCAGGAATTCTATGCGCTGACAGCATCACTGGCCTGGCCAGAAAATTCAGTCATCTCGATGGAAGTGTGCTGGGCAAATGGCACATGGAGAAGCCTTGCTGCCTCCTTGGGATGCGGATCTGTCCTTGTGTTTGTCAGCCTCGAGTTCTTGCCAAGAGCGCATGTCCAATCAGTTCTGCGTCCTGTTCTCCCCCTTAAATGAGCCTGCGCCCTGTAAATTGTTGTAAACATTTCTGCGGCATTTCGATGCTGTTTTCTCGTGCCGCCTGGACTCACCAATGTAAGATTCTTCACCAGACGCTGCAGACTTGAGCTTTGGCAAAGCTGAGTGTGAGTGGGGCTGTTTCTCTCCAAACGAGGACTCCGCCAGGCACACTGGCCTTGGCTTTCACACTTTGTCACTATGGCCAGCAAGAGGGGGCTGTTGTTCCAAGGCTCAGGCAGGGCTGGAACAGGAAGTGGGCTTTTTTAAAAAATGGATTAAAGAAACATGCCCAGGCCTGGCCAGGTACCTCGGTTGGTCAGAGCGCCATTCTGCTGCACCAGGGGTGCGGCACACGTGGGAAGGATGTCTCCCACATAATGTCCTTCTGGGGACTTTGTGCTCCGTACATGTCTTGTCTTCCAATCTCGGAAAGGTTTCCCCAAAGCCGTCATCGTGTGGGCTGGGAGCCCCTTGCCCTAGGACACACCCCAGTTTCCAGATGGACTTTGGTGAACCTTGCCACCCTCACTGCAGGGTAGGATTTGGGGCCTGAACCCAGTGTTCTCAGCTGGGTTCTCAGCATTCTCAGGGGCCTGCTGTTCTGTGGTTTAATGTCATTAATTTCAATAGATGAGAAATGGCCTTATTTTCTGCGTTTATAACATTGCTGGGCCTGCTGTGTGGCTGGTAGCCTCTTAAGCGGGTGTGCAGGGAAGTCGTAAGAAGGGTGGTTGCTGCTGTTGTAGGAGGAATTACGTAAGAGGACAGAAAATGAATGAAGCATGTAAGTGACACCTCTACAACCGGCATGTCGATAGTAATAGCCGTAATTAAGTCATGTGAAGTAACCCACCAGACACCCCGTGCTGCCGGACCACTGGGAAGTGTGATCTCCGAGGAGGGCGGCATCAGTATTTCCCGTCAACACTGCAGGGTGACTGGCCCTGGTCAGGTGGGTGAGAACCGGAGAGTTCTGGGTGCGAAGCCATGCATCCGCAGACATTCCTCCCATTCTGAGTGAGACAGCGTCTCGAGTGTGGGTTACAGACACCCCAACTTCAGGGCCACGGAGAGCAAATAATCCAGACGGTAGCGTTAACTCTTTGCATGTCTTAGTTCTCAGGCAGCTGTGAAAATGCTCCATGGTTAGCATGAGTCACCACTTGTCATGTCGTCTTCTGTCCCCGTGTCCCCAGGGCAGGGCTGTCGAGCACTGCTTCAGAAGCACAGTTTGAGCATCAGCATCCTTCCACTTTCACCCCATTTCTGCTGCCCCCCAAACCTATACACTCATGGGGGAACCCACAGTGCTCCCAGCTGTGCCCCTGACCCCTCGTCAGGAACACCCACCCCTGTCACCCGGGTGTGCATGTGCCCTTTCTGACAGCAGGCATATCACAGCCCCCAAGCAGCCTGTGGTGCCTGTACCATTGTTTTAGAGACAGTGAAACACCACGTGGTCTCCAGTTACAGGACAGTCTCACCGGACTGGCCGGGAGTGAAATCGAACAGCTGGGGAGCTGGTTCGGTTCTCCCCTCCCAGGATTTACCAGAGGTTTTAGGACCAGTGAGGAAGCGAGACCCTTTAGCTGTGTTGTCATCTAAATTCCATGTAAAGTTGTCATTTCTGCTTTTTAAAAAGGAAACTATCTTCTTTGGGATAAACTGAGAGATTAGAGAAAAACAAAAAAAAACAACCCTCCCTGCTGAGATCTCTGCCAGCCATGAAGGGTGGGTTTTCATGAGTCCCTTCCCCTCCCTGTCACAGGTACTGGCTGAAGTACCTGCCAGTCCACTGAACCCCGAGCAGTCACGTGGAAGAGCAGAGTGTGGCTGGGGTTGAAGGCTCCGAGAGTCCTGTTGGATCCTCCCAGGCTCCAGGCCCTCAGAGGATGAGACAGAGGAAGGTGCCTTTGGTTCTGGAAAGGCCGTGAAAGCTGGGACAGGAAGGGGAGTGGAGAGGCTGCTGTTCCCGTTTCTCTCTTTTTTTAAGTTACGAATTTAAGGAACTGCCTGCAGGGTCAGCCACCTCCCACCTGGCCCAGCTGCAGCTGAGCGGGCCAGGACCTGCAGCCCATGCACACTTGGCAGAGCTGCGGGGCAGAGGCACATGGCAGGGAGAGCCAGGGCTGGGGCGCTGGGCAACGTGCGGGGAGAGGGCCTCTGCCACCAGACCCAGCCACTGGCCCTGGGCAGCTCCAGAAGTAGAGATAACCACACTTTTGAAAGCCAGCTCAGAAGTGGGTGTTTCCACCCCCTTCCTGTCACAGCCCAGAGAGTTCGCAGGACATTCCTGGCTCTGCAGGTGGTTTCCGAAGTAGTTCCTGGGGCAGTGTGTGAATTCTCAGGGGCTCATGGGCCATGCTGTGCAGCAGAGTGTGCGCTGCCCCATTCGACTGGCTCGGCCTTGGGCCAGGAGGTCCCCTGTGACGGCCTCTGCCCCCCAGCAGGGCTGCTCTGGGGGCCCGGTGGCCACTGACCTGTTCCTAGGAGGACATCCACACCTTCCTGATACTTGGACAGCATCCAGTGAGTCCCCCACAGCATCCTTGAGGACCCCTGACATCCTGCCAGGCTGGGACGTGCTTCAGTCAGCCTCAAAGGACCCACAGCTCCCAGCAGCTACCACGTAAAGTCTGGAAGAGCAGGGCCACCTTGAAATTTGGTCACCAAACAATTCTGCATTTCTGTCCCCTTGACTCCTAGGGGCAGACATCTGTTCTCCTTGTTTGCTGCTCCATCCCCCTCGGAGGCGTACCTGGTACACAGCAGGTGCTCAGTAATAAATGTTGGTTGATGAACCGATCCTCAGTCAAGGTAGTGGCCAGCAGGCTGTGGAGGGTGGGTGTTCCGTGCAGGGCTGGCTACAGCAGTGGGCTTATGTTGCCAGGTAGCTTGTCCACACATTGCTGTTGCCCAGTACGGCTCCTGAGAGGGTGTGGGTGTGCTCACGGCAGCCTCACTGCAGGAAGGGAGGTAGAGCGTGAAGAGAAAAGGGCGGTGCTGAGCCCTGTCTCGTGACTTCTCAGCACCCATAACCACATGAGCCAGCCCCTTCTAGAAGTCCATCTGATTTTTGTGTTGCCCTGTCTCTATCTACTGTCTATCGTTTATCTGTCCGCCTGCCTGCCTGTCTACCATCTATTTTCTGTGTCTCTGGAGAACCCTAATACACCTTCCCTCCATTCCCAAAAGCTGATACATCCTGACCTTTGTGCTCTGGATGTTAATAATGTAATAAAAGAGTTAAGATAATGATACAATTCTCAAAATTCAAGGTAGAACTTAGCGCCACAAGGAGGCATGGACATGACCCTCCAGAGTTCAGAGGTGGGGAGCATGAACAGAGGAGCCTGGAATCGATTTCCCCTTCCTCTCTGTGTGACTCGTGTGATCTTTGGCAAGTTAGTTAATGGTCTGTGCCTCAGTGTCTTTACTTATAAAATACAGGAACGGTTAGTACCTACTGCATAGAACTGTTAGAAATATTAGACAAAATAATGCATGTAAGACATTTACAACAGTGTGTTAATATTATGCCTGCAGTATGTAAGGTTGAGGATAGAGGCATCTAATCCTAAAGTCAGGCGGGATGGGAATTTAAGATGAAGATGGGAAAGGAGATCCCCAGGAGCCATGTGAGCAGAGGGAACAGCAAGGGGCAGAGCAAGCAGCTGGCAGCAGCTGAGATGCTAGGTTTGCCTGGGAAAGAGGAAGAGAAGATCATGTTGGGAAGTTACTTGGGACCATGATGGGAAGGGATGTATTGATAACCAGCCTCTTCAGTGAGTAATTCTGTGCCACCAAACATGTCTAAGCAGAGAAATTGTTGACATGCCTTAATTTCTGCAAGAATTTACCTGCTCAGAAATCTTTAGTGGTATATAATGAGTTAGCAAAATTTATTTCTTCTCTTCTGCTCAATCTGCATTTGTTTTGCTCATTCTTTTCTAGTTTCTTCACTTGGACATTGCAATTATTGATTTGGGATCTTTTACTAGAAATGTTCAGTGCTATACATTTTCCTCTAAGTGTTGCTTTAGCTGTACCTCACACATTTTGATGTACCTCACACATTTTGATGTATTGTATTTTCCTTTTCACTCAGTTCAAAATATTTCCTAATTTCCTTTGACTGTTCCTCTTTTACCTATGGATTGGTTAGGAAGGTGTGGTTTAATTTCCAAATGCTTAGAAATTTACCTGTTACTGATTTCTCATTCAGTTTTGTTACATCCAGAGAGCATACTTCGAATTCACTTTAAATTGGCTAAGATTTTTAAGAAAGATTTTAAAATTTTATTTATTTGCTTTTAGAGAAAGGAAAAGGGAGGGAGAAAGAGAAAGAGAGAAACATCAATGTGCGAGAGATCCAGTTGCCTCTCGAAGGTCCCCCCACTGGGGACCTGGCCCGCAACCCAGGCATGTGCCCTGGGTGGGAATTGAACCAGTGACCTCTTGGTTTGCAGGCCAAGGCTCAATCCACTGAGCCACGCCAGCCAGGGCAAAATTGGCTAGGGTTTATTTTATGGATGAGGAATGGTCTCCTGTGGCGGGTGTCTCATGCACCCTGTGCATCTGCATTGTTGGGTGGGGTGCTCTGTAAATGCCAATTAGATCCAGATGGCAGATCACATTGTTTGTTTCTTCTAACTCCCTTGCTAATTATCTCTCTCCTGGTTCTGTCTGGAGAAAGGAACATCGAAGTCTCAGTTCCTGTGGGCTTGTCTGTGTATCTTTTCCATTTCCTTACTTTTTAGCTTACTTATCTCATTTTTTCTGAAGTGAGTTTCTTGTGGACAGCATATAAAATCTAATCCAACAGTTTCTGTCTTATAATTGGTGTATTGTGCATAACTTCATTACTGATAAATTTGGATTTAGTTCTCTCATTTTTTTTTCTGTTTCTTTTTTTGCTCCTTTGTTTCCTTTTTTCTGACTTCTTTGGATTTATTGGAGTGTATTTTCACATTCCATTGTATTTATTATTTTGATTTTATCTATATCTCTGCATACATTTTTAGTGGTTACTGTAGGGATCGACAAATACATTCTCAGCTTTTCACAGTCTGTTTGGAATCAACATTCACTACTGCAGTTTGAGTGTAGAAATCTTATCATTGGATAGTCCCTTTATCCTCCTTTCTTTCTGCAGAGTTGCCCCGCACGTTGTTACATCTGCTTCTGTTAAAGGCTCCGTCAGTTGTGGTATGTTTTTTCACTTTCAGCTGTCCGGCTTGTTGGACAGAACTTCAGAGGGGATGAGCAGTGTGTTAGGTTCACCCTCATGTCCACCTTGCCGTTGCTCTTCCTCCGTCTCTGCAGCGTGGAGCCCAGAGAAGGTGAGCGGGGCCCGAGAGACAGAAACTGAATTCCTGGGACATCGGCTGAGTCCTGACTGTGGCTGTGTTCTCCTCTGGACTTTTCATAGCTTGGCCGAATACATAACATTTTCCCCTTTTGTTTAAGCCTGTTTCGAGTGGGATTTTCTGTCATTTGCAACCGAAAGCTCCCTGGTGACACAGTCTTAAAGGGGAGCCTCTGAGGAAGGGTATGATGGTAACCATGTTATAGTTTGCGTCATAACAGGCTAACACATGACAAAGTTGTGGTGCAGTTCAACTGGATTTCAAATCCGAGCATCTTTCTTTTCCAGTTTCCACTTTACTCCCCTTTGTAGGTCATTAGGAAAGTCAGGATTAGAATGTATGTCAGTACAGGCTCTCCCAGTAATAAATCCTTCAAATGCCGCTCTCTTTTGAACGGTTTCTGGAGCTCAACATCGTTACTCACTGAGACGGCGAGGAAAGCATTAATTAATTGTGAGTTTTGCTGCAGTGGTTCAGTGCGATTTTCTAAAAGGTGCAGGATAATGGATTGTCTTTTCCTCTGCAGTTGATTTTACTTCTCAGTAGCAAGTTGCACTGTTTGCTGGGTGAGCCTTTAATTGCGCCAGCTCTGAGGGTGGTGGCAATGACGGATGGTGAGTGCTTATGCCTCGCTGTCCACGAAGATCCCATCTGTTAATGTCTAGAGTTGGTTGTTCCTCACAGGCAGGGGGACAGAATAGGAAGTGGATGTGCAGGTGGGGAGCCTGGGGCCTGTGGAGGGCCCAGCTAATCAGCCCCTAGAGCATCCGCTGGAGGTTACGTTGTGGCCCAGGTAACCGAAACTAGACTCCACTGGCTTAGCCAAGCAGAGGGACCGGGCTGGCGGTTTTGTGACGCAACCAAGAACCCAAGCTCCTTCTAAACCTCAGCTCCAATTCCTCTAGACAGAGTCCATAGGTAGAAAAAACTCACCCTTTGAAGAGCGCAAGTCTGTGAGTTTTGACAAACAGAGCCATGTAACCACCACCACAAGACGAGGCAGACGAGGCCGAGCAGCGCCCCGGAATTTCCCTCTGGATGTAACAGCCCCTTCACCTCCCATGCTCACAGCCCCTGGTCTGTCTCCATCTCCAGCATCCCCTCGCTTCAACAAGGCCATGTAAGCGGCACGTGGCCTTCCGAGCTTGGCTTCTGTCTCCAGGGATGATGCCTTTGAGATCTGTGCTGCCAAGGGCATCAGCGCTCTGTCCTCCATAGGAAAGCCGAGCAGTGCTCCACTTTCCCGGCACCCGATCGTCCGTGGCTCCGTGTACTAGCTGCGAGGCGATTGGGCTGCTCCCAGGATCCAGAGGCTACAAGTGAGCTGCTGTGCGGGGTCCGCGGGTAGGTGTCCTGTTCCTTGGGGTAAGGACCTGGGAGAGGGGCTGCGGGGTCATGGGGTGGGACAGGTTTAGAGTCGGACGCCCCACAGAGCTGTGTTTCGAGTGGCTGAGCCACTTTTTGCAGTGATATACATGGTTCCCCCCAGCACGGTGTGGTTCCCCCGGTAAAATGCAGGTGCAGTGGCGTTTCCTCGTGGGTGTAATTCCCCTTTTCCATGATGGCTAAAGCTGCTGAGCGTCTGCTCGGGAATTAATTTCCCAAAATTGGTCATCTTTGGTGAAATGTCTCCTCCAGATTCTTTGCCTGTATTTTTTATCAGGTTACTCATTGATTGAAATTTGAGTCTTTTTATCAAGTTACACGTCTTGCAAATATTTTCTTTCAGTCTTTCATCTTCTCATTTTCTTAACACTGTCCTTTCAACAGCTCAAGTTTTCAATTTCAATAAAATGCAACTTCTCCTTTTTTCTTTTATGGTTTGTTTATTTTTTTTGGTGTCTTTTCTAATAAGCCTTTGCCTTCCTCAAAATCACACAAATGTCCCCCATGTGCTCTCCTAGAAGTTTAATAGTTCTAGGTTTTACATTTAGGGCTGCGATTCCATTTGAGCTGATTTTTTGCTGTGGTGAGAGGTATGGGTTGTCTCTCTCGCTCTCTTTTTATTTTTTGGATGTGTGTCCAGTTATCCCATGTCCACATGGTATGCAGCCCGCCCTTCTCCCTGGAGTTCTCATCGCTCTTTTGTTGAAAATTGGTTAACAGTGTGGATGTTATTCTGAGTTTTCTCTTCCGTTTCTCCCTTTTATGTGTATGATGTTTTGCTCCTACTGCACTGTTGACCGCTGTAGCCTTGTCATCAGTCCTGAAATTAGGTATTAAATTCCCCAACTTTGCGCATGTTTTTCAAAATAGCTTTGGCCATCCCAGTTTTTTTGTCTCCACACACACACATTGGAATTGGCATGTGGATGTCTGCCCCTGTCCTGGTGGGATCCTGATGGGGATTGTGTGACCAGGGTTTGAGTGGGGACATTTGTGGGCAATCGACATGTTAGCGAAGTTCCATCGTCCTCTCTGAGGACGCAGTGCATTGGCCCATTTATTTAGTGCTCCTCACAGATACTTGGTTAGATGGGTAACTATTTCATATTTGGTACTATTACAAATGATGTTTTAATATTTCAGTTTCTCATTATTCACTGCTAGCATACCAAAAACACAATATGCCCTGGCTGGTGTGGCTCAGTGGATTGAGCACAGGTCTGCAAACCGAAGGGTCGCTGGTTCGATTCCCAGTCAGGCAACATGCCTGGGTTCCAGGCCAGGTCCCCTATAGGGGGTACATGAGAGGCAACCACATGTTGATGTTTTTCTCCCTCTTTCTCCCTCCCTTCTCCTCTCTAAAAATAAATAACTAAAATCTTTAAAAAATAATAAATTTTTTATGTTGACTTTGCTTCTCATGACCTTGATCAACTCATGGATTAGTTCTAGAAATCTTATATACTATAAACTTCATCCATTTACAGTGCACAGTTCACAGTTTTTAGTGTATTGACAGTGATGTACCCATCACTGGAGTCTAATTTTATTTTTCTTAAAGATTTTATTTATTTATTTTTAGAGAAAGGGGAAGGGAGAGAAAAAGAGAGAGAAAGAATCATCAATGTGTGAGAGATACATCAATTGGTTGCTTCTTGCGTGCCCCCTTCTGGAGACCTGGCCCACAACCCAGGCATGTGCCCTGACTGGGAATTGAACCACCAACCCTTAGGTTCGCAGGCTGGCGCTCATTCTACTGAGCCACAGCAACCAGGGTGCTAGAGTCTAATTTTAGAAATTTTCATGACCTCAGGTCCAGGTATCTTTCTTTCATTTGGGTTTCTAGCTTAATTCCATTATAATTAGAGAATGTGCTCTATATGACTTCAGTATTTCATATTCATTGAGTTTCTTTAATGGGTCAGAATGTAGTATGTTTGGGTGAGTGTTTTATGGTCTCTTAAAAAGATGTCATTTTTCTGTTGTTGAGTGGACCATTTTATAAATGTCATTACTCCAAGTAGGTTCACAGTGCCGGTCAGATCTTCTGCCTCCTTAGTGATTTTCTGTCTACTTGTTTTATCAGCTCCCGAGGGAGCTGTCTGCAAGTACAACTGTGCTTTGTCTGTTTTCCTTTCAGTTGCAGCATTTCTCAATCACGCACCTTGTAGCTCTTTGGTTCCCTCGTATGTGTTTACATGGTTATGTGCTATTGCCGAATACATCCCATTATCCGTGGGTAGTGGTCCCGTTTTTCGGTCATAACATCCCTGTTTTGAAGTCCATCTGGTGATAGAACCTCAAGCATCTGCTGATGAGCAGCGTTTATACCATCCATCTCTTCTGCCTCCTTCCACTTCCACTGTGGCTGTGCGTGTGTTTACGAAGTGTTCCTGGCAGGCAGTACATAGAGGCCGGGTCTTTCTGTCGGTCAGTCAGGGAAAAGCTGAGTTCTACCGGGTATGTTCAGGTCATCTCAATTCAGTGGTGATGGATGTGGTTGGAACCAGACCCACATTCTTGCCAGTTTGTTTGTTCCATCTGTCCTTTGTTTTCCCCTTATCCTTCTTTTCTTTCTTTCTTTTTTTCCCACCGCTTTTGGATTATTTCAGAATTTGCCATGACTCCATTTTACATCTTGTTATTAGCTCATTACTTATGTCTTTGTAACATCTTTCCTGCTAGTCGACCTAGATTTTCCACGTCTCTTCCCTGGCCGTCACCATACGGGTTGTGACTCTAGCAAATCGCACGCTGCATCGTGGTCACGCTCCATCGCGTCAGGTATGCGGCCGTCACCCCATGTGGAGCAGTGTGCTCCGTTCCCCTCCTGGAGCTCGAGATCTTTCCGTACATTCCACTTTACAGACATGTGCTATCCTCCACCCCCAGCACGATCTCCTCTGTTTATTACACGGTGTTATTTCTGCAGCAGTTAAAACCAAGAGGAAGTGTCTTTTCTGTTTACCCAAGTGGTAGCCGTTTCTGGGTGTCTTTTGTTCTGTGCGCACACCCAGGTTTCCATCCCAGGCGTCCCTGTTCTGCCTGGAGAGCAGCCGTGTGTCTCGTGCTAGTTCTCTGGTAACAGGTTCTCCTGGATGGTGTTTGTTTTAAAGAATGTTTCTCTTCCTTTTCTACTGAGGGATAATTCACATATTGTAAAATTCACCTCTTCACAGTATGAGGTTTGGTAATTTTTGTTGTTGTTGTTGGAGTGGTCCTCTTTGCATCCATCTTGTTTGGGACTCTCTGTGCTTCCTGGACTTGCATGTCTATTTTCTTCATCAAATTAGGGAAGGTTTCTTTCATTATTTTTTCAAAGACATTTCCAATTTCTTGCTCTTTCTCTTCTCCTTCTGGCACCCCCATGAGGTGAATGTTGGACCTCTTGAAGTTCTCCCAGAGGCTGCTTATACTATCTTTCAGGGGTTTTTTTTTTTTTTTTTTTGGATTCTTTTTTTCTTCTTGTTGTTCTGATTGGTTATTTTTTTTTTGCTTCCTTGTGTTCTAAATCGGTGATTTGATTCTTGGCTTCAACTATTCTACTGTTATTTCCCTGTAAATTGTTCTTTATTTCAATTAGTGTATCCATCATTTCTGACTGGGTCTTTCTTATGCTATTGAGGTCTTCACTAAGTTCCTTGAGTATCCTTGTAACCAGTGTTTTGAACTCTGCCTCTGAAAGTTTGCTTATCCCCATTTTGTTTAGCTCTTTTTCTGGAGTTTTGAGCTGTTCTTTCATTTGGGCCATGTTTCTTTATCTCTTCATTTCGTCAGCCTCCCTGTGTTTGTTTCTGTGTATTAAGGTTTCTGTGTATTAAGCAGCTCTAGGTAGAGCTGCTTTGACTCTGTGTCTTGGTCGTGTGGCCTAATATAGTAGGTGTCCTGTAGGGTCCAGTGGCACAGCCTTCCTATTTACCCAAGCTGGGTACTTGAGGTGTGCCCTTGTGTGGGCTGAGTACACCCTCCTCTTATAGTTGAGCCTTGGTTGCTGTTGGCAGGTCAATGGGAGGGATTTAGCCTGGGTAGTCAGCTGCAAGGACTGGCTGTGATCACTGGCTACCAACCTCCACCCTCTCTGGAGGATCACCTGTGGGGAGCAGGGTTGAGGCACTCCGACATGGTCTGAAGCTGTCCACTGGGTTTGCTGGCTCTGGGGTTTCCTGGGTGGTGCAGGCCAAGGTCAGCCCTGACCTGTGTTTTTCCTGGGGCCACCCTGTCTAAGTTATAAAGCAATCTGAGATGGCTGCTACTTGTGCTGAGCTTGGAGATTCCCAGGTGAAGCCAAGCTGTGAATCTAGGCTGGCTACTGCTGGTGCTGGGCCTGGGGCCACTTAATAAGAGGCACAGAGACTGGGGGCTCACTGAGGCCAGCTCTTGCTTGTTTGAGAAGATTAAGGAAGTTGTGCAGCAGGAGCCAAGACCAGCCATTCATATGGAAAAGCAGCTTGTGTGGGCCCACATGTTGGGTGGGGCAGAGTCTCTGGGGATTTCCAAAGCAGATCAAACAGTGTCAGCCAGGTTGATGGAGCCTCTGTGGCTCTGTAGGAGAGGGTTTAGAAAAGGGACAATAGCTTCTGCCCACCTTTATGTCAGACACTTCAGTTTCTCCCTGTAGGCCAATGGTACCTTTTAAGCTGCTTCCCTGGTGCTGGAGCTCAGTGAGAATGAGTCTGAGTAAGTCCCTGTGTGGATTCTTTAAAAGGAACTGCCTGGGACTTCTTTCTTCCACGGACGCAGTCCCCACTGGTTTTTATAGCCAGAAGTTATGGGGACTTATCTTCCTGGCACTGGAACCTTGGGCTGGGGGCCCTGGTGTAGGGCTGGGACTCTTTGCTCCCGAGATGTCCCTCCTGAATTTTTATCCACAACACGTGGATGTGGGACCAGCCTGTTCCATGTCTCTGCCCCTCCTCCAGTCTGGGTGGATGTGGTTTCTTTAATTTCGTAACTGTCAGACTTCCATTCAACTCAATTTCTGATGGTTCCCAAGTGATGATTGTTCTACAATTTAGTTATAATTCTGATGTGGTTGTTCAAGGAGGCGAGCCATGTTTACCTGTGCTGCCATCTTGTCCAAAAGTCAGAATCAGTAATTTTCTTTGAAAACCATCACACTGTCTAATTTCTGAGTCTCTTCATCATCCCCAGAAGGAACTCAGCACCTGGAGCAGCAGCCCCACCCACTCCCCACCTCTTGGTGCCTGTGGATGATTATCCCCAGACAAGGCCGTCCCCTCCGCCACCTGCACACAGCTGCATGTCTTTGTGTTGGCCTCGGGCTCACCCAGCTCCTGATAAGAGCCCATTGGGACTCTGGTCTTTGTCCTGTTCGTCACATGCATTTTCCTCTGGCTGCCTTGTGACTTCTCTTTATGCCTGATTTTTAGCAGTTTGATGGCCATGTTTCCGGGTGTGTGTGTGGTGTGTTGTATGACTAGTGTTCATCGTGCTGTGCGTGATGTATACGTGTTATGTGAGGGTGTATTGTGTGTGATGTATACGTGTCATGTTGTTACAGAACACAGAGGCCACAGGGACCAAGGTTCGTTATGTCCGCCACCTTGTGGAAAGATGTCTCTCAAAGCCAAAGATTTGTGAAAAGGAAAGGAAATGTTTATTTAATGCTATACAGAGTTAAAGTAGTGACCTAATGTCTTCACTAAGATTTCAAAGTCCTTTTGGATACCCACAGATGTCCACAGTGCTTCCTTCTCCCCCTGCCCCTAATTCAGGGTACTGTAATTCAGGAAAAGAAGCAAACATTCGGGATCCAGACTCCTGTCACCGTCAGCTGTGTTGCTGTCCAGGCAGGATCCCTGATTAGTCCAAAGCCATGTGGCACCTTCTCATGACCTACTAGCAAGAGTTCTTTCACCCTTCTTCCAGGCAAAATCTGTACTGCTTCCCAGGCCACATGGCCAAAGGGAGCACCTCAAAGCTGCATGGTCCTCTTCTACCGAAGTTGCAGGGAAGGGGTCTCCACTCTGGCAAAACCTCATGGCTCTCTCCTCAGCAAAGCTGTGAGAGGGTCTCCACTCTGCCCAAGCCACATGGCTCCCCCTTCACCTAAGTTGCGGGGAGAGGGTCACCACTCAGCTTTGCCCAATTCTCTGCTAAAGCCACATGGTGATTCTCCCTCACAGGGCTGGGAGGGTCCTGACTCTGCCCAAAGCGTGTGGTTCTCTCTCTTCACCAAAGCTGCGGGAGTCTGCACTCTGGTGAAACTGCGTGTAATCTCTCTCTCAATGGCTGCCACATCTGGGTTTAAATCCCTGTGCCAATCTTCCTCTGCAGCCCCATTTCTGACTCCTCCCACAATCGGCTACACTTGTCAGCACTCCTGTATCCTTCCAGCTTTACTGGGCTGCCACAGTGAGTCTGGGCAGGTGTGGCCCCATGGCATGGAGCCAATCATCTCCAAGCTCTCACACAGCTCCGCAAACAGGAGGAGTTGCCTTCCAGTTCCATCTTGGGTGGAAGTCACTGTCTTCTCCCTGGCTCAAAGCATGGCCACAGATGTTTAACATAACTATGAAACCAGTTAAAGGTTATAGATATGTTAAATGACCATGCCAGAGGTTATCTGCAAAGCTGTTGCTATGCAAAACAGTTCTCAATGGCTCTTCTCCATTTGTCCCTTCCCCCAACTCACACCTGAGGACATCTTATATGTCTTTCTAATTTTTCCTGGACACCCTGAGTTCTGGGCCCCATTCCAAATCCCTTTTTGGGGTCTCCCTCTTGGCTGCACCCTGTTACAGTGTAAGGGTGCATTGTGTGTGATGTATACATGTCATGCAATGGTGTATTGTGTGTTGTATGTGATATATACATGTTGTGTGTGATGTATACGTGCTATGAGGGTGTGTTGTATGTTGTGTGAGATGTATACATGTTGTATGAGGGTGTGTTGTGTGTGATGTGTACATGCCATGTGAGGGTGTGTTGTGTGGTGTGCAGTGCATGCCTGCTGTTTTTCTGGTTTGGCTCGGTCTGAGGTTCTGGGGCCTGTGGCTGAACTTAGTTCATTATTTTTTAACATTCTTGGCCATTCTCTCTTTGAACATGTTTTTGCCTCATTTTCTCACTTCTGTGTCTGGAATTTCGATCACACATGTGTTAGATTATTTGATATTGTGACACTGCCCCTTCTGCTCTGTTTTCCAGCAAAATCATTCCTTTCGTTTTCTCCCTGTGCTCTAGCATGGTGAACCGTGGCTGCCCCACCACGAGGCTCGTGGCATCCTGCCCTGCCCGGGGCACATCTGCCAGTGAGCTCGCCGAGGGACATCTGACCTGCCACCTGTCTTATTCTTGGTGGCAGCATCTCCTCGGGAAAGGGACAGGCCTCCATGTGATTCCTGTCTCTCTGCGCAGCCTCCTGTGCCCGGCAGTGTGGCTACCTCAGAGCACCAAGCATGTCCTGACTGAGGGGGCAGCTGTGTCTCTTGACAGTGGGTTGGTTTTTCTTGCTTTCTGGTCACAATCTGAGCAAGAACACTGGGTGTCACGTGTCAAACAGTGGGAACTCGGGCAAATGGTGTTCATGCTGGGAACGGGCACAGCTCTTGTCTGCTAGACCGTTGGTGTGCACCTGCCCATGTGTACATGCATGTGTGCACGTGTGTGTGCATGCTAGGCCTGTCTGTCAGGTGTGCGGCTGGTGGGGTCCTGTGGCCCCAGTCACCTTCACGCACCCAGGCTCCGGCTCTCCTGGTGCAACCGGGTGCTCCAGGCACCTCTCGCTGTCCCGCCCCTGTGGTCTCAGGCTTTCTCCAGCTCTGATGCCTCCCCATGCTCGCCTCTCCCATTACTAGGACACAGACTCTTTCTGGCCCGGAAGTGGGGACAGCAGGAAGTCTGTCTTCCTGGTCGGCCTCGGTCCTAGGTGGCCTGTGTCCTCATGCCCTGGTGCCTCGGCTGGACTTTCTCAGTGGCTCTGCCCCTGTCTTGGTACATGGAGATCTTTCTGCCCTTCCCCTGGGGACAGAGTTTCTGGCTCCTCGGTGGCAGAGGTTCTTGCCCTGTGCCCTGGGCTACGGGGGTCCTCCCAGTGACTTACACACTTCGCTCCTGGGGGAGAAAGGTCAAGGTGGGCATTATGCCCTGTGGAAGCCATTCGCTTCTCCACAGGTGTCACCGAGGGGCTGGATGCAGCCCTCCTGCCCCCCCACCCCACCTCTGTCTCCTCACTGAGTCCCCGGGGTCACAGAGAAGGGCCTGCGGGGGAGCTCTTTTCCCCTCCCCCAAACTCAGCTCTCACTTTCTCTCCCACAGCAGCTGGGTCCCACCTAGGCAGCAGGTAAAGGTCAGTGTGAGCAGGGCTGGGTAATTAGAGTCCCCGGTATCTCCAGTGTCCAAGGTAACAGTTCAAACGGAGACTGTCCAGTGCCCGTCGCGGCCACGCAGGGCCAGCCAGGGGCTCGGATCCCTGGGTGGGCACTGTGCTGCAGGCCAGAGTGGAAAGCAGTCGCCTGTGTTTGGATGTTGCTCTTTCCTCCCTCGAGAGTCCTGGCAGCGGTCTCGTGGCCTCCTCAGCAGGGCTCCTCGGGCTCCACGGGCGCAGGACTTGCTTCCCATTTAGAGTTGGGACCCAACACTCAGCAGGCCGCAGCTTCTCCTCTGTAGTCTTCCTCAGAGCTAACATTCACCGAGTGATAGTTCTGCTCTGCCAAAAACAGCGAGCGTTTGCAGAGGACCGCATTTCCCCGCGCTCTGCGCTGAGAGCCTTGCGTGTGTCGCCACCCTAGCCTTGAGAGGAGGGGACCCATGTCACAGGCGAGGCAGAGACTCGGGGCCTGGCCTGGGGGTGCTCTGCTGGTGAGCACGGGAGGCAGCACAGGGACGTGGGGTCAGCCCTGTCCTGAGGCCGCTGTAGCTGTGATGGCCACCCTGCGTGTGTGTCCACGTGTTCAGGCCAGGCGCATGAGCATCTTGAGTAAATCGAGGCGCAGGCTGGCTGAGGGCCCTACTGTCACTGTGCTGGGAGCCCCGTCCTGGACGCAGTGGGGGCATTGGGGTCTGTGGCCGCAGCAGGGTGTCCCCTGTGAAGGGGTCCATGGCCTCTGCTCTCCTTGGAAAGGGTTAAGGAGAAAAACGTGGTGGCACGTTGGTGGGGGGCATCCCCCTTGGCACCTGTTTGTCACCTTCTTTCTTCCTCTGTGCAGACAGGACTCAGCTCTGAATGGAGTTTGTGGTTTGCTATCCCCTGTGTGCATTTTGACGACTTGGGGGCGGGGTGCCAACGAGGAGGCAGTGGAGCAGCCCCAGACAGCCGCTGCTTGGAACAGACTGGAGCTAGGACCCAGCAAGGGCAGCGCAGCAGGGATATAAATAGAGGACAGCGTGAGCAAAGTTTGAGAAGTGAGCCTGACATCACCGCCTCTCCCCACCCAGAGCTGGGATGAGAGGTGGACGCTTGAGGCAGCCCCAGAGGACTCAGCCGCCGCTCGGGGACGAAGTTCCTTTAGAAGTCCTCTTGGTCCCCAGAGTCCCAGGAAGAAGGAGCAGCCTCCTCCCAGCTTGGATGGGGATGAACGAAGGCTGCTGGCTCGGGCAGCCGTGACCTCCAGCCGAGCTGCCTGCCTCGCTGGGCTGGGCGCGCTGCCTTGTGTTTGGGACGGCTCATCTGGAGCCGGCCACCCTGCGTTCCACAGACGGTCTGCTTACTGCGGCATGTTTGCTGATCACTGAAGACTTGAGAGTCTGCAGACGAGGACGGAGCCCACGCCGCCTCCCCCGAGACGGCCGCCTGCCACAAACTGCAGAGAAACAGCCGACTTTTCTTCCTAGAGCCGGTGAAAATGTCCCTCCCCCAAGGAAGGGACAGTTAGACTGGGCACTTTGTCCTCCACCACTAGGAGCCGCAGGTGGCTCGAGGCTAGCCCCAGACGCACCATGAGGAGGCTGCTGCGTGGCTGCTGGCCCTCCTGGCTGCTGCTGCTCCACTGCAATTTTCAGGTGATGTCTCTGTCCCCAGCGGGGCGCTGTGACCGGGCTGGGCTCCGCCGGGCGGTCCCAAGTCTCACAATGTGCTGTTTTGTGTGCAGGTGCATCCAGCCCTCTGCAGGTCGCAGGCCCACCCAGGTAAGGGAGCTTCTGCCTTGGTCAGCGTGCGGCCTCCCCGTCCTGCCCTGCGGGCTCCTGGGAATAGTCTTTTGTTTATCAGTAGCACTGTCTGGAGCGGCCCTGCCTGGGCTCCTCCAGCCTGGCCAGCTGCCGACTGTACTTTGCTCTCCTGGTCGCTCTGCTTGTCCTCGATGTTCGACCTCCCTGCTTGTCCTCGATGTCCAACCTCCCTGTCCCCAGGCTGTGGCTAGAGAGGCAGGTGTCTCTGTGCCTAGAGCCTCTTGCTCGTGGTCGCTCAAAGCCTTGTGAATGAGGAAACATGAGTGTTCTCAGGCGGAACATTGTCTGTCTCGTATCGTGCGTCCAGTGCCAATCTACTTTGGTGGCTTAGGTCTTAGTCCTTCAGCCTCACGGCACTGCCTCCACTCACTGTCACTGCCCTGAGTCTGGGCGCTGGATGCCCGCAGCCCCGCTGAGAGCAAGGAGCAGCGGGGGGGACCCCCACCCCGGCCACCAGGCCCCTGTCCTTTGCCGTCTGAGTCCTTGGTCTAGAAGCATCACAGTGAGGCTTTCCTGGGGCGACAGAGGAAGCGTGCAGGCTGTCACTGAAAGTGTGGGGACCACCCACACAGCTGCAGAGGCACAGGCACGTGTGAGTGGCCGGGACTCTTTTTGCGGGCACCGTCCCAGTTCTCTCCCTGGCGGGCATGTGCGTGGTGCGGAGGAACCCCCCGCTTGTGTCCCCAAGCCCTTGCTCAGAAACTGTGAGCACAACCCTGACCTTGGTGGCAGGCCTGTGTCACAGAGCTGCAAGGGGACAGTGGGCTCCTCCAGTTACTGCCACCTCTGGGGACTGACTTTTAATGGACAGCCAGGGACTGTGAGCACAGCCAACCCACCCAGCCCTGCCCAGGGACAAAACCATGTGCTTGGATGGAGCCCCGTGTGAGGGATGGGCGCAGGGGGACCTGGCAGGGTGAGGCAGGCCTGGGGTGGGACTTCTGTCTCCTTTGTGCTGTGATGCAGCCCTGAGTTGGGACGTTTTGACCATTGTCATGACCCCAGTGAATCATCACGACCCCAGCGAATCGGTGTTGTGGCGGAGGTGTGGCCACTGGCCTCTCGTCTGCATGTTCCAGTCCATCTTCCTTTAGAAAAGGGGTGAAGCGGAGAGCATTCGCCTGTGCCCTTGTCCACATCCCAACATGGACAGGGAAAGAGGCTTTCTCTGGTTTGGGGACAAATAACTCACCCAGCACTGAGCAGGAGAGAGGACATGTGTGCCCTGCATCCTCCCCTTCTCCGGTGCCGGCCTGGCAGGGGAGGTGTGCCGGGTGTCAGGGGAGCCCGGCGGGGTCCCCAACACAGGCCAGCACCCTTGTCTCCTCATGACAAGCAACCTCTTGTTCACCACAAACCCTCTGGGTTTCTGTCTGAGGGACCATCAGGACTAGTAGGTGTTGTCATGGTGGTGCCTGGCTCAAGGCCCTGCATGTGGTAGACAAGGCAAGTGCTCAGGGAACACCTGTTGACAGGACCCTGCACAGCCATTTGAAAACTGGCTGGTCACCGGGTGTTCTGGGACACCGATAGCCAGGGGCTTTGAGCCTAGGGGCATTGGGGCTGGATCGTCTGGTCTGGGTGTCTCCACTGGCCCAGGTGGTGAGCCATTTGCAGGTCTTCTCCTCTGCCCGGAAGACCGGTGCTCAGTGCGGTGAACAGGGAAAAACAAATTCGAGTTGGCTGGCAACTCGGCATTATCTGTGTTTCCCTGTGACTGTGGATGGTCACGTCGGAGAAGTCATACACCTCCCGCTGGATGGTGCGGCCCAGGGATGGGGAGCCAGGACCCCGGTCCACCTCCTCTCAGGCCCCAGGTGGCCCAGTGTCCTGCTCTATCCCCCAGGCAGTGCTAGGGGGCTGGGAGGGCCGAGGAAACTGAATCCCTCCAGGGCACGGCCTGGCAGGTGCAGGGCCTCCCCAAGCAGTTTATAAACAGGTGCTTTATGGACAACCTCTGTGACAAGGAGGGCGAGCTTGTTTTACGGCCCCGGGGCGCCCGGGGCAGCTGGCCCCCGCCCCCCCCCCCCCCCCCCCCCCCCCCCCCCGTCCACCCCCAGGAGGCCCGGTGGCTCACCTCAGCTCACTGGCCTGTTTGGAGGCTGAGGAAGCCACAGGGTGTTATTACAGCAGCTGTAACTCCCCACACTTTCAGGGCGGTGGTTTTCTCTCTGTGAGAAGAAATAGCTTGTTCTCTCTACTTGCCTTTACTTTGTGAGTGGGGACACAGCAGACACATGACATGGGGCGGGTTCAGGTGCCCCCACAGCAACTTGGTGTCTGTTCACTGTGCAGCCGCCACCACGGCCCGTCCGGGGGCCGTGTCACCAGTGTCACGTGCGTGGTTCACAGAGGCCATCGGAACCACCCGGTCACGGCAGAGGCTTCATTCTGCATCTTCCTAGTGTAAAAAAAAAAAAGTGTTTCTGATCAAACAGGAATTTAGCAGAGGGCAATTTGGGGGCATCAGAATTCCATGTATAGTCTTTCTGTGTTTGTTCACCCACTTATTCCGTGGGGCCCTGGACAGCTATTTGCAGGGGCCAACTTTCTGCGCGGACAACTACATCCCTTCCCTGACCCCTGGGCCACTCGTAGGTGGACAGGGCAAGCACCCGGGGCCTGTTTTATGAAGACAAGGACCCTGAAGACAACATCTGTTCCTCGTACAACAGATGTTCTTTCCTTCTCTGACTTCTCCCAGATGAACTGAATAACTCGTAAGTCAGGGCCGCTTCCCGCTTGTCCCAGGAGGAGCCTGGACTTCAGAAAAGAAAAGACATGGTCGGAAGGAGAGCCCATGTTGCTGGCTTTCTCCTTTCAGGCGCCCACTCCATGGTGACTAGGATCATGATGCCCTGTCTGGGTCCTGGCGGCCAAAGTCCCACATCACCCTAGCACGCTCAGGAGTTACTGGTTGTGTGGCTACATTTTAGCCCCTATTACAGAACTAATTTTGTTCTTGGCTTGTGTTTTGGACTCAGCCTTTTGGAAAGGACAGCCTTGTATGTGCAAACTGACCACGGGGATGGGTGACCTGCACATGTGCAGGGGTGGGGCGCCCCGTAGACCAAAATTCAGACATTCGGTGTGGGGGTGGGGGGTTCCGTTTTCACCTAAAAGTTCAGAATAGACATTACCGATGGGTTGTTCTAACTGTAAAGCAAGTTTTAACACACTTTTAAAATAAATACAGTACAAGCATTTGAGTAGAACACAAAGATAATGAAATACAAAGCCTACGGTCTCATGCCCAGTGCCCCGATTTTCTGAGCCCCAAACACTGATGTCAGTGTCCAGAGTGCCCCACCAACATCTCTCTCCCTTTCTTCCGGCCCCCACCCCCTGAACAGCTGCGGTTTACCCAGACAGCTCCTACCACGCACAGTTTTCTCACCTTGATGTTTAAAAAAGAATTATTGATTGGTTTTAGAGAGAGAGGAAGGACGTAGGAGGGGGAGAGAGAAACATCAATCGGCTGTTCCACTCACTTATGCATTCATTGGTCAATCCTTGTCTGTGCCCTGACTGGGAATCAAACCCGCAACCTTGACGTACCAGGATGATGCCCCAACCAACAGAGCCACCTGGCCAGGACTCACCTTGACTCTTTAAACTTAACCGTATAACTCAAAGAACATTCTACAGGGTCCGATAGAAGTAGTGCCTGCTTGACTGTGGTTGGTAGGGGAATAATATGGGTGTGATGATTTATCATTTTCATTTGAACATTGTACCTAAGACATCATAGGGTGTGCTTGCGTGTGATGTTATGTCACAGAATGACACGCTTATGGTTTTGTAACAAAGGTTTTGTAATAACCGGGGCGTTACTGGTGCCGGAACTGTGTGGTCTCGCCGCATCCCCTTTGCAGACTGCACGCCTGCCCTCACATACTTGCTCCGTGCTCTGTAGCCAGCCCCTTGCTGAGAAGCATTTGCGCCGTTTGCAGAATGTTCATACCGATACCACAAACCTGCGGCACACGCCGCTGGACACAGCTCTTCGACCACAGGTGTGAGTGTATCTTGCAAATAAATTCCCGGAAGTGGGGTTACTAAGTCAAAGGGAACGCAGGCTTAAAATGTGCACAGATGTCGCCTGTCGCTCTCTGGAAAAGCCAGCCTAGTGGGACTCCCCCCAAATGGGGTGGGACCTGCTAAGTCAGCACACCTTACTTTCCCTTTGCCCATGGGGGGCAGGGCTAGCTCTCCATCCCTTCAACACACTTTTGAACCCTGCGAGCAAGCTGCACCATCTTTTCACACATTTAGAAATGATTCACATTCCTTTTTCTTCGGAATGTCTGTTCATGTCCTTTGCCCCAGTGTTCTTTGGTTGAAAGCTTCTTCATAAGAGGAGTTTTACTCATCCGACACGTGTGAAGCACCCGCAGAGTGAGCCACACGTCTCTGTCCTGAGGGGCATGTGGCCAGCACACCCGTTCAGCAAGGCTCGATTTGCTGTTATGTCCAGACTTCTACAAACTGATGTAGTTAGGTTTACTGCAGGTTCCCCCCGGGAGCTGTTCTGCCTTGTTACGTTTAAGGTTTTTCCCCCACACATTTGAGTGTTGATCCGTTGGAAGTTGTTAGAGCAAAGAGTGAGGTTTGCAGAGGGTTCTAAGAGCTTTCACTGAATGACGTGCCACCTCTGATCTGAGACACCACCACCATCATCACCGCCATCAACGAAGTCTCCACGTATGCCCGGGCTGTTTGTGGGTGTTCCCCCGTGGACCCGCCTGCTCGTGTCCTGCCCCAAATCAGATTCACTGTGGCTCTGTGGCGTGTCTTCTATGGGCTGGTCTGACCCCCATCCTCTCCCACCCCGTCCACACTCCCCTCGGTTCCCATGCTTGTTTATTTTCCTGTGCGAGTTCTGTAGTCAGCTTTCTGCCTTGCAGAGGCATTCTCAGTGTTTCTACAACAAACTTCCTGATCTTAGCCTATCAATGAGAGGACAGTTGATTTTTTGTGGTTCCAGGTTTCCTTTCCCGAGGGCAGACTAAGTCCTTCGTCCACTCAAGGGCTCTTTCATGGCCATCCCATCGGGGCTGTCGTCTTGTTTTGTCCCTGAGAACCTGGTGCAGTTCCTCTCCGTTGCCTTACGTCCTTTCTCCGTGAGACGCAGATGGGACGCGGGTCCCCAGCAGTACTTCCCTTCCGCGGTTCCAGCGTTGCCGTGTGAACACAGGGGATCGCCTGACGTTTGCCTGTGAAATCTGTGTACGCCTCCTCACCAAATTCTTTCATTGTTTGTAACAGTTTTTCACTCCCCACATTCTTTTCTCGTTCGTAATGGTTTTTCGTTTTCATTATCAGGCACACACCATTTTAAAATGCTGCTGCTGCTCTCTTCTCTTCAAAATCTTTTTGTTATGATGAGTAACACAAAGGTCACTTTGTTAGGTTGTGCTTTCCTGTGACCCGGCAGCCCTGCAGGGCACTCGCTCCGTGCTTGGTCCTTGGGACTATGGTTCCCGCTTCTGGGACGTGGTCCCAGAGACCGGCTCCCCTGACAGCAGAGCTGAGGGAGGAGCCAAGTGTGGGACCCGGCGGCCCCCCAAGGGGCCCCAGGAAGGGTGGGGAGACATAAAAGGACAACGGGCAGGGCACAGAACAAGAAGAACTCTCCAGAAAGGAACATGTCCGCACAGAATCATGTCTACTCGGAGCACGCAGGCCACACGGGACATTGCGAAATGACTGCAGTCAGGCATGATTAATTGTCCCTGTGGAGGACCCTGAGCAGGCAGGCCAGGACCGGGGGAGAGAGGCGTGTGTGGGCCTCACCCCCGAGGCCAGCCTGCAGCGCGGCCACCGCAAAAGCACCTTGCTCCTCATCGCTGCGTGTCATCTGAGAATACAGCCCCTCACTGCCCGGATTCGGGGCAGACACGGACAGCTTTGCACAGCTGCAGGCAATGTGGAGAATGCTAGTCCGCTGCTGCCGTCTCCTCCTTCCAGCCTGACTTCGTTCCCTGGCCTGGCTGCATTGGGCGTTTCTTCAGAACGATGCTGAACAGCAATGTGGTGGTGAGCACGCTTGACTCTCCCCTGAGCGTGCGCCTGCCCTAGCAGTGTGGCATGTGGCAGCTTCCTTTGCTCAGGTTAGAAGGTGTCCATGTGTCCTTCCTGATGACGAGTCTCCTGTTCAGGAGGTGTTGATTGACTTTTCATTCATGAAGAGTTCTGCTTGTAAAGCCAGGAGACAATATTGAATTTATTCAAATGCCTTTTCGGTGCGACCTGTGGTCACTGGGTGACTTCCCCTCCCACCACCTCACGGTGCAGGAGGCCGACAGAGGGTCACGCGTGGTCCCTTCCTCCCCAACAAGGACTTAACATCTGTGTTTACTGTCCCCAGGGTTCGAGGTCCTGCTTACTGCTTCCCACTACTGGCCCCTGGAGCCCGTGGATGGGATCCATGAACTTCAGGAAACGACTGGAGGTAGACACGGGTGGTGAGGACCCCTGAGGCTATGAGGGCTGGGGGCTGGGGGGCCAGGGCCACCGGGAGGGACAAGTGCACGGCACCTGCGTGGAGCCAGGATGGTGAGGCCCCCTGTGGTCGCTGTTCCCCCGAAGCACCAGACAGGAGTGTGCTTGTGCTTTCGCGGTGGACGGACAGAACCAATGACGGGGAACGTCACAGTGTGCCTCCCCGACAGCCTCTGTCAGAAGCGGCTGTCTTATACACTGTCGGTGGGTCCAGGCGTGTGTTCCCTGGGACGTGGGACGGGCCTCACCTCAGTGCCTCTGCACATGGGCACACCCGAGACGAGCCAAGGGCCGGGGGCCGCGCCAGCAGAGAGGAGCGCCTGTGTGCGTGGGCTGAGTCTCATCCAGCGCGCGCCTGCCTGTTGGCAGCCCCTGCATCATGACAGTGCCCCTTGGGGAAGGGCGGCACCACCTATAGTGCTTCCCTTGGCCAGGAGTCCCCAGTTCCATGGAGAGGGTCTCTGTCTGATTCATCAGGCCTTTGCCAGAAGGAGAAACCCCAGCCATTGCTGAATGCAGTTTTCCATTCCCATCAGAGCTTTTTTTTTAAAAGATTTTATTTACTTATTTAGAGAGAGGGGTAGAAGAAAAAAGAGAGGGAGAGAAACACTGATGTATGAGAGACACATTGAACAGTTGCCTCTTGCGCACCCCCTACTCAGGACCTGGCCTGCAACCCAGGCATGTGCCCTGACTGGGAATCGAACAGGTGACCTTTCGGTTTGCAGGCTGGTGCTCAATCCGCTGGGCCGTTCCAGCCAGGGCTCAGTCAGAGCTTTCTAAAAAGTGCATGTTTTGAGTGATGTTGGATGCTTTTATATCTTCACTTGGCTTCCTGGGTCACTCCTGACCATATCAGACGGCTGACATGCCCGGCGTGGTTTGCTGCGCAGCCAGCCCAGCACCGCTCAGAGTCTTTCTGCATCAGTTGGGGGATGGGTTAAAAAAAGCACATTTGCTGATTATTATGCCATCCACACCAGCACACTGGTGTTTCCCTTATTCCTGCGACTTAATGTGCTCCATAAATTGCCACCTAATGTTACAGCATGTTTCCTTAAAATTTGCACATTGAGAGGCGTGACAGTGGAAGCCTGAGCCTCTGGCATTCGCAGAGTCGGGGGCAGTCAGGGCTGAGGTGGCAATGGCCGTCCCACAGCCCGACGGGCTCCGAAGAGCAGGTCTACACTGCAGGGGACCCCCATCCCCACCAAAGTTTATTACCTGACTCACTCAGGCTGGAACACATGGCCCCCGTTGTTAGAGTGTGATCTTTTTCTCTCAGGGCCTGTATTTTAAAGTCTCTGCCAGGATTGTTCCACCCAGTGCAATGCCTTGTCAACATAGCTCTCTGTGCAGGACACAGAAACTAAAAATGCAGGAGTTATTTCACACAGACGCTCAAATAACGATCGGCATATTTCTCTCCCCCATCCCCCAGCTCAGCCCGTTGTCCTGGTTCAATCAGTCCCTCTTCATGTCTGGGAAACTCTCACATCCAAAAAATCCTTCTTAGAAGGAGACGTCCTGATTCGGACACCGCGACCCTGGGATGAATTGTGTTTGCCAGATGCATCCATTTCCCGTAATGGTCTCAGGATATGGATGTTTGCCCCAAAACGCTCACGTGTGGACAGTCTTGCTGCAGTTGAGTGTTGTGCCCGTGGTTTATGGGGCCTCGCTCTGCGGCACATTTCCATGTGATTGCAGCTGCTCGGAAAAATGGCAAAGCCAAACCCTGAGCTGCTGGGACCAGGGGCGGCTCTGCAGCGCCCTCGCGGGTGTCAGCCTTGGTGTCTGTTGCTGGTCCTCTATCGTCCTGTGCCTGTGTCACCATACTGTGTCATTTTCATGCTGTGTTTCTGTCCCATCAGTTTCTGTGACGTCACCCCATTCATCTCCTGTTAAGGCTGCCGTGTGGCTGAGTTCAACGTCATCTCTCTCAACTCAGTGTCCAGGCGGGAGTTGGAGCCGGCTAGTGGGGACCAAAGTTTGTGGCCGGATTCCATGGCTGTCACAGTGGTCCGACGGGGCCAGCGAGTGGGAGCCACAGCGTGGCCAAAGGCAGTGCGGGAAGGGGGCCGGGGAGGACCCCCGTGGCTGGAGCAGCGCCTCCGCAGCTGCTCCGCTGAGAGAGATGTCGGCCGTGCCTGTTTTCCGTGCCACTCATCTGCTGTGCTCTCTCCCCTCTCGCCCACCCAGCATGGCAAGCACGCAGCCTCACTGTGCTCCCCTCCCATAACACTGCCTTTGTGCCCACCAATGACTCCGCCTACTCCAACGCCTCCGCCACCGTAGGTGAGCACCCTCCCCACCGGCCCGCCGGTGCCCCCGTGACCGGGGAGTACCGCTCGGTGTGGGGCCGTGCGAACCCACCGTGTCGTGGCCAGCAAGCGTGCCACTATCCAAGCAAAGACCAGGCCCAGGGTTTGGACAGGAGCTACTCGGAGTCAGCTGTGCGGGGACATGCCCCAGGCTGCCATGCATTGGAAGGTGGTCTGTGACATTGCAAATGACTGGGCCCTTCCAAACCAGCTGCTGCTTTTCAGAACAAAACTGACAGACGAGAGATTGTCTAAAAATAGAAATTGTTTGGATGTTTAAAGGGATTGCGCTCTTGGGGGAGGCAAAGCAGGCCCTCTTAATGGAAAGTTAAAAGTTTG
This sequence comes from Anoura caudifer, assembly GCA_004027475.1. Classification (NCBI taxonomy): domain Eukaryota; kingdom Metazoa; phylum Chordata; class Mammalia; order Chiroptera; family Phyllostomidae; genus Anoura; species Anoura caudifer. The sequence goes on along the minus strand of PVKU01001501.1, from coordinate 219,951 downwards.
CACTAAAATGCCTTGTAAAACATTTGCTCTCTTACGGCTTTATTAATGTCAGCATTCCTCTGCAGCTGGAATTTTTTGTCAGTCGTTAGAAGCTGTCCTGCCACCCACTCACCCACTAGAGTCACGGTGACACCTTTACCTTCCTGAAGGGCCTCCTGAGCCTATGTGCTTTACCTGCTTCCTTCAAGGCTCAACGCAGCAGGAGCAGCAGCCGTCAGTCGCAGTCACTGTCTGCCCCGTGGGGGACCTGGGCCTGGTGGCCAGGCATCACCCTTGGACCTCTTTTAACTGAGGGCTCCTGCTGCTGGGAGGTACCTGCTTCCAGAGCCAGTGTTCCCCAGCGGGCAGGCTGGTTGAGGGCTTAATGCAGCCTGACTCAGTTACGCTCCTGGCAGCTGTCCCTGCAGGTGCTTGCCCAGGCACGGGCAGGGTGTTGGGGGACTTTGACCCCACAAATCGGAAGTACCCGATCCCTTCAGGGTTTCAGAGTCCCTGCTTATCAAGTCAGTGAGCCACAACTGTCAGCCTTTCTCATCTCATGGCACACGTAAACCAAGCACTCAAATTCTGCGGCACACTGAAAAGGTTATTGTTTGCCGATCTGGCAAAAAAAATAGGTGTAATTTTGATTCATTCACACCAGGCAACTGTTGTTGCCTTGGCTGTTGTCATTTTTTTAGTTGACACTCTAAAGGAAAAGAGGTCAGTGCCCCTGACCAAGAAGTCAGGTACCGTGTGTTTAAAACTCCATGTGGCACCTGGGCTGGAAGTCACCACGGTAACGACAGCGTCACCCTCCCCCCAGCAGAGACGTTCGCCTCGGGCAGACCTCTGCTGGGACTTAGGCTCCTCGGTCTTACCAGTGTCAGGCTGTCCTCAGACAATTTGAAATGTGACTCCAGGTTTCCCTCCGTGAGTCAGAAAATGTTTTTTTTTAAAAAAAGCATGGGTTCCCGTGTTAGGGATCAGGGACTAATGATTAGAACTCCAAAACGGAGAGCACTGAGGTGTAGCTTTATGTCCACACTTGTGTCCAGAGTTTCATGTGGGAACTCGGCCGTGAAAGTGCCATGGGAGCGGCTCGGAAAGCCTGCTGATGGAGCGGAAGGTCAGGACAGCGTGCGTTTTACGAGGACTACAGTTTCACTGGCCGTGGCAACTCAGCCCCCGGCAAACTGTAGTCTCGTCGTAGCAAACTACGTGTTGGGTTGGCCAAAATGTTCACTTGGCTTTTCCTGTAAGGTAGTTCTAGCCGTCTGTAACTTCACTTGAAACAATTTTGTTAGATCGTATTGTGACCGCTGTCACATCAGCCTGAGTTTAAAAAACTTACCAAAGTTGGGGAGTGTTTGTGCAGCCATTTTAATATTAAAGATGGAAGAAAATAAGCAACATTTTCGGTATATCATGCTCTATTTTTTCAAGAGAGGTAAAAATGCAACTGAAGTGGAGAAAAAGATTTGTGCTGTGAAGGTGCTGTGAGTGATCGAACGCGTGAAATGTAGTTTGCGAACTTTCGTGCTACAGATTTCTCGCTGGATGCTCCACGGTCAGGTAGACCAGCTGAACTTGATAGTCATCCAGTCAAGATGACAATTGAGAAAAGCAGCGTTCTACCACGCAGGAGACAGCCGACATCCTCAAAATACCCAAATCAATCGAGTTACTGGTGAAAATGAAAAATGTGTCTTGTATTTTTATGGGAAAAACTAAATGGATTTTTTGGCCAACCCAATATTATATACTAGCATAATATTAATTAATAGAGATATTAATTGCTATTAATTTGTTAGTTACTATTCACATCACCTTACAGATCATTCATGATCTATTTATTAATAACCAAACATTAACGGAGGCCGATGCTGATGTCACATGGTAGCGTGCACTGTTAGAGGCGTGTAAAGATAAACGTGAGGAGCGAGTCTGTTTGTAGTTTCCATGTCTGGCGCGTCTTTATGCTCCTGATCTCACGGGCTCACTAATGGATGATGTCGCCCTTCTCCCCTGCAGACATCGTGGAAGGGAAGGTGAACAAGGGCATTTACCTCAAGGAGGAGAAAGGCGTCACGTTGCTGTACTACGGAAGGCACAAGACCTCCTGCCTCAGCAACCCGGCCCAGTGCGGCCCCGAAGGTGAGCGGCCCGCCCATGCGGTGTGCCTTCGAACCTGTTTCCTCATCAGGTGGCGTTGGCCCCTCTGGGCGGTGGCAGGTGTGACTGTGACGTTCTCATCAGATGTGAATTCGTGAACTTGTCACGAAGGGGCCAGAGGGGTGGCTGAGATACAGGCGCCGGAGCCCCAGCCAGAGACACGTCCTGGGGACGGGAGGGCCATCTCACAGGAGCATGAGATGGGTGTGCTCAGTCTGGTAGAAAAGAGACCTTCCCAGAAGCGAGTGGGCCCCAAAAGCTAGCACGGCCGTGTGAGGCCCACTCGCTGGTTCTGGGTGCAGGACGCAAATGGTGGCCTGGGGGCAGTCGGGGAGCAGGCCCAGCGAGGGTTAGCAGGCCCGGGGTCAGGATGACGCCCCGGCCAAAGCCCGCAGGTGTGACGGAGAAGGGAGGGCAGGGTCGTCATTTTCCTGCCTGGGCAGAGTGCCTGCTCTCTGGTGTTGGAGCCTCCAGTGGTGGACGTCCGGGCCACACTTCAGAACTGTCTGGGAACCTGTGTTCTGCCGTCCAGGTCGGCGCCCAGCCTTCGGGTCTCACTATCCTGAGCACAAAGAAGCTGGGTGTTTCCAGGGGAGTAAAAAGGTTGAAGGCAGGCCCTTCCGAAAGCTCTCAGGCCACTTGCACATTCAGTGGCCTTGACGAACCAGTATCACGGTGAATTCACGGGTGAGATCCTGGGACCCACGGGCAACATTCCAGCAAAAATAAACAAAAGCTTCACAAGGCAAAAACACACAGGAGGCCGTGTGTGGGTCGTTGTGGGACCCAGGCTTTGGGGGACAGTTCTGGGCCCAAAGCCATGGCCTGGTTCACAGGTTGGCCTTGGGAGCTCCTCCTGGGCCACACAGCCCTGTGCTCACGCGAGGCCGGCACCTGCCTGTGAACTGGGACCTGCCTGAGCTTGCTGCAGGGCAGCGGAGGGCCTGGCCTGGCTCTGTGCCCCCGAGAGGCTGCCTATCTCTGCTGCTGTGTGTCTGGGTCCCTCCTGCAGGGAAGGTGTCCCATCCTGAACTCCGCGCTGGGATTTATTCCTGGTGGGAGGCACGTGGCATGGGTCCCAGGCATTTCAACTCCTGGAGACCGTCCCACACACCCGCCCTCGATAAGAACCACCTCGGCCAGGGCGCCGCCCGCTCCCCACCCGTGTTTGCTTCCTCTGAGCCCACCTCCTGCTGCCAGGCAGGGATGGCGCCCACAGGGGCCACGCCCTTCCTGCCTGTGGCCCATGGGGTTCACCTAGAGTCCAGTGCTGCGCCTGTGGCTTAGGGACAGCTGCCCCACCCACCGTGGGGACACAGCAGGGATAGTTGGTGCAACAAGACCCCTCGCCTGGTCCAGGTCTATGCTGTGCATGTTCAGTCCCCAGAGTTTCCAGGACTCTCTTGTCAAACTCCATCAGGGAGCCCTCCCCCCAAAAACCCTGCTTCTGAGGGAAGGGAGTGTCACCCTCTGAGCACAGTGCAGACTCTGAACCAGGCTGCCGGAGTCCCCTCTCACTGTGTCACTGGTGGCGTGGCCTTGGACAAGCCACTCAGCCCCTCTGTGCTTTGGTTTTCTCCCCTGTAGATGGGGCCCGGATAACACCCACGTCACTGGGCTGGGTGGGGGGGACTAAGAGTTAATGTCTGTACAACCCCCAGAACAGCCACCCTGCTGGCGGTGAGGTCTCTCTCAGTGCCAGTGAGCTCACCTTGCACAAGGAAGCGTCAGGAAACGCATTGCCGTCTGCTCAGTGGGGTGCACACACTGCGCCCCCAGGGTTGCTGTTTGTCTCCTGACTCGGTGGTGGCACACTTTTTGCCTTGCAGGGTTTTGCAGTGTTTATGCATTCTCCTTTACCCATATTTTCTTGTGACATCTGGATATTTTTCCTTTTCTTTCTTTGTCTTGTTGGTAGAGACCTTTCCTCACTGTATTTTCTGGGTAGATTAGGATTCCGTGCTTGTGAGAAGAAAAAAAGGATTGAATTAATTTACCACTGCTGCACTTAGGAGTTTTTCCTCCAGAGTTTTTCTTTGTGTTGACAATCCCAAGTGCCCGAAGCAAATTCCCTCAAAATGCTAATATGGAAGGCTCATTGTGAATCTGTGAAGACTCGGTGGAGGCGTGAGTGGATATTTAAGTACCAGCCTGCCCCAGACGGAGCCCCCCATCCACGCCACGGGTGGAAGGGCCGCTCATGACCGGCCAGGCTCGGGCACGGTGGCATCTGCCTTCGCTCCCTTCCATTTCACATCAAGTTAAAAGCTGTGTTTTCCTTCCTGGACAGAAAGACATTTGGCCAAGATAGGGTCCGATGAAACAAATTTTTAAATGCAGCAAAGTGTTTGGAGAAAACTGACTTCTACAAATCCTACGGGGAATTTATTTCATAACGAATGTTTCCCAACATGCGTATGCATCTCCCCGTGAAACTGGTTGTTCCTGAGGTCAGGGAGGCCCATCTGGGGGCTCTGCTGTCTGTCCCCCCAACACGAGGCCGACAGGAGACCTTGCAGTGACCCCGCCTTGAGGCTCCACCAGCCACCTCTGCCGGGAGTAGGCTGGGGAGGTTCGGCCAGGCCCTGGACAGCACAGCTGCCCTCTGAGTGGCCTTCCCAAGTCCCATCTGTCGTACTGACCACATCAGAGGCCCGCCTTTGAGGACTTCTGCTTCCCTCAGGGGGCCTGAGGACATTGTGCCTTCAACTTCCAGCCTGAGCCTCTCCGAGGTCAAGGAAAGTCCAGGCCCCTTCCATTTTCTTGAGGAAATACACACACACACACACACACACACACACATTTTAATCCTCATCTGAGGATATGTGTATTGATTTTAGAGAGGGAGAGAAGCATGGATGTGAGGAATATCGATCGGTTGCCTCCTGGACGCTCTCTGACCAAGGATCGAACTGCCACCTTTGGGTGCAGGGGGCAACAGGAGACCCAGCCAGGCCTTACATGTTTTTAAAGAATGAAGAGATTCCAAACCAGGTTATGTAATTACATGTGTTTTGCATGCTCATGTTAATCACATTAGGGTTTTGAATGCACCAAGGTGTAGTATGTAACACTGCACTATACACACTATCATGTGTGTAACAGACACATGACAGGCTGGCCACCGATGGGAGCCAAGTTTGTAGTCGATGATGAATGACTTCTTTTCAGTGACTCTCAAAGACTGTCCCTGATGTCACTCAAAGATAAAACTGAAAGTCTGAATTTGGTGCCATTTATACAAATCTGGCACGTGGCCATCCCCTCTGTCCCCCCAACCCCTGTCCTGGGGCTGTGCTGATCGGCTCTGGGCACGGTCCTCCACCAGCATCACTAAGCTCAGTTCCCCGGGGCCCAGCCAGGCTGGGAGGCAGAGGCAGCTGGATCTGTCTCCAGCTTTCTCACACGGAGTCCAGGCAGACAGCTGTGTGCACATATTCACACACACACACTCATGCACGCACATGCAATTCACCCTCGGGCAAATAAAGGGTAAATGTCGCAGGGGTCAGAGAAGCAGATCGGCGGCATCAGAGCTCCAAAAGGCAATGACTCAGACTGGAGTACGGCTGAGCCTCCAACCAGGAGTGCACGCTGTTGCCCTCACCCAGGACCCCCCCCAGGCAGGAAGGCGGCCTCGGGCCAGGCCTCCACCTGACCTTGCCCTCCAGGCTCCAGCTGCTCCGCTCGTTCCTGCCCACCTGCGGGCAAGGCCACTGGGTCCTCGGGGCCCCACCTGCACCAGGTGGGCCCCTGTGCACCCCACTCTGTCCCTCCATGGGGAGCGAACTACCACAGCTCTCAGACCCCTAACAGTGGGCTTCCCTTTGACCAGAAGTTCCCGGCCAGGCTTTATCCTGAAGGTACCTCATCCAAGACCTACAAGCAGGGTCAGCTTCCAGGTCCGTTTGGGACAAAAAGCTGACGGCGACCTTGAGACCCAGGGGCCAGGACCCACAGCGGGTCGTGGAGAAACCTGTTTAGAAGGCGACACTGTGCAGATGCCTTGTGAAGACGTGGAAGTGCAGCCGCAGGCGCAGGAGGAAGTTGGCGGTGCAGGAAGGAACCTGTGGTTTACAAACCAGAGAGCACAAGTCTGCTCTTCCTTTGTAGGTATTTTCAGAGATGAGACGCGGAAGGAGCAACACAGGCTTGGCCAAAAGTTCACTTGTTTTTTTTCTGTCAGATGGCTCTGGTAGCGGTCAGTTGTCTTTGACTCCATTCAAAGCAGTTTTGTTGAATTGTGTTGTGACAGCTGTCATATCAGCATGCATATAAAAAAACTCACCAAAACTGGTGAATGCTTGTGTAGCCATTGTAATATTGAAGGTGGAAGAAAATAAGCAACATTTTCAGCATGTTATGCTTTATTACTACAAGAAAGGTAAAAACGCAACTGAAACACAAGAAAAGATTTGTGCCATGTGTGGAGAAGGTGCTGGGACTGATCGAACGTGTCAAAGGCGGTTTGCCAAGTGTCCTGCTGCAGAGTTCTCACTGGATGATGCTCCACGGTCAGGTAGACCGTTTGAGGTTGATAGCTATCAAATCAAGACATTAATTGAGAACAGTCAATGTTATACTGTGTGGAAGATAGCCAACATACTGAGACCATCCAAATCAATAAAGTTATTGGTGAAAATGAGAAACGTGTCCGTCATTTTATGGAAAAAACCGAATGGACTTCCTGGCCCACCTGGCACCGTGGCGAGAGCACCTGCGGACTAGCAGGAGCAGTGCAAACAGTTGGCATCAGTGACAGAAAACAAGGGCTCTGCCTGCGGCCAGGCTGCTGGGCGTCGGCTGGAACCTCGGTCAGCCACTCATTTGGCGGCCTGGGGCCTGTGGCCTCTGCCTCTCTGTGTGCATCACGGGTTTTCGTGGCATTTGGGGGACGCAGCTCCTTCAAGGCTCTTAGGAAAGTGCCTGGCACTCAGAGAGCTCTTAATAAATCTTACCCATTATTTTCATCTGTGCTTTCTGAACAGAATATACATTGTCTCTAGTGGATGAAGATAAGTTGCTATTTTCAGTGGAAAACAGCGGAGAGGTTAAGCCTCTTCCGCTTGTTGGTGGTAATGACCCAATGCCTCTCCCTTCCTCAGGGGTCACCTTCTCTTTCTTCTGGAAGACCCAAGGCGAGCAGTCCCGGCCGACCACCTCCGCGTACGGCGGGCAGGTCATTTCCGACGGGTTCAAGATCTGCTCTAGTGGTGGCAAGGGCTCCGTGGAACTGTACGCACGAGACAACTCCATGACGTGGGAGGCCACCTTCAGCCCACCAGGTGAGGGTGCCACCAGCCCAGAGGGGCTGTGGGGACACCCCCGACGCCTTGGCTCAGAGCCCCTCCCCATAAGGGCTGCTTGGGAAGACGTCCTGTGGGGATTGTGTGCCCTGGGCAGGGGGGGCCGTGCTCACTGGACGGCTGCTGAGAGGCCAGCATGATTCCATCGGTGATTCCCACTTTCTCGTGGCTTGTGGCCACGGGTCACCTTGGCATGTGAGGATGGGGTACAAGCAAGGAGCTGGGAAGGGAGAGATGACTGGGACTCAGAGATGTTTGGGGTGTCTTTGGGGGGTGATGGGGTGGGAAGTGCGGAGGTAGAGGGGGCAGAATGAGGCCAAAATGATGTCCTCCAGGAGGAAATGGCCTCTGTCAGATATTTAAGGAAAACTTCCTTTCTGGCCCGTTGAAAGGAGGCCGCACATCTCAGTTAAACATGGAACCGGAGCCAGCAGCCCAGGGCCAGTCCCTTGTGCCATGTGAGCTGTGCAGGCACCGGCCCCCCTGCAGCTGCCTAGGCTTCCTCGTTCGGCAGCCTGCGTGTGGGACGCCTGCGAAAGCCCAGTGCTGATGCGCACGCGGGGCCCGGAGAGACAGGGACCCAGCCAGCCTGGTCCCTCCACCCCGTCGAGGAGGAGAATCCAGCGAACATGGACCTTGAGAGGCTCCTGCACTTTTGTCCTCTCTAGTCTTGGGGACCAGAGACGACCTCTGCCCTGCCCCCCCGAACTGCCTGCACCCCATTTGTGGCCCTTGGCACATCGCAGCTGCCATCAGGGTCTCCTGCATGAGTCTTAGCGCCCTGCTCTGGGGGGCTGACACGGTGCCAGGCACCTCCTGGGGCCTGAACGTGTTTTAAGGTGGAGTCAGCTGAGCCCTGGCTGTTTTCCCACACTGGGAGGCGGGGAGCTGGAGTTGCTGCCGCCGGGCAGTACGCTCTCCACTGGCCCATCAAAGGGTCATGTCTTCTTGCTCCCAGCCCACAGGCAAGAATACTTCGGGCCTGTTTAGGTCCACGTGCTCTGCAGAGGCCCGGAGTGGGGTCCCTGATGGAACCACTGGGTGGGTTCAGGGGATGCCCAGGTCCAGGGGAGCCCAGTTCCTCCTGGGAGCACATCCATGAGGGCGTGTGGACATGGCACATGCAGACCAGAGCCGGGGCCCTTACGGGGCAGAGTCATGAGGTCACTCTTCCAGCTGCTGAACACGGCCCTCGTGCCGGCAGAATCGGTGCACAGATGCCTTCGGCGAAGGGCAGCCCCGGCCCCCATGGGGCCACCACACTGGTTAATGTCTCATGTTCTGTGTCAGAACTGAAGATGGTTAGGTTAGGCTTTAAACTTAAAGAATGTCCTGAATAACTTATGGCCATTGGTTATTATTTCATCTTTGTTTAAAAGAGAAAAGGTTCTTATTTGAAATAGCAAAGGATCTCCTTGAACTGCTTCAGGATTTGGGGGGTGGGGTGGTTCCTCTCCTGGGCCCCAAAGGATGGAGGAAGGCCAGGTGTGTGTTAGGACCTACATGAGGACTCACCCAAGCTAGCGGGGACCAATCATGTCAAGAGTGAGGGGTGTCCCCAAAACCCACAGAGGCAAGCGCCTGACACCCCTTCCCATGGCACATGGCGTGGTGGTCTTGCTCTCCCCAGGCCCCTACTGGACGCATACCCTCTTCACCTGGAAGTCCAAGGAGGGCCTGAAGGTCTATGTCAACGGGACCCTGAGCACGGCAGACCCCCGAGGGAAAGTGTCTCACGCCTACGGGGAGCCCAGCGCCAACCTGGTGATAGGCTCAGGGCAGGACCAGAGCAGGTGCTACGAGAACGGAGCTTTTGATGAGTTCATCATCTGGGAGCGGGCGCTGACGCCGGAGGAGATCACCATGTACTTCAGGGCGGCCGTAGGTCAGTGAGGGGCCAGGTGGGGGCAGGACCAGCATGGGTCCCAGGGGCAGGGGCCACCTGCCGTGCAAGGTGGGGGCAGGGCTGGCAGGCGTCTACTCTGGGGGCGCCTTCTCCTTCCCAGCATACCTCCTCCCCACTCCCCCGATGCAGTGTCAGCAGTGTGGGGGAGTGTGTCCTGGTGAACCTCGTAAATACAACAGCTTTTTCTAGAACACCTGTTCCCTAAGGGAGAGGAAATAGCCATTTGCCAGAAACTCACTCAGATTAATGGCCTCTGGAGACTGGGAGTTTCTGAGTCTGTGTGATGGATGATTCCAGAAAGCTTTGGGGAGCAAAAGATCCAGGCCCGTCTGTGCATTGGACTGATGCATGTTTGCCATCAGCTGCCCGCATGCCCGGCTCACTGGTGGGCCCTTGGGAGCCTGGGGCTGCCCCTCCCTGCCCCTCACAGAGGGGGTCCGGGGGGGCAGACGGGCCTGGGTTCAAGTTGCCCCCAGCTCCCATGAGTCGTGGGAACTGGGAGGTCCCATTTTCTTTGTTTGGTTTTGGTGTTTTTTGCATCGAGGTAAAATTCATACAACATCAGCCTCTCTGCAGCAAAGCACAGTGGGTGGCATTCATCATGCTCACACCATGCAGCCCCACCCCCAGGCTGCAAACACTCCCAGCCTGCGAGGGGGCTGGCACCACAAGCCACTGTCACTCCCTGCCTGCTCCTCCCCCTGACCCCTCACCCTGATCGCTGTTAACTCTCTATCTCTGTGGGTTTGCCCACCTTGGGTATTCCCCATGACTGGGACCGCGTGACATGCAGCCTTGTGTGTCTTCCTCCCTGTAAACCCTGGTCCCCACCTCTGTGAAGGGCTGACACCCGACAGCCTGCCCTGAGCCAGGGGCTGGGGCTGGGAGGACGAGTTGCGAGGAGGCATGAGGTCAGAGCACAGGCCCGTGTCCCCACACATTTTAGCTGCTTTCAGTGTGAATTGTTTTTTAAAGATTTCATTTATTTATTTTTAGACAGAGGGGAAGAGAGCGAGGGACAGAAACATCAGTGTGTGGTTGCCTCTCACATACCCCCTACTGGGGACCTGGCCTGCAACCCAGGCATGTGCCCTGACTGGGAATCCAACCAGCGACCCTTTGGTTCATAGGCTGGCACTCATTCCACTGAGCCACACCAGCCAGGGCTCGGCATGAATGTTTACTTTCCCTACCATCCCATTTTCATTCTGCCCACAAGAGAGTACGCTGTTTCTTCATTTTTATGTGAAATAATCTGGCCACAAGGCACAGTCATCACGCAGCATGTCACAGACATTCCTTGTTTGGCCGCTACACTGACCCCAGGGCAATGGGGATGTGGGGGGCTCAGGGCCAGGGGTGAATGGCTCAGGTCCCAACATGGAGCCTCTCAGTTGTTGGGACTCGGGTGAGTCCATGACAGAAAACCCAACAATGACAACTTAAGCCAAGATTTTTTTTTTAATCTCATATAATGGAAACCGTGGGAGAATGTGCTTCAGAACTGGCTTGATCCAGGTGCTCAAATGATGTCATGAGGGACCCCTGTCTGACCCAGCCTCCCGAGCTTCCTTGGGGTGATAATGTGGCTGCCATTCCCCCAGAGTCAGGTCCTCCAGCTCTACCGACCTCAGCAGAAAGCAAGGGCTCCTCTTTCGGCCATCTCCTGAGACAGGACTGGCTGCAACTCTCCTCTGCCCGCTGGTGCCTGCACTGTGCAGGGCCCGTCACTGTGGCCAGGGGGTCGGATGTGCTGACTCCCAGCAGCCTGGGTCCCCTGACCCTGGCACAGCAGTGGGGTGGGCTCAGCCTGTCCGAGGCCCCAGGGGAAGCAGCGTGCTGGTCTTGGCAGCACGGGGATGCCCGCTGCATCCCCTGCAACCGCTGACACTCCCATCTGTCACTAGAAAATGAAATTCATTCCCTTTCACGGAAGTGACAGGGCACAAAATAGAGTGTCCTCCAGGAGGAAAGAGGGAATCGATCTACTGCCTGTTACGGCCCAGCAGCCAGGGACTCATCACACCGACGTGGCAGATTTCTGTGTCACAGAGGACCACAGACGAACCTTGCAGTCCCGACAGCTCACAGCTCCAACAACACTGGTTCTGGTGGCTATCACAGCAGACCCTTGTCACAGGGACCCCACCGGGGCAGCATTTCTGGGGGCTCCATGCCCGGGGAAGGGCCGTCCAAGTCTCTGGGGGTGGGTGCAGGTGTTCTGTTGGCGATGACATCCAAGGAGCCATTGCTGGGCCGGATCTGGACCCACTGGAAGACCGTGTCCTGTGGGGACCTGTCCTGTGTCAGGGTGCGTGGGGCAAAGCATGTGTAGGAAAAGTGACCCTGACGTCCCCAGAGCCAGGTCAGGCCACTGTGCTCAGACCAACAGCTGGGCTGACGCCCAGCAGGGCCCGGGGGCGCTGTGTCCTCAGGAGGACGCAGGACCTGTTCTCTGCACAGGGACCCACCCACCTGTGCAGGAACCTGGGGTGACAGGTGCCTGGAGGGATGTGTCTCCTAGTGACCTGCCCGGTGGGGCCCTCATCTAACCCTATTGGCATGCTTTGTCTGGAGGGTGTGACCCTTTCTAACCCACACCAAGGCACAGTATGGATTGCTAGTCACCAGTCGGGCTGCACCCCAGCACAGGCACGTGTGGCCCCTGCTGCTCAGGGCACCGTGGCAGGACAGCATCTCCCTGGGGCACTGGACACACCAGGTGTACACATACAGGCGGCAGGGACCGCGGCTGCCCATGGACAGGGCACACTGGCACCTCTCTTCCGTCTCCATGGTCATCAACCTCAGGGCGACGGTGGGACACTCATGTCTTGTCCTGGATGTGACCACGTGGCTCATGGGGCAGCTCCTCTGCACGTCCTTGGCGCCACAGGGCTAGCGTCACTCTGCCCAGGGGAGCGGAGCGTTTCCAGTTGCAGGTGTCCCGGCAGCATCCCGCCTTCTCCCCAGCCCACCCCAGCCCAGGGGCCGGCTCTCCTGGAGCGAACGAGGGGTTAGGTCACTCAAAGTGACCTTCCAGAATTTCGCCAAACCAGGGAGAGCGCACTCAGCCGCAGCTGGGCCCTGGGTCCAGGATGTCTTCACTCTTTATAACTACATGTAATTATTCACAATGGACAGTATGTTGCTGTTCATAACTAACCAAATGGACTTCTGAACGGAAAGAATAGCTGTGCCATCAGGGAGAGGGGCCAGGAGGACCCCTGCTTGCTTGAGCCCCCCACTCAGTCTGGAGGGAGGGGCTGATGGAGGAGGCATTCACGCTGGCAATCGGCAGTCTGTCTTTTTTGTCTGGACGCAGTCGAAGCCCATTTCTTTTGGCTCTTTATTGGCCGGGTGTTGGGGAAGCTGTATGAATTCATCTTTCCACGCGGTGGCTCACAGGACCGGTGTCCAGAAGCAATGGAGAATACAAATGGAAAAGTAATTCAGCCTGGGAAATCTATAAAGACTGCCACTCTCCTCATGTATTAGCCCTTTTTCTCCCCAGAAACCTTCCTGCTCAGAGACCCCCGGCCTCTCGTGGCTGTGTCTGAGCAGGTGGAGTTTCGAATAAGGACGGAGCTTGCTTAGGGGACAAGGTGCCTATGTTTTGGTCTTTGATCGCTCTCAATTCTCCCCAGGAAAGCACAGCGGGCCATCCCCGACACCACCCAGCTTCCTTGCAACACCCACGGCCGGCACTCTGGTGAGCAGACGCATGTGCCTGCCATCCCCACGCGCCAGTCTCACTGGGCTGGGGCTCCGTGCAGGACTGCCAAAAGCCCACTGGGCAGCCCGCTGTCTCCTGTGGGCAGTGTGGGGTCCGGGAAGGCGTGATACACGGAGGGGAGGCCAGAGTGGGCGCCGCGCCAGGTGCTGAGAGGCACTGACAAGAACTGTCTTCTGTTCTGCGTGGCTGTGGGCTCAGGGGCCTGAGGAACACACAGAACAGCGAGACGCCCACCGGACAGCAGGGTGCCGGGTCCTTTCCGGGGCAGGCGGCACAGTGGCACTCAGGCTTGGTTTCTCTCTGTGTCCCTCTGTCCCAGCACTTGAGAACAGGGTCCTTTCACACAGAGGATGTCCCTCTGGAGTTTGTATGTGTGAGCAGACAGCTCTGATGTAGCAGCGAGCTGTACACCCTCAGCCATCTGCCTGGGTTCAAATCCCAGCTCTAACAATTAGTTTGGCCTCAGTCCTTCTGGGCTTAGCATCACCCAGGAAATGGGTGCGAATTTCCTGAGGCTGTGGTGAGGAGGGCATGTTGACACAGGGGACGTGGCAGCGTCTTCCCTGGGAGGGCCGTCCTCACGGTCACTGTGGAGGCTGGCATGAGACCAGAGGCCAGGGGACGGGGAGGGTGTGCTGGCTCCTGTTCGCAGCAGGAGCTCATGCCTTGGACTTGCTTCCAGGTGCCCACTGACGCCTACCGCCCCATCATAACCAACCTGACGGAGGAGCGGAGGAACTTCCAGAACCCTGAGGTGGTGCTGAATTACCTTCAGAACGTGTCCCTCAGCTTGCCTGACAAAACCCTCTCCCAGGACACAGCGCAGAACCTGACTGAGGTAAAGCCCTCCCAAGCCCGGCTCCAGGTAGCTGCCAGACCACAGCAAACAGGTGTAAATTATTTGACCTACTCAGACTTAAAAAAGCTAGGCATTTTGACATAAAGGTCAGGATTTCAGGCTTGTCACAAGCAACCAGAGGGTGCGGCCACCCCAGCCACCCCAGCCAGCTCTAACAGTGCAGCGGGGCCTCCTTCACAGGGGCCCAGGCCTTGGTGTTACGTCCCCAGCGCCGGCCATCTGGCCCGTCCACACAGCCACCTGGCCCATAGGCATCGGGGCAGCTGCTCCTGGTCTGAGCCCCACTGGCACCCAGCGAGAGGCGGAGCTTCGCCATGTGCCACAGGCCACTGTCCACCTGGCATGAGCACAATGCCGGGACAGCGTCAGTGGCGGAATTCCTGTCTGGTAGCAGGCTGGCAGCAGCAGGCTGGCAGGTGCAGGGGTGTGGACAGTCTTGCGGTGCCGAGGCTGGAAAGCTCATGGGCAGCCGTGTCCTTCTGTCTCTCCTAGACTTTCCTGCAGACGGTGGGAGAGCTGCTGCTGCTGCCCAGCTGGACGGCTGTGTCCGAGGTGAGACAGAAGGGCGCTTGGATGCATGAACAGCGCCTGCCCTGGGGACCAGCTTGTCTTCCTGGTGTGGTTTAAAAATGGCCCATTTGCACCTTGAAAGTGATGCATCTCCGGGTCCCGAACTGGGGCGGCGAGGGGGCCAGCTGACTGGAAAGGCCCGTGGCCTGCACGGCTAGCCCAGCAGCACCGGCCTCAGTGCTGTGCCTCTCCACAAGGGCCGACCTTGGAGGGTCGTTCTCATAGTGCAGTTCTCCTTGTCCCAGGATTCTTCAGCAGTAATCACACACATTTGTGATGTGCAAAACCGCAAGATTAGGTGGGCAAAGAAGGTGACAGAAAGGTCCTTTGTGAGTCCAAGTGTGAAAACGAGATTGCACCTGCTTTTCTCCACACCCCACGTGACAAGGACAGAGCCCGGACTCGTTTCTCTGTGCTTTTAAAAATGAGCTTTGTTGGTTTGACTCCTTTAAAAACAAAAACAAGTGGAATTTGTGGAGATGTTAGGAAAGGCAGGTGGTGAAGCGTGAAAAAAGTCCCTGGGAGTCCTGAGCCCAGTAGGCAGTGATTGTTCATGGCCCGCAGCTCAGGGTCCAGGTTTCAGTTCGCTGCTGCACATGCGCATCCTAGGCACAGACTGTCAGGTGTGGCCTGTCCTCGAGCATTTTCCAGTGACACTGGCTTGGGCTCTGTCAGGCATGCGGGGCCTCAGCGGCAAGCATACCCCAGGTAAAGTGCAACTCGGCCACTACCCAGCAGAGCCATGAGCTGGAAATTGTTCTCACGGGCTCGCCTGCATTTGTGGGAAAATGCTGAGGACCCTCAGCAGCAGATGACAGTTGTCAGAAAGGCAGGAGAGAAGAGGTGACAGGACATGCATCTGACAATGAGGGACGGTCGGCCGGAGTGAATGCTTAGGCACTGAGCTGGCTGCAGGAATGGGGGGCCCAGGGGACCCTGTGTTCATGAGGGTGGTATCCACTGGCACCCCCTCTGCCTTCGGGATCCAGAATGAGTGGAGGGAGCACCAGGTAAGTCAAGGAAGCAGAGACAATTTGGGGAGCCAGCAGCTCCGAAGCATCCCACCCTTCTCACAGATTAGGACAAAACCTCTGGTGTCCCCAGGCCTGAGGGGAATTGGGGGAGATTGGCCCCCTCCTTGTGAGCAGGGTGGGGTGGGGGCCAGTGCAGAGACCTGCTGAGGCCCATCGGTGAGTTCAGAGTGGAGCTGGGATGGGTGTCTGCCCCCCTTGTCTGGGCATCTCTCCCCCTGTGTGACTGGGTCCACGTCCCAGGAGCTTGGCAGGCTGGGTGACCTCGGGTCACCTCCATGCCTGAGAAATGGGGTCGTGGTGGACTTGCTCGCCTCCTCCTCACCTGGTCGTTGCAAGGGCAGAGCCCAGCCCCAGATGACTTGGCGGACACTGGGTATCCTTCCTTTGAACCAACGTCCACAGAGCAGGCACGAACTTGGCTTTGTGCGTCTGGGGCACCGGTTGGTCCCAGGGTTCTGAGTGAGGCTGACATCCTGGCACCCTCCCATGTTGTTTCCAGGACGACACTGTGATGCCGGGCCTGATGGAGACCGTGGACGCCGTCATGAGGCATATCTCCTCCAACCTGCATGCCGACGGGTCCCCAGCCACCTTTGTGGGCTCCTCCTCCCTGGCAGGTGCTCCAAGGGCCAGTGGGGGCACACAGGGGCAGGCAGAGGTGTGGGGGGGCCTCCCTGGGGTTGCGCCCCACTGGACCCTGCATCCGTCACGCACACGCTGGCTGCCTGGCACCCCTCAGTCCACCAGCTCCATTGTCCTTCCTGAGCTGCGCTCTGTGTGACATGCACATGGCACCCTGTGGTGTTCGATGGGGACTCGGGCCACGCCCCTGTCGTGCCTGAGTTCGAGGCGGGAGTCGGGAGGCGGGCTCTGCTGTTAGAGTCTGTGTGGGCACCTGGCACTGTCACCGTGTCACCTGAGCGCCGGGCGGGTGGGCACGCGAATGTATGTCCCAGACTCTCATTCTTTCAGGTCCCCATTTTCTGAGGCACTTACCCTCCCCCCAGGGGCGTGTTCTGCTACAAAAGGCAGAAGCCGGTGGGGTCACGTGGACCCCAGCCTGGAAATACTGACCAGCTCACCTCTCCTGCCTCCCCTCAGAGTTCTCCGTGGCCAAGCTCCTGCCCAAGGCTTTGAACTTCTCCCACTACCGCTTCCCAGCCCAGGGCCACAGCTACATTGAGATCCCACATGAGGCCTTCCGCAGCCACGGTGGGTGCCCCAGGCCCTCAGGTTGGGGGGGAGGGATGGGGGGTGCACCGCAGTCTTCCACCCTGGGAGGGCCGTGACCAGCACCTGGCCCAGGAGCTGCCTATGGGCCTCACCTGTTCCTGTGGGGGCGGCTCTGTTTCTGGGAACACAGGTGCATCATGGGAAGCTCCTGAGATGCTCGCTCCATCCAGCTAGCGAACCAGGTGGAGCAGGTGCAGGCTGGGACCTGTGTTTCACTGAGAAGGACACCGTGTATCCCCAAATATCTGTGTAGTTCCCGTTGGCTGAACATGAGCAGATGTGGCCTCTCACCACCTTCAGGGTGGCCTGCAGCTGGCGAGTTGGGGGCTCTGGCCCCATCCCCTGCAGGTGGAACGAGCCACCAAGGGGACTTGGACAGCTGTCACCGACTCCAGGTGCTCTGTATGGGGCCCAGGTGGCTCTGGCTGTGTCTGTCCCCTCTGATCCCTTGAAAAGTGAAAGTGCATGTTCCTCCATCCCAGGGCCTCAGGCAGCCAGGGCGGGTCGGGGGTTCTCAGCTCTCGACCCTCCGACCAGAGCACAGGCAGCCCCAGGGTCAGAGACCGGGGGGCGAGGCTGGGGGTGTTGGGGCCGTGGGGTCCCCTCCCCTGTGGAGTCCTCTCGGCCCAAGTGCAGAGCCCACCTCTGCTCCTGCCACTGTCTTGCTGGCGGGAAAGGCACCAGGGGTGGCGGCCGTGTCCTGCTCCCAGGGGACCGTCCCCCACACTTGGTCAAACTTCAGAAAGGGGGGTGCAGATGCCATTGCCCCCCAACCACGTGTGGCCTTCTCACCGGCTGTGTGACCCGTCAGCAGGGCTCGGAGTCCCAGGCTGGCCAGGCCACAGCCGCACACCCTCCCCGTGCAGAAACGCCTTGCACTCAGTGGCCGGGCTGGCCCCCGGCACTGATGGGAGCTGGGGTCTGGGCTGGGGTCCTGCTCCAGCGCCCGGCTGGCCATGCAGCCTCGGGCACATTACGAGCCTGCCTGCACCTCCATTTCCTCGCCTGTACAGTGGGGACACCGTAGGTTCCTGCCTCATAATATTGTCGGGAAAATTGACTGAGCAAAGCCCTCACATCAGAATGGAGCCTGTGGTGCCATTCAAATTGTTAACTACGTTCCCAGAATTTTAACATTCTCCACAAATATCCCTGAAGAACTCAGGAAGTCCTCTGAAAGTCCTCCCCGAGCTAGGGCTGGGGAATAGCAGAAAAGGGGGCCCCTCCCCCAAGGTTGTCGAGGCAGAGATGGACCCAGCTGTGGGTGGGAAGGACAACGGTGACTTCCTGCTCAGGGCGGTGTGGCCCTGAACACCTGTAGGCAGACAGCAAACGCCCGTGCTCATCTGTGGGGCTGCAGGCTGACCCTGCATCTGCGGCCCACAAGGGCCTGGGCCTTCCAAGCCCCCCGCCCAGGTCCCAGACTGCCTGCCCCCTGGCAGCCGCAGTGTCTGCTGTGTTGAGTTGGCTTGGGGATGAGTGGGGAGTCGCTGTCCCAGCTGATGAGACACAGAATCTCAGGAGGGTCCCTCACTTCCTCCTCCCCTGGTTCTTGGGTGAGAGCCCGAGTTGTCGGGCAAGGGGGCCTGGCTGGGGGCTTCATGTTTCTCTGGCTCATCACCCAGAACAATGACAAAGGGCCTTGTCCCCCTGCTCTCCCCCAGCCTGGACCACCGCTGCGGGCCTGCTCTACCACACTATGCACCACTACCTGAGAAGCATCCGGCCAGACAGCACCAAGTGAGTCTCCGGGGTCACGCAGCCCAGAGGAGACAGGGTCTGTGTGTGTGCACACGCACACGTGTACACATGCTTACAATGGCTGATGCCAGCACCCGGTGCTGCAGCATCAGTGTGAGGAGGTGCCATGGCCCCTAGAAGGAGATGCAGGGACTCCTGCCTGGGCAAGCCCCGGGGGGCAGGCTGAGAGTGCAGTGGCCAGGAGCACAGGCTGGGTCATGTAGTGGTCCCTCCTGGAGCTAGCCGGTGGCCTTGGACTCCTGCCTTGACCACCCTGGGTCTCAGGTTCCACTTCTGTAGACTGAGACAGCAGCACATGCCTCTGTCAGCCAAGACTGGGCTGGATACATCAGCTCACACAGAAGGCTGGGGACGGAGGGCCCAGGGGCCTGGGAAGGGCGGGAGCGTGTCAGCTTCAGGCTCAGCTGGACCCAGGGACCCAGAGGACCCTCTAGACCTGCCTCTGCCTCCTACGTGTGGGCTCATTTCAGGAAGGTCCCACCTGGGGGTGTGACTGGCTCTGGTGACTTCGGGCCTGTGAGGGTTTGGGTGAACGGCCAGAAGGAAGGGACCTCTTTCCTGTTGCATTTGTGGAGACCAGGGAGGGCTGCAGTTGACCCGCTTGGGTTGTGTGCCCGATCACGTGGCCAGAGGGTCCTGCCCACTCATCAGTCAGGTCTGTTTACATGACCCCTCACCCCCATGGAGACCCAGGGGTTGCTGTGACTGGTCCATGTGGGTCATGGGCCCATCCTGGTGCCCTAGTCATGGGGGCTAGAGGGTCCTGCTCTCTCATTGGCCAGTTAAGCTCACATGACTCCTAGGGCTTCGGGTGGGTCAGCACTACTCAGACCGCAGGGAGCAGCTGGTCTCCCAAGGGGAGATCCCTGTGTCCTTCACATTCCCGGGGCTGTCCCTGCAGGGCTCCTCCCCCTAAGCTGTTAACCCCGTGATGGCACCAAGGATGCGAGAGGATGCACGGTGGAGCTGTGCACCTGCGACCTGTGTGATTTTGTGACCCAGTGTCGCCCCAGTAAATTTAACAAAAAGGGAAACGTAAAATGTAAAACTTTACATTTGGGCTCAGGGAGGCCAAGGCCCATCCCACCTGTGGTGCCAGCATCGGACGTCAGAGGGACCAGGTCTGAGCCATGGGACTCAGGCTCCAGGTTCAGATGCCAAGCGCGGGACCCACCCCCAGGCTGGCATCACCTGGGGAGTGGGCAGCCAGCCCTGACCTCTGGAAACCAGAGCGCCATCCCCAAAGACTCCCGTGGCCAGCGGGTCAGGCTTCTTGCCGTCACCTGCCTTCCCTCTGTGTGGTGACTCTTCCCTGATTTCCCAGGATTGCTGAGGCAGCGGCTTACCAGGGCTGCCTGCTGTCTGCCGCCAGCTACCTCATCTCCCTGGAGGTTGCCCCACCGCCTGCACTCTCCCAGAACCTGTCAGCCTCTCCACTAGTCACCGTGCATCTGGTACACAAATTGGTGAGTTAGGGCCGTGCACCCTCATTTCTGCCCTTTGATTTGGTGTGGCTCAGAAGGACATCCTGTAGTCTGGGTCACTGTGTAAAGGGTCTACGCAGCTATCGGGGCCAGCCCAGTGGGCCTGTGGCAGGGGACCTTGCTTGAGTGCCAGGGAGGTCCCTCAGGCAACGTAGGGCAGCCTCGCGGCCTGGGCATCCTGGGCATCAGGTCAAAAGGGCTCTGAGGCAGGTGCAGCTTCACGGGCATGTGGGGAGCATGGGTTCTGATTCACAGCGAATGTCCTTTCCGGCGGGAGGAGAGGTTCTCCCTGCAGTGCTGGCCGCCAGCAGGACAGAGGTGCTGTTGTCTCCCAAGCTCAGGTTCTGAGTGAGGAGCTGTGCCCCCCATTCACGCTGTCAAAGGGCAAGTGTGGCCAATACTCGGAGGGTGCAGACATGCCACCGTCCCTTAGGAAAAGTGCAGATGCTCTCGCACCAAGAATTCACCTTGAGGGACAGTTGGTTCAGCGGCCGAGCAGCGTGGTTTTTCAAGGGTTGTGTCGAGGAACACGACAGATCCATGGTTGTTCGCCGTCATGCTGGAGGCATGTGCCGCTGGCATGTTCCGGCTCTTTCTATCCTGCTGCATCTGCTTCCCAACACTAACTGAAGACCTACTATGCTCTGGCCACTGTGTTCACAGCCTCCACAGTCTGTCCATGAGGGGGCAGAGGGAGGCAGCTCCCCAGCACGTTATCTGTGCCCCTCCCCACCACCCTCACCCCCCTGGGTCCCCTGAGACTCCAGCTGCACCCCCAGCCATGTCTGTGAGTTCCCAGGGGGTCAGCGCCCCAGACAGGACTGCTACACCCATGGCTCAACCTCGACGCTCTCAGGTTTCCTGTCAACGCCCACCCTCCCCCCCTGTCTCAGAGATGGGTGTGTCCTCCTCTCGTCCAGAGCTCCCCATTCTTCAAGACCCTGCCCTCCCGCCCAGCCTTCTCTGTGGCTCCATCCTCTGCCTGCCAAAAGTCCCTCCCCAGCACCCCCCTGAAAAACCACAAAGCATTTACATTTTGAAAAGGTTATCATAAAATACACACAGCAAAATTTACCATCTTGACCGCTTGTAAGTGCACAGCTTGGTGGCATTCAGCACAGTCACCCTGTTGTGCCACTGTTCCCACTCGCCCCCCCACAACCATCCATCTTCCCAAACTGCAGCTCCGTTCCTGTTAACTGTCCCTGCCCCACCCAGCCCCTGGCACTGCCGTCGCCACTCTCTATGAATTTGGTGAGTCTAGGGACCTCATGCAGGTGTCATCACACAGCATGTGTCCTTCTGTAACTGGTGTGCATCACTTGCACCATGCCCCTGAGGAGGCCCACTGGGTAGCAGGTGTCGGAGCAGCTGGCCTCCACAGCAGTCCTTGCTTCTCCCCTCCTGGGGCCACAGCGAGCTTTCGAGAGGAGCAGAGGCTCAGCCCCAGCATCCAAGTGGCCCGCCCGAGAGCTGGGGCCCTGTCTGTGTGTTCACGTGGCTGTCTGGGGGCAGTGACAGTGCTCATGGCTGGCGCAAGTGACACACACTCAGGAGGTGTGCTCGGCAGGCTCAGCCTCACTGGAGCCTGCGTCCTGGTGGGAAGCGAGGCATTTATAGTGTTTCTAGTGGTGGGGGCTGGTCATGTGGCCATGAGATGCTGCAAGTCTGGGGTGGGCAAGCCCTGGAAGCGAGGTATCAGGGGCTGAACTGCCCACATGAAGGGTGTCAAGGGGACCGTGTGAACCAGAGGCTCAGGCACCTCCTAGAGCTGACTCGCATCTGAGACTGAGAAACATCGTGGGCTCAGGGATGAGGTTGGAGGGCTGCCAGCCCATCCTGTGGAGCGCTGGGCCACAGACTCGGATCTGGGGCCCCTGCAGCCCTCCTGAGGGACCCTGAAGCTGCTGGCACCATGCACGGGCTCAGGAACGTGGGTCCCACAGGACACCTGCAGCCCCAAGTCTGTGCGGCGGCTCCTCAGCTGCTGCCTGGCTCCCGGTGTTTGCAGGGAACTGTGCATCTGGGTTTCAGATCACATCTCTGGATGTGCTGTCGGCAGCTGATTCAAATTGGCTTTTAACATCATCATCCAAAGTCAGCCTGCAGGTTGGATCCAGTCAGTATGGTCGCTGGTTTTCTGCCCCTGAGTTTTTTTCTTTTGGCTTTTTATTTGAAATGACAACAGGACAGCTCCCCGTTCCCGTGTGCTCCCCGTCGTGCGCCACCGTCAGTGTTTCCACATCTTGTCTTTCAGTCGCAGTTCAGAATCAGCGTAGTCTGCTGTCTGTTCCGGTGCTCAGCGTCACAGACGGCCTGTGCTTTGCACAGCAGGCAGGATGGGCACTGGCTTGTCCCCAGAGAGAACTGGGAAGTGAGGCTCCAGCCGGTCCCCACCCTGTGACCTCTACTGTCACCACCCTCACGTGTGTGGATGTGGCTCATGTCCAGACATGAGCATTTTGGCTGCTGACCAGAGATGACACAGAATGGCTCTTCCAGATTAAAGTCCCATGCAGCCGTCACAACCCAGCTGGTTGGGGTGTCCGGAGTGGCAGAGCCTCAAATTAGCCACCCTGAGGGACAGTGGGTTCCTGCCCCCCCCAGTGAGGCCCGGGCAGGTGCAGACAGCTCTATGGGGCTGTGTGACCTGGGCCCGGGCTGCGGGGGAGGCTGATGCAGCAGCATCAGATGGGATGGAAAGCCCTGCGCTCTCTGGAGGCATGACGTTTTCCTTTGAGGACACGCAGTCTTCAGCCATGGAGATGCGAGGAGCTCAGGAGAGCATGTGGGAAAGGCCTGTCTGCTCGGGAGGGCTCTGGGCAAGGGCTCAGGGACACTGTTTTCCAAGAGTCCTTCACGCTGTCTTGTCTCCCGTGGGGGCCAGAAGCCAGAGCAAGCACCTGGCAGGGCCGGGGGGTGGGGGAGGCAGTCTTCCTGAAACAGCCCCGGCCCCCCGGCTGCAGTGGGACTGGGGATCTGCAGGCCTGGTGGCCATCGTGGTGCATCTATGGAAGTCCCCATTTTGGTCTCCACGAAGTCCCCAAGGTGCCAGTGTGGAAAGGGAGAAAAAGAAAAGGTCGATTGAAAAGCAGCGCTGGTTTAATGGTCGGTTGCTGTAGTTATTTTTGAAACAGAGTTTCTGAGCCCGGCCGCAGGGAGCACAGGGGATGTTTATCATTCCAGAGGGATGGTGATTGAGGGCTGCTGCGCCAAGCGCTGTCCAGGGTTCAGGGGTTCCTTTGAAGGCTGCTTTCACATATCTGAGGACGGTTTGGAGGCCCTCCCCTTTGGGTTGAAATGAGTTGTCCCAGGGCAAATTGCTATGCTGTGCAGGGGGCTAGCGGAGGCTCAGAAGAGAGGTGGGCGTAGAGGTGTGTCCCTTCTGCGCAGAGGGGAGCACGGTGCAGGAGCTGCTGCAGAGCGAGACCTTGAGCCCCGAAGTGGAGGTGCCCGGTTTTCCTGGCACAGAGTGGGGTGCGGCCCCGTGGGGCCCTCAGGCCTGTCCTGCAGGTCCCGTAGCAGGCATCTCCTGCTTACATCTGAGTCAGACAATTGGCCGCTGCCCTCGAGCCTGTCCGGTTCTCTCTTCAGGACACATCTCCCAACACAGCGCCCGTCTGGTTCTTACACTTGGTTTGGGTGTTTGAGCCAGGCCTGCCCTTCCTCCCAGGGGGAGCAGGTGGAGTCGGAGAGCAGAGATGTTCTGGTGGACGTGAGTCGGAGAGCGGAGGTTGTCCCCCGCGTTGCCTGCCAGCTCATGGGGCCTGGGCTCTGGCTCTCCCCCCGTCCATGCGTGCCCGGAGCGGGGCATCCAGGCTTGGCCTCCCTTGCTGTGGGGACACGTGCGCCTCCCTCTGTCATGTGTCACGTGACTTGTTACTGTCAAGTCATATAGCCAGCGAGTCTTTTCCGTGCGGCTCTGTTTCCAGACTTGGCTCCTTCACCCCATTTGTTTTAGCTCTTGTGCTGTCCACCCCTGTCACACCCACACTGCTCCCAATATGCCCCTCACTGTCCCCATGTTCCCTGGCCCCTGGCTCTGCACAGAGATGCAATTTGCACCCGATCCCCCTGCCCACATGCCCGACATCATGCTGCCCCCTTGGTGGTCAGGGAGGCCACCCGGTGGCTCCTCAGGGACACGTGCTGGCCCCTATACCCCCATGCTTGGACCTTCCAGTCCCCCTAGGACAGATGTTGCCCTGGAGCGACTGGCTGCAGCTGGTGGGCATTTCCCTCACTGTCCCACTCCATCCTCGGCCTGTCCCAAGGCAGTCACATTTATTACAGAGCCAGCAGGACTGTCAAGGAGCCACTTCATCTGTCTAGTCACTGTCCTCCCCAGTTAAATGAAATGTCGCTAGCGCTCACTCCCAAGGAAGGCCCTGCAGAGGCACTGGCTGGTGCCCAGCGGTGTGGGCCACCAGGCTGCCTGGCCTCGCTGTGGACACCTGGGCCCGGACCGCTGTCAGCAGGTGGCTGTGTTTCAGGGACACCCTGGCTTGTCCTGGGTGAATGTTCTGGGTGCTCTGCCCTAGAAGGGGGAGCACAGCAAATCAGGTGCTGGCCTCTGGGGGAGTCAGAGCCAGGCCTCAGGCAGTGCCCCCAGGCTCACTTCAGTCCCCTGCCTCTGTCTTTGAGAGCACCCTCAGGGCCTGGCATCCATAAGGATGCCACACCTCGGGCATCAGGGAGGGACAGCAGCACAGGGAGGCCAAGGAGTGCAGGATACGGGCTCTGGGCACAAAGACACCGGGTGGGGGTGGCCATGCAGACGCAACGCCATGGCCCCTAGGTGAGGCCATGAGATGAGGGAGCCATGAGCCCCACAGGGAAGTTCCTGCCCAGAGGAAAAGGCTCCAGGTGAGCCGACCACCTGCCGCTCCTGTTCTGAAGTGACTGAGGCCAAGGAGGGGTGACAGTATTTCCTGGGCAGGAGGCCAGGTGGTAGCAGCTGGACTGCAAGCATTCAGCTTCAGAGACATCAGAAGCAAACACTCGGTCACACCCGGAGAAGCTCGTCTGTGGGTCAATGGGACTGAGGGCACAGGGGGTCCGGGAAGACACTGCCTGAGGGCACCGGAGTAGATGTCTCTGTGTGGGGGGGCTGCACAGCAGGCAGCCCGTGTCTTCTCCAAGCTGTCCGCAGCTCCGTCTGCTTTGTCTGTCCTGCTGGGCTCCTGTGGGGCTGAGGGGCGGCAGGGCCCCTTCTCCAGGGGAGGGTCAGGGAGCAGAGGGCACGAGTCCTTGTGGTCACTGTTGGCCTTGTCCTCTCCTCCTCGCTCAGCCGGGACCAGATGCAGAGTATGGAGGACACAGGGAGCTGCCAGCTTTGCCCCTCTGTCCCATCAGCCTGGATGCCAGGTTGTCCCTTTCCCTCGGGGCAGTGGGTGTCCTGATGTGAGCTAAGGGGGTGCAGCAGTTCAGGTGACGAGTCCCTTAGGGGCAGGAGGTGAGGATCAAGCCATCAGAGACCAGGGATGTGGGACACCTGGGGAATCGAACAGGCGTGCAGTGACTCATGGTCATGCTCAGGGTCAGGGTGGCCTCGAGAGGATGCCCCGGCTCAGTGCCCCGGACTGTCATTCTTGCCAGAGCAGCCCGGGGCTGTGGGACCTCTGACCTATCAGGAGGGGCTGTGACCCCCAAGGTCTGTGTGCGTCACCTCACTTCACGATGTTGGCAGCAAACCTCGCCTCCTGCCCTCCTCGCCCATGTCCTATGTGATTTTTCTCCACCTCACACGTCACAGCTCAGTGACGTGTGTGTTGTGCATGTCCATGCCCTGTTCCCAGGGGCTGGGGACGTCTGCTCCCTCATGGCCACTTCCTGGTTCGCAGTGAACATGTGGTAATGGTTTGGAAAGGAAGGAAGGAGGGAAGGAAGGAAGGGAGGGAGGAAAGAAGGAAGGGAGAGAGGAAGGAAAGGAAGGAAGGCAAGGAGGAAGGCAGGGAGGAAGGGAGGGAGGAAAGCAAGAGGGAAGGGTTACAGAAAAAGCCTATCATGGTCTACAACATCATAGGCTCTCCATTTAAAAAACAGCGTTATGATCGACCACTTTCCAAACCAAAGATGGTCTGTTTTAGAGGAAATCCACCCCCACCCACCTATCACTGTCACCAGGGGACGTGCTCACACTGCATACTGACTTCTGGGGGTGACTCGTGGACAGTCTCTGTTATGTGGCCGCAGCAGGTGCTGTGACAGCCGAGCATGTGGGGAGTTTCTGGACGACCTCGTGTCTTCCCAGGGCTTTTTGAGCAGCCGGACTTGGATGCTGAGGGCTTGGGCCAGAGTGGTCATCTGATTTATGGGAGGCTGTGGAATGCTGGTCAAGCTCAGATAGGGGCCTACAGGGGGCGCTCAGGGGCCAGGCTGGGTGGCCGCATTCCTTGCTGATAACGTTTGTCTAGTGGCGGCCCTGCCCCTCGGCCAGCCCTACATGCCCCTGAGGCTGGCCTGCCCTGTGGGGAGGTGGGTGTGAGTCCCCTTTCTGTGGAGCCTCATGTTCTCACTTGTCAACTCAAAGCCGGGCAGAGAGCAAAATTAGGGAACAGCAGGCAGGCTGGAGGTGGACAGGCTCAGTCAGGATGGAAATGTGCTGCCCGGGTCCTCAGCAGTCGGGATGATGTTGACTCTTTGCATCATCAACACAGACAATTTCCTGCTGTGTCTTCCACCCTGGTTCTGGGCAGGGGACGGGCTGCCCGCCCTCCAGGTGGGGAGCACAGGGTTCGCAGGCTCAGGGCCCAGGCCCGTGTCTCCGGGCTGGTGCAGGGCTAGGGCATGGTCTCCTTGCTCCCCCAGGGTTACGTGTGCCGCCTCCTCTGTGCGGGCACGACACAGCAGGGGAGTGTGTGGCTGCACAGCCACCTCTGCCATACAGCGAGCAGGCTGCTGTCCGCCCTAGGTGAGAGTGGGACCCCCGCTCGGGTGACAGGGGTGGCCAGGCACTGGATGCTGCACAGCTGAGATCAAGGGTGGTTCATTGGTCATGACACACGTACCACACAGGGCCACACAGGGCCGCAAGTGGGAGCAGAGTCCACAACCCTGGGGGCGGGGCCAGCTCGCAGTGACAAGAGGGTGGTGACCCTGGTTCCGTGAGAGAGACTCCATGAGCTGGCAGAGACTGCAGCCAGGTGCCGCCCCTGTGTTCTCATGTGGCTTCTCAGCAGGGAGAGGCCAGTGAGCCTCGGCCAGGAAACTCTCCCACTGCCCAGTCTGTGTCCTAGACACTGGACACTGGGGCGTTGCGAGACCCCTGTACCTGTACCTGCTCCCCACCACGGGGACAGAGGCTCAGGTGACCGGTCAGTTTGCTCAGTGACATGCAGAGGTGCCCGGCACCCCCGTGAGGTCACGAGCTGCCTCTTTCTGCCCACTGGAGCTGGAATTCTCGTCTGAGGCTGCGGGATTGCCAGGTGGAATGAGTCAGTGTAGGCCGGACACCAGGGCCAGCCCTCTGGGTGCTGTGCTGAGTCCGGAGCCCCCTTGAGTTGCGTGGAAGGCTCTGAACCCCTAGGAGGAGGCTTTGATTCTTGTGAAACGTCATTGTCGTCAACACCCCCACCCTCCGCCACCCCGCCCATGATGGCAGCCTGACCACTGACCTGTCTCTCTCTCTGAGGTGAACAGCCCTGAACTGTGTGGGGCTCGGCCCAGGACCCTGCCTGTCCCGGGGGCCTACCCTCCAAGCCCATGTGGCACTCTGCCCATCACCTCCCTGTCTCATCATGGGGGGTGGTGCTCAGGACCTGTCAGGCCCTCTGAAGGGGCTCCCGGGACCCCGTGTAGCATGTGCCCCCCACCCCGGTCAGAACTGAGTCACATGGCAACATCGCCTTCAAGGACAGGGAACTTGGCCTCTGCTGGTGGTCGGTCCCTCTGGCCCCAAAGAACAGGTGCCCGCAGGGTATGTGGGGCCAGCAGACTTTCCGAAACCATGAACAGGCCTGGACTGTGTGTGGGTGGGGACCCCGGTCATCTTGGAGTCCCTGTCCCTGAGGACACCGTTCCTTTCAGCCCTCCAGCAGCTACGGGAACGTCCCCCCTATCCTCACCCTCGGGGCTACCAGGAATTGGGGCCAGTGGCCTCCTGGGTCTGAGCCCCTGCCTCTGGAAAGAGCCCGGCCAGGGCAGGTGGGGGTTCTGGGCTGGGCTCCGTGCACTGGTGAGGCCCAGGGCCAGCCTGGCACCGCCCAGCTCTTGTCCAGATCAGTAATTCGCTCTCCAGTGATGAGAGGGTGTCAGTCCTGTGACTTTTTATAGTTCACACAAGAGACGCCTGCCCTGGGGAACCAGCCGCATCTGCAGGCCAGAAGGACCTTGTTCAGGCCAAGCCTCCCAAGCTTCAGGGACATGCCCACATCCAGGGCCTGTGTGCAGGGCCTGGGAACCTGTGTCTCTCTTCCAAGACTGTCGCCTGAGCTCAGGCAGCTGAGCGGTCTGGTGAGAGGTGTGGTGGGGACCTGCTGCCTCATTGGCTCCAGGTCCTTGCTGGGACTGAGCCATGGCCACCCAGCAAGAAGAAGAGGATGATAATGTGGAGGGACAGCAAGGACACTGGGGTCCACGCTGGGGGACACACAGGGAGGCCCCTGCCTGAGGGAAGAAAGCGGTGTTACATGTGGGTAGGAGTGCAGCCTCTGCTCGCCGCGTGGCCCTGGGCTTATCCCGTCAGGTCTCTGGTCTCAGCTGCCTGCAGTGAGGCTGTGTGTCTCTGGGAGCTATGGGCAGAAGGAGTCTCCTGGCTGCCACCAGGGAGTGGCTGGAGGCCCCCACCCCCATCCCGGGTGCAGCCCTGACGCCCTTCTGCAGCCTCACCCCTGCGCCCCACCCTCACTGTTCCCATATCTCTGCGCCCCAAGCATAGCTTTGCGTGGATGAGCTTCGTCTGGACCAGGGCCTACTTTTCCCTCCTCCATGTGGGAGGAAGGGTGCTCATCTGGCGTCTCTCCCATCTGCCTCACAGCACGGCCAGAACCACAGTGCAGCATTCCCCCAGGTCCACCCAGGTGACCTACACACCAGGCGACCACACGAGTTGCCTCCACAAGTGCTGGTCACAGGATGGGGCGCTTTTCAGGTGCCACCATGGGCCACCATGGGCCACCTGGGCAGATGTGACTGCAGGGAATGCAGTGTGGGCTTTCAGGAATGGCTTTGTGGGAGCAAGAGCGGCCTGTCCTAGGGGCAGTGGCAGCCAGAATCCCGCCCGGAGCAGAGAGGTCATGATGTGGACGTGGGTGTGGGTGCTGCGGGAGGAGCAGCAGGTCCCCCAGCACTCGGAACTGAAAAGGTGGGGCTTGTTCTTGGCGTATGAACATCGCCCTGGGTGGTCCCGGAAGCCCTCGTTCCTCTGCGCAGGCCAGTCCGCAGGGAACTGGGCACAAGCCCTTCACCTGCATGGTGCCTGGAGCACATACATGCTGGGACATGGGGTCCCAAGGGCTCGTACAAGTGGCAGGGACTTCATCCTGTCCCAGCACGGCGGCACCACCTCACGCCGACTGGCGGCCCCTCACGTAGCAGAGTGCACTGTGTCCTCGATGAGAAGGGCCACGAGCATCGTTTTCGTCACAGCGGGCAGGCCTCAGGCTGGAGAGAGAGGGCGGCCTGGTGTCCTAGGCCTGCCAGTACCTGGTTGAATTCCTAGAGGTCGTGACCCTCCCTGACTGGAACCAACGTCAGGGTTCAGCATCTGTGCTCATCAGGCAGGAAGGGGTGCGGTCCCGCCATGCTGGCTTGGGCCTGTGGGGACACGCCCTGAGGGGCGACCAGGGTTCCTCATCGCCTTCCATTGGCACCAACAAGAGCCACGGGCGGACTTCACTCCACGTTCCCCTAGGAAGGGATTTGAAACAGAACCTTCAGCATTTGCATTGAAATAAATTTCTGCCCAAGTGCCTCTGCTGATGCAAACAAGGAATCTCCGTGACAACACATAATTTCTGCGAGGCGAGACTATGGGCACAGTGGTGGGCATCCCCCTGCCCGGCACCTTCTCAGCATTTTTGGACTGAAAGGGAACTGTTTAAGGTTGAGAGGGGAGCCTGTCTTCCAGGGTGGCTCAGAGTGGAGGGAAGCTCACTGCGGACGTCTCCGAACTCATTCATCTCCCACCCTTGTGCTTTAAATGTTTTGTGTTGGGGGGTCCCCCCTCCTCACCCTGCAGGAGTCACAGCTGTCACAGCCCAGCGGAGCCCAGGGCCAGCCCCTCCTGGTGTCTGTGGGCAGGAGAGACTCCTGATTAGTCCAGGAAAGACTGGGAGGGGAGGGGCCTCAGGAGCTGAGTCGAAGGGAGGGGGCGGCCACACACAAGGGGAAAATCTTGCCTGTAGATGCCGAGCTTTGGTGTTGCCTCTGGCCAGGGAGCTCAGGACTTGTCTGGGGCAGGACCGCGCCTCTAACCATGGGGATGAAGCAGGAGGTCCGTCCTGGGTGGGCTCCTGCCCATCCATTCCAAGAGGTCCGGGGCCATTGACCAGCACGGTTCCCGCCACATTCATGTCTGTCTTGTCTGTTCCTGAACTCAGCCCCCAAGGGAGCACCGGTGATGCCCACAGTCCTTCCCTGCTGGGCAACAGCGGCCTCCCGAGGCTGGAGTCCCTCAGCGCAGCTCCTGGTCATGGCTATGGGGCAGCAGAGGACCCAGGGCTTCCTGGGCCTTTCTGGTGGCTGTGGTGGGCTGACTGCAAGACTGACAACCTCACGGACTAGGCAGGAGAGCAGGGGAGACAGATGAGGAGAGGGACTAATTAGGGTAAATCGAGAGGCTGGGAACAGATTCTGAGCAGCCAGAACAATAGGATTCAAGGATACCGACTCAGTGGCTTCATGGGCCTGACTCAGGGACGACACTGATGCTTTTGTGATGCTCTGCAGCTGGAGGTGTGAGGGCAGGCTGGGCAGTCATGGCCCACAGGGGCAATGGTCCCTCCTATATGAACAGAGTTCCCCCCACCCCCCACCTCCCCAGCACATCCAGAGCTGAGTCCTAAGGACGCACCTGGGCCCTTGTCTGAGCACAGTACCCGCGTTGGCCCCGGAACACACGGCATCACTGCACCCACACCCAGGGCCAAAGTGCCCATCGCAAGCACGCAGCCTGAGCTGCTCTCTCTCAGGCCCAGGCTCTGACCCCTCGGACTGTCCCCGTCGTGTGCTGGGTCTGCACTGAGTCCTGTCCCCTCTCTGGCCATCTTTCACTGACGCAACACCCACACTTCCTACGGCAAAGCCCAGATGGGCACCAACAGTACGCCCCTCCCGCCGCTATCTCCTTCCACGTTCGTGTCTCTGTTCCACGTTTGCATGCACGCCTTTGCCTGCAATAAACGTTGGTTTTCCTCCTTGGAGACCTGCTTCTGCTCACAGCTACTTTGTGCAGCCACGTGCTCAGGACAGGCCGTCTCTAAGTCCCAGCCCTGCTGAGGCCAGTGCAGCAGGGTGGGCAGGCCTGGGAGGGAGGGCTGCAGAGGGCAGGGCCTGGCCTCCTCCGCCCTGTTTGGTTTTGCTGTCCACATTGAAGCGGAGATTTGGTCTGGCAGAGATGGAGAGCCGGACATGAGTATCCCTGTGGACATGATCTTGTTTTGACAGCTTTGTCTCTGTGAAGCAAATGTATTCCCACTTCCCTGGCAGCCTCTCCTATGCAGGCGTCTTTGAACTTTTTCCTCGAAGTGATACTGTACTAACAGCTTAGCGGTCACCTCACCCATCAAAGAGTTGAATCATGTCTTCGATATGTTTCATTTTAGATCTGTTCATGACTCACAATTCTGTCCATTTGAAAAGTTGTCTTTTAATATGTAGGAAGATAATTTCTGGGAAAAAGGCTTTCTTTTCGTGGGGCTGTTTCAGGCTTAGAGAGATTTGCACTAAACTTCTTTCCTCATGAACTTAGAAAATAGAGGAGCCAAGAGTGGGAAGTGGGAGACGAAGGATGTGTGACCCAGCACACATGGGGGGATCCTGGCCCCCCCGGCACACCCCCCTCCGCCAGTCCTAGGGTGCAAAATGTGGGATTCCAAATCCCTGCTTTCTTTTCTAGGTAAAATGGCTTACTTTTCATGGAAAATAACATCATTTTTAATATGGTTTGTAAGCAGGTTAGGGACCATAAATATGATGTGTTATTAACAGCTTCAGAATTGGGCTGTAAAAAAGATCAGAATCTTATAACCTTTTAAAGCCATCCCATTATCTGCGTAAAAGTGAAACCATGCCACTCTCTGAGACATGCTGACAGGGCCCCCGGGGCAGGCCCAGAATTGAAATTTCTGATTATCAGCAAATGCCCCCGACTGCAGGCTCGCAGAGAGTTCTGTTTGTAGTTTGTGAAAACCGTATTTTTTTCCTCCCATTTGAGGGCACAGATGTGCTCCGAGGCAGCGTTTACCTGCTCTGATTGTGAACTCTGTTCCCAGACATACATCCCAGCTTATACTTTAGCTTATGATTCAGGATGGTTTTCTGGTTGCAGGAAAATTCCAAGCTGTGGTGCTGGAAATGAGGCCCAGTTTAGGTGACCCACTGGGGACAGCCGTCCATCCCTTGTACCTTCAAGAAGAGCATGTTGGACAGCCTGGCCCAGCCACCTGGGGTCAGGGCTGGAGGGCAAGGCGGGGAGGCAGGCAGAGGAGACTGGGCAGATTTTGCTGATGTTGTACTTTCTGTGTAGCTTCTTCCCTTCCCTTCCCATGTAACAGTCCAGGCCACCGCCCAGGGGACTTTCCAGGCAGAGCCTGCTGTCCAGTCTGGTGGCAAACTCCAGACACACAGGGAGCGGTTCTGCATTTCCCACGGCAGGAGCCGCCGGGAGGGGCCCACGGAGGGCAGGAGATTCCCAGTCGGGGTGCAGCCTTGGCCCTGGCCCCAGTGAGCGCCGCCTGCCCTCCACCCTCCACCCGCACTCACACTGGGCTTGTGGTCGGTGGGGCAGAGTTTTAAATTCCTCCATCGGGGCGGGACTGGCTGGGCCCGAGGTCACCAGGGAGGCAGTGCTGGGCCCATGCAGCCCTCAGTGCCCCGATGGGGGTGGGGCAGTGCAGGTCCCTGTCCTGTGCTCTGAGCAGCCCACAAACGCAGCCCCTCGTGAAAGCAAGGTGCAGCACCAGGCTGGGGGTCATGGGCCCAGGGGGCCGCACCCACACTGGGTGGGTCCCTGCCAGGTTCCGACTTGGAGCTTCGATTTTGGGAGTTTCTCATGCCTCCGTTTCCCCTGCCAGTGGCCCTGCGTGGCCCTGCGTGGCCGCAGACACAGGGCTCCCCCAGTCACAGCCAGCTCACGTCAGCACAGAGGGGTCAGGGGTGAAGGTGTCTCCCCACTTTCAGTGGGTCTCAAATCCAAGTGCATTGCCACCTGACAGACTTCTGAGACTGGGGCTGCTCCCACCCTGGCTTCAGGTTCTGCAGCCCCGGATCGGTCATGGAGACCACCCTCCTCTGTGACTGTGGGAAGGGGCGCTAGCCAGGGTGTCCCGGGCAGCATTGCAGATGCAGTCTACAAGAGCAGGGTTAGAATGAATGAAGGCTTGGGATTTCCAGGTGTTTTTGTGGACTCTCTCAAGACAGAGTTGTATTGTGTGGGCTCCAGAGTGTCTTTATAGGGTTTCAGTGATGCTCATTCACCTGAGCCGGGTGTGCTCAGGGGCAGGTGGCCCTGTGGTTTCTCAGCCACACACTCTGCAGCCAGCAGGTCCAGCTGTCAGACAGCTGCCCCCTCAGTAGCTTCTCTGAGGAACCAGGACCACACCACCCTCCCACAGACTCACATTGCCCAGGCCACCGATGCAGCAAGCACAGCTGAGCATCCTGCGGCCCTGGGCACGTGGCGTTCAGACACCTGGGAAGCCTGGTGTTATTGGAAGGACACAGGTGAAAACCTGATGGACAGGTATCTCCAAGAAGGTGACCATACAAGCATTAGAGGAACCAGGTGTGACCTCAGGGAGGTACGTTCTGGCCATGGGGCTGCACAGGTGGATTTAAGAGGCCCCATGATACATTAATAACCCTAAGACACTGGAGGAGGAAGGCAAGAGGGGTGATGGACAGCATTCATGTGATCACATGTGCCCATGGGGGCGATCAGAGGAGATTCCAGGAGGAGGCAATGATGGAAGAGCACTTTGGGTCTGGCTGTGCCAACCACTAGGGAACACGGAGCTTCCGTGGGGCACACCAGGGCAGCTCCCGGAGGGAGAGGTCACGCTGCGGTCTCCTGCAGAGGGGGCAGCTCGGTGGGTCAGCCGTGGCTGCCACGGTGATGAAGACATACTGAAGGCAAGAAAGCGCCCTGAGCAAGCAGATTAGAGGTGCCTGGCGTGTTGATCAGGAGTCCATCAGCTTCGGCCCTCCTGCCAGCAGCCTGCTTTCTGGGGTGGCTACTGGGTCCCCCAGCCCCTCGGTGTTGGTCGCTGCAGGGGGCTCTGCATCTCATTCGGGCAGAGGGGTGGGTGCCATGCACCAGGAGCTGGCGCCCAGAGAGTCCAGGATCAGGCGCCTGACCTCTCGGGTGAGAGCGAGAGTCCTGGGAGCAGGTGTCCACTCAGCAAGTATTTAGTA
The DNA here is from genome assembly GCA_004027475.1 of Anoura caudifer. Taxonomy (NCBI): domain Eukaryota; kingdom Metazoa; phylum Chordata; class Mammalia; order Chiroptera; family Phyllostomidae; genus Anoura; species Anoura caudifer. Next base: position 185,334 of record PVKU01001501.1, on the reverse strand, counting down.
GGTGCCTGCTGTGTGCCAGGCACCAGGCCAGGCCCTGGGGTGCAGCAGAGAGTGAGATAGCTGCAGGCTCTCTGCACGCACCTCTGAGCTGGGAGACAGAAAACGAATCAATCAGCGACTATGCCACAGGCCATGTGGCAACCAAGGCTGCATGAATGTGGACAGCAGGGTGGGATGGGAGAGCAGACAGGCCCCTCCACGGGACTCACTAGGGGCAGAGACCTGGGGGACGGGAGGTTGTCTTGGAGAAGGAGCGTCCTGAGGGGTGGACAGCAGCCTGGCGGCTGGAACCCTGGCCTGCGCTGGCCCTGGCAGACTGACGAGCTGAGAGGGAGAACTTCAAGCATCCCTGGCCTCGTGACTGCGGGGTGCAGCTGTCACCTGGGAACCTGGCATCACGAAGCATGCCATTCTCTCGTTCCAGACGGACAGGCAGCACCGCCAGGCCACCAACGAGAGCAACCGAGTCTTCCTGTACTGCGCCTTTCTGGACTTCAGGTACTGCCTGCGGGGGCCGGAGGGCTGGGGGTTGCCACCTGCATGCCAGGGGGCCAGGCCCTCCCTGAGGAAGCAGACCTCCCCCTTCCCTGGAGACAAGCTCTCGGGCAGTTTTCTCAGTGACACACGGACGTAGCAGTTCTGCTCACAGAGAACACGCCGTGTTCCGTGCCTTAGACACGATGATCTGCTACGTCCCACATTCCACGCCTGTCGGTCCCCATCCGGTCACCTGTGTCTCCCACCTTCTATTCGGCCACTCCCCAAGGTGGACCCTGGACTACTCTGTCCTCGGGCATCCCCATCACTCAGTAGTCGCCCAACATGTCCCTGCACATGGGGCTCGGGCACCCTGGAAGGGATGCTGGGCTGTCACACTTCCTGCTTTCCTGGACATCAGCCCAGACGCTGTCCAGAGTGACTGTGGCAAAGTGGCCGGACTACCTCCTTCTCCTGGAAGGAGCTCCGTGTGTCCTGACCTACCCTGCCCTGTTCCACCCTCGGCCACGGACTGACGGGGACAGCTCTCCGCGTGAGGCCAGGACATGTGCTGCCCCAGCCCACCATCTCACCATCTGTCCACAGCTCTGGGCAAGGGGTCTGGTCAGATGAGGGCTGTGTCCTGGCAGAAGGGACCCTGGGCTATTCTGTCTGCCGCTGCACGCACCTCACCAACTTCGCCATCCTTATGCAGGTAGTCCCGCTAGAGGTAAGAGACCCACCGCAAAGGGGCGCCCTTTCTACATAGGACTGAGGGCGGAGCCGGGGGCTGTCAGCCTTGGGGGCAGATGGGAGGCCGCTGCTCAGGGACATCCATGAGGCTCTGCCTCTTTGGCAAAACTAATCTTGGCTCCAGGTATCCCCGGGCAGACCCCTAAGGGGGCAGGCACACCAGCATTTTCAGCCTCAAGGTCCTGTGCTGCCAGGGAGTCCAGCCAAGTGAGGTTTTCAATGATAGCCAGTGTACGAATGTGCAGGGTGGACTGTCCCCCTTGGAACATACAGGTGCACATATACACGGGGTGTCTACATGGAGGCCCCTGAGCATCCTGCCCGAGACTGGAGGTGCTGGGCAGTAGGCAAGGCCCTGGGCCTTCTGAGGCCTGACTTCCAGCTGGGGTCAGCAAACCCCTCCAGTGGGCAGGGACTTCCAGTGACCTAAGTAGGCCCTCGGATGTGCCCTGGAGCCTCAGGCTGAGGAGAGTGGGGACCCCTCCTGCTGGGTCTGAGAGTTTCTCGGTGGCACCTGCCAGGACCCAGGGGCTGAAGATGCACTGCTCAGGTCTAAGGCAAACCGAGCTTGTGCGGGATGAGGAAGCCCCTAGGCCCAGTGCAGCCCCAAAGGGAACCGATATCTGTGGTGGGGGCAGGGGGGCGGAGGGCTCGGCCCAGGACCTTGTCCCACATCCACAGAGAGCCAGGCCCCATGGACAAGTTCCGGTCCACCCGTGCACAAACACACTGCACAGCTCCCTGGCCCTGCGCCTGAGCTTTCATGCAGAGCAGGGTGTGCAGCCCTGGCCGGTGGCTCAGTGGGTCCAAGTGTCGTCTGCAACCGAAGGGTTGTGGGTTCCATCCCCTGATCCAGGCTTATTCGTCTGGGCATGTATAGGAGGCAACCAATCGATGTTTCTCTCTCTTTTCTTCTCTCTAAAAGCCACGAAAAAAATGTCCTTGGTGAGGATGAAAGAGAATTTGTTTTTAAAGAGTAGGGTGGGCAGGCTGCTTGAAACCCCGCCCAGGCCCGCGTGAGACCTGCACAGTGTCCTTCAGGCCATGCGCTCCCAGAGTGTCGGAAGGGCGGTTCTCGAATCAGGCTGTGGGGGCGTGCGCCCCTGGTTCACCCAGCACCCTTGGTGGTACACCTTAGTTCAGGGGCATGTGACCCCCAAATACCCACTGTGGAAGCATTTTCTTTAAGGAGTTACATCTGGGGAGCAGCTACTCCTATGTGAGTGAGGGGCTGCCATCCTCACCATCACAGATGAGAGTTGGGGGACTTCTCCATGGTCACTGGGTGCTGAGCCTGGCCCTGAACCCCTCCAGGCCGCTCAGATGTGTTTGCTCCCTCGGCCGCATGCTTGGGTCGGCTGGGCGGGGCAGAGGCAGAGGCGGAAGGAGGGAGGCCACTTTGTTCAATGAGCTAAAAAAAACCAGCGAGACCCTTTAGGACTGCACATCTGTCACCACTCCACAGAGGGGACCAGATTCAGACTGTGGGTGTCTTCGCAGAAGCAATTCCTATATACTCATTGTCAGGAAAGTTTGGTTCAACAACAGTTTAAAATTATCCACGCTAAAAACAAACCTCATGAATGATAAAAAAACAAAACAACAACAAATGAAGGCAGCTATCGCAGTCAACAGCAAACCCATGCAGCGTTTGGAGATCCACTGCTCACAGCAGTGACTGCGCTCCGTGCCCCGAGCCCGCATCTGCCTGAGCTCTGCCCCAGCTGTGGGGACAGGTGGGTGGGTGACCGGGACAGACAGGATCCGGAGCAGGTCCTGTCACGCACTGACACCCCCGTGAGAACCCGTGTCATGGAACTGAAGGAGTCAGAAAGCAAGATAATGCGAAAGAGTGGGAAGTGCAGGAAGCAGCACAACCTTGTCTGGGGGGAAGGCTGGGTGACAGAAACGTCAGGGACCACGTGAATTCCGATTCCTTGATGCCACACCTCCACGCAGCGGGGATGATTAATCAGGAGATGATGTGCACTTATTAAGGAAGGAACTGTAATCACGCTGACTGACTTGGAGGGATTTCCAAGGCTTCGTTACATGAAAGGGCCAGTTGGGTAGGGGCGGGGGGAGGAACGATGACGGTCGGCCACGGCTGCTGGCAGTGGGGCTGGGGACGGTGGTGGGGGCTGGCCCCTGAGTGGGCAGAGGTTCCAAAGGCCGGGAAGTGTGGCTGCTCTTCTCCAGGTGGCTGGCCCCCTCAGCGTGGCCAGGCCCTGCAACCCCCTCACCCGCCCCCAGCTCCTCCAGTGGGCTCACGACGGCCATCCTGGTAGCAGGAGCACTTTGCCAGGACAGGGAAAGCCCACCGGGACCCAGGCACAGAGCGCAGAGCCTGGCGGCAGGGCCTGGCAGCCTGGAAGGGGCTGGTCAGTGAGACCCGGTCCCCAGCCATGGTCTGGAGGCCGACTTTGGCCGGTGGACGTGTTTTGTTTCTCCCACACAAGCTTAAAAAATAGCTGTTGGGCTATTTCAAGACTCAGATATATGTCCTAAAATTTTGGATTTCTGGGTTGTTGTTGTTTTTTTAATTTAAATGAAATTGAGGGCTTCCACGTCTGCTCAAGCAGCCACTGCCCCCTGCTGGCAGGGCCCCATCCCTGCCCAAGGTTCCCATAGCCCTCGCTCTCCTCCTGGGAGTGATATGTTCTCGTGAGCATTGTGATTCTGTTTTCAGGGGGATGGCAGGATTTTCCCGTTCTATTCTGGGGAGGAAATATGTTCCCTGAGAGGGGCTTTTGTTAGAACAGTGGAGGAGAAAGACACTTCTTTATGTAGGGATGGTCCCCTTGTCTCTGTGTCTGCATGGCCCAGCTGGCCTCCAGGTTCACGTGCAGTGCCTGCCAGGCAGCACTGGGACCTGTGGGCTCTGACCCAGAGGATCCACATCCAGGAGCCAACCCAGCTCTTCCTGGCATTTCTAGACCCAGCTGTAGGCGGGGAAAGAAAGGCCACCAGTGGGTTGAGCACGCCTCCGAGGCCACCCCACTGCCTGCCGTGTCCACTCTGACCCCTCTCATTGCAGGGCCCAGCTGGGGCAGCTGCCTGAAGCCATCCAGCCGGGCCCAGCTGCCAGCCCAGTGGCTCCTTGTGCAGCCCAGCACTATGGCGCCAGAGCCATATTTGGGTTGGGGGCAGGGGGCAATGTGCAGCACACAGGGCCCAGACCTTGTCCGGGGCCCCCTCGAGTGTGCAGGTCACTTGCTAAAGCAACTCCCAAGGAGCACCTACTGTGCGCAGCTCTGCTGCCTGACTGGGGCACTGCTTCTGCACCTGCAGACACTCGGCATCCCTCCCTAACACTCTGTGGCCTTACACAGTGCCTGCTCGGAGCCTTGGCTTCCTGTGACGTGGGTAGACCCTCCTCCCAGCCCATGCAGCGCCCCCCAGACAGCTCCCCTGTCTGCACCCCTGCATCTTCACCATCCCCCCCAGAACCTTCCCTGGCCCAGATTCCCAGCTCTTTGAAAAGTTGGGACTTCTGACGCCTCCCCTGTGGCTCTGCACCCACTGATGCATCTACTGCATTCCACATGGTCTGTTCCGGGAAGATGGGGGCGTTAGCAAAGTCCGCCCCTCACTCTCACACAGTGCACCTGCGTCCCGCACAGCCATGTGGGTACATCATACATGCGCTGTCACCAGCTCCTCACGGCACCGACTGGGTCCCGTGTCTAGGTTCTCAGCTGGACGTGGCTGCCTGGGACTGAGCCTGTGGCCTCTGAGTCCAGCTCTTCAGCAAACCCAGCGCCTCCTGCTGGCTGTGGATGCTGCAGGACAGACAAGGGGGCAAGGACATGGAGGGGTGGCCAGGCCAGATGCTCCTGCTCAGGGGAGGGTCAGGCAGCAGCAGGGTAGAGGCTGGGTGGGTGGGGGAACATGAGGTGTGCTGAGGCCATTGGGAGCATTTGAAGTGCACAGAACCAAGCGCTGACCCCAAAGGGCAGGGCCTCTCTTGGTGGCACCAACAGGACATTTTGGGGGAGAAGCAGGACTAAGGGGTCGCTGCACATTCACGACGGGACAGCGGTTGCCTCCTGCTCAGCTGTGCACTGGCCAGGCTGCAGCCACAAGGACTGCAGGGCCTGACCCTGTGCCGGGTCAGCCCGCTGAACTCGTGCTCTGCTTCCCCCACAGCTCACACGCGGACACCAGGTGGCGCTCTCGTCCATCAGTTACATCGGCTGCTCCCTGTCTGTGCTCTGCCTAGCGGTCACGCTGGTCACCTTTGCCATGCTCTCGTGAGTCACCTCCTGCTCACCTGTGTCCCCGTGTCCCGCGAATTCAGGCAGCTTTGTATAACGTGAACGCTCCCCTCACCTTTCAATCTCGTGAGCTGGTGAATGCCCAGACCCAGAATGTCACAGCCCGGTGGCTAGTCTTGAGTTGCTGCTCACCTGGGGTGCAGGGAGGGGGCCGTGGGGTTGCTGGGGAGAGAAGGCAGACCTGGGGCCTATGGGATTGGAGGGCACTGGCTTTAGCTAAGCTGGAAACTTCTGGAACAGTCCCACAGGCGATTGCCCAGGTGAGAGCTAGAACTGACCTTCACCCCCAACAAAGACATCAAACTGGCCACAACTTGTGGGGACAGAAAAGTGAAATGGGAGGCATGTGTTAGGGCAGACCATGAAGCCACAGACCCTAGGGCTGCTGTGTGTCACCCACACCTGCTGTCCCCCCACCCCTCAGGGTTGCATGCAGGGTTTCCCCCCGGAGTCCTGGGCCCCCTCCCCTGCCTGGCACCATGGAGGTTCTGTGGCTATGGGGTCCAGATTGGTCAGTCAGGAGTTTTGAGGCAGGCGTGTGTACAGGGCACACGTGAGGTCCCCGGGGATCAGAGCCAGGCCAGGGGGTGAGCGTGAGTCTGGAGGGACTCCCCAATGTGCTCAGCACACTCAGCCTCCAGTCCCTGGTTTGTCAGCTGTTTGCTCAGCACAGCCCCACCCCCCAGGTATGGTCAGCTCTGGGGATGCCGCTGGGCCCAGGACAGTGAAGTGGGGCCGAGCGGTAAGCAGGGTACAGAGGCACAGACACTGGTTTCCCAGCCATCAGTGCCAGGCGGTAACAACCGTGGAGTGAGGACGTGCAGCTCCTCAGGGGCAGGGACATCTGAGCCCCACACTTGGCCCCTGGGTGGGAGGTGGCCTCAGAGGAGTAGCTGGTGTGGAGGCTGGGATCTGAAGCGGGCTGGGTGCCGGGGAACCGGAAGGGGCTGCATCTGAGTGGAGGCCAGCTCGGGCAGCCTCCGAGGGCCCACAGCCAGGAGCGGCAGCACCTGGCCTGGCTCCCCAGCGGCCTCTCTGGGCTCCTGAGGGGACTGTGAGGAGTGGCCAGCCCTGGCCTGGGCTCACCATGCCCTCTGCCCTCCCTCAGCTCCGTCAGCGCCATCCGGAACCAACGTTGCCACATCCATGCCAACCTGTCCTTTGCTGTCCTGGTGGCCCAGGTCCTGCTGCTCGTCAGCTTCCACTGCCAGCCAGGCACAGTGAGTGGCCTCCTGTCACCTCTCTGATGTCACAGGGGGCAGCGCCTTCCGCTGGCCACACTTCTTCCACTCAGAATTCAGTCATTCACCCCCCCACCCCCCGGGAGCCAGGCCACAGTGCCACCAGGGAGACAGCACGCGACACGCCGGCCAGTTTCTGTGCTAAGCAGCCAGGCGGCTGGCTCACACCTTCCCGTGGACAGACAGCAGCTCCAGGCTCCGGGGCTCCAGCCTGTCACAAGGCTGCTTCCTCCGTTCCTGAGTCCCTGCCCTTCCCGCAGGCTTCCCCTCCAGGGCAGGGTGGCTTCCAAAGCTCCAGGTTCCTGTCCTCAAGTCTGGAGGGAGGAGGGACACCTTGCTCCTTGGTGGCTCCACCTACCCTGGACCAAGGGGTCATGTGCCTACCCTGAGCCAATCCTGTTAGAGGAGAGGGGTATTTATGCTGATTGTCCGATTCCCACACCCTCCTGAACCAAGCACTGTGCCTGGGAGGGAGCACGGTGTAGTGATTGGTTACCCGTGAGTCCCATGCCCCATTCACATCAGCCTATAACTGGGAGCCAGGCCTCCCGGGAAGACCAGCAGGCTGGGGACCTGGAAGATGCCCTAGAAGTGGTTGCTGGGAGGCAGGGCCCACAGGAAGCGCCCAAAGAGAGCTGACCTGCTGTCTCCTGGCCCCGCCCCAGGTCCCGTGCCAGGTGCTGGCTGTGCTCCTGCAGTACTTCTTCCTCAGCGCCTTCGCCTGGATGCTGGTGGAGGGCCTGCACCTCTACAGCGTAGTGATCAAGGTCTTCGGCTCGGAGGACAGCAAGCGCCGCTACTATTATGGGATAGGATGGGGTAGGTGCGGGCGGGGCGGGGTGGGGGGGAGTGCTAGGTGGGTTTTCTCCTCATTCAGTCCTTCCTGGCACCTTGCGGAAGCAAGATGAGGAGAACCATGTTGTCAAAATGGAAGCATGCGTGCCAGCAGCATCCTGTACTCATTTTGGTGAACTTCGCAAAGATTGATTTTGTTGGTTTTATTTGTTTTCTTCTTTCTTTTTATTGTATAGTCTCTTTATTTCTGCCATGGTCTTCATTATTTCTTTCCTGTCTCTTGCCTTCAGTCCTCTGAGCTCTTCTTTTTGCAGGGTGTTACCGTGAGAGCCTGGGGCCATCGACCTGAGATCCACCCTCTGTTTGTAACGTGGGCGTTGGCAGCTGTAGACCCCTCTGCGCATTTGCCTGCACCCCATGAGTTTGGTCCGGGGGGGGGGTTCATTATCGTTCCTCTGAACGTGTGCTCTAACTTGAGTTTGGATTCCCTTTCTGCCTCATTGATTGTGGTGCATTGTTTAATTCCCACGTACCTTCCACTCTATTGTTTTCTCCGTGATGGACTTCTGGCCTCCCGCTAGCGAGCGTTGCAGGAGCACCCTTGGACTCAGGAGGAAAGGAGGCTGGAATGTGCGGTGTAGCAGAAGCTCAGGAAAAGGGACAAGACAGCATGCGCCCAGTGTCCTGGCAGAGAACAGGCAGCCGTGGTGTGTGGGGGCATCCTAGGGGGTCCTGGTGATGGCGTTACTGGGCCCCGGGCAGTGGCCAGTGCCCCCAGGGTCCTTTACCCACACAAGTGCCCTGTGTTCTTCCTGCCCCAAGAGAGCCCTCAGGGGCTGGAATGTCCCTGGTGTGGCCTCCTTGACCTGGGGTCTCTGGGATGTCCAGGCAGGAGCCACAGCCAGAGGTGTTTGCCACCGAGGGAAGCTCTGCCTTTGCATAGGCCAAGCTCACACATAGAAGCTGCAAATGTGACAAAGGTCCTTCATTACAGGAATGGTCCCCCTCCTGGCCCCGGGCCGGTGCACCTCTGCCCTGAAGCCTCCAGCCCCCTTGTGGGCGCAGTGGTTTTCTTGTCCTCACACTCTGGAAGTCACTGAAACAATTCTGACATCGTAACAAAGTGTTTCAGGGACAGGAGATTCTCCAAGAACTTCTTAAGGAGCTGATTTAAAACTGATACGGTAGCTCCATTAGCCACAGTTTCCTTCCCATGGTGTCAGTTACCTGCCATCAACCATGGTCCAAAATATTAAATGGAAAATCCCAGAAACTAACAACTGACACATTTTCAATCGCACGGTGCTCCAGGCAGTGGGACGGAACCTCACGCCGCCCCCACCTGCCCAGCCCAGGCCGTGACTTGCCCCCCATGCCCAGCCTCTCCTCGCTGTGGACGCTCCCCGCCCCAAGTCACTGAGCGGCATTCTCAGACAGAGCCACACTGAGGTGTCACAGTGCTTGTGTCCCAGAAGCCCTTCCTTCGTGCACTTCGATTGCAGCAACTGGCGCAGCTGCCGTATTGTGGTATTGTGGCTGCTCATCCCTCACTGTGCCCAATTTGTAAACTGAACTTCGTTGGAGGCAGGTCTGTGTGGGGAAAAACCAGTGCACACAGGGGTCCGTGGTTTCAGGTGTCCTCCTGGGGTCTTAGAATGTCACCCCCAGGGATAAAGGGGGGACAACAGTGCTCAGAAGGGCTGATGTGTGGCCAGGACAAGTGTCCCCTCTTTCCTCCGGAGCAGAGGTCTCCTGGGGGCCATGCACACTCAGCCCCAGGTGGGTGGCGCACACAGCTACTGAGTTTTCAATATTTTCACTCTTCCCCACCCTTTTACTCTCGGAATAATCAAGAGGCAACTTTCTTGTCCGAGCTGGTTCGATGGAACGTCCTCTTGAGAGGGTCTGCAGGTGGCATAGGGCCAGGACCATTCGCTGTGTCTCCCCCTCGCCCACACTGTTCAAGGCAGCAGGGAGCAGGGAGCACAGGGTGAGGCTGCGGTGCTCAGAGCCGCCGACCAGACGGGGTTGTTTGGTGACTCAGGCCCACGACCCTGCCAGCTGCCGGAAGTGGGCCGTTGGCAGAAATGGAACTGGATTCGTAACAGATCCACCTCAGAGTCCACGTGTGTGACGGCGTGTGTGTGTGTGTGTGTGTCTGTGTGCATGCGTGTGCTGCCTCTTCGCTTAGGCTGCAGGTCCCCTGAGGACCAGCCACTCTGTGTCCACACTTAGCCCGTGGCTGGTGTGTGTGTCGAGTGAGACGCGTGCACTCGAACCAGCGAGCGAAGCCGGTGGGCGCAGGCTGACGCAGGTCCTGCTCTTGCCCGCTCCAGGTCTCCCTCTTCTGATCTGTGTCATCTCGGTGTCCTGCGCTGTGGACAGTTACGGAACCAGGAACAAGTAAGAGCGACTCGTGTGTGGCGGGGTGGTGCCCAGGCTGGCCCTGTGCTGTCCCGGCCGCTCCCTGGGTGGGAGTCAGGCTGTTGCAGTGACGGCCCTGCTTCCCCCTACAGCTGCTGGCTGTCGCTGCAGAGTGGCGCCATCTGGGCCTTCGTAGCCCCTGCCCTGCTCGTCATCGTGGTAGGTGCCTGCCCTCCAGGGCTGGGGGCTGGGCGGGGGCTGGGCGGGGGCGGGGAGTGCAGGGGCTCCGGGAGCTGGGGAGCCCTGGGACTCCCCAGGGTGGGCCTGGTCCCTGAGGCAGCTCCTGCCCCGTGAGTGTTGCTCCTGTCCCCTTGACGGGGTACGGCCCATACTTGCATGTCCCCAAACGACAGGCAGGGAAACAGGGCACGTTTGTGGGTGTCCAGGTGAAGCCACAGGTGTGAGTGGGAGCCACGCAGGCCCACGGGCCCTGGCCCCCAGCCCCCGTGGTTCTCCCCACACTCTGTTGTGGTCAGGGAGCTGTGGGGCTGGGGCCACGTCGGGAAGGGTGAGCTAAGGCCTCTGAACCACACACAATAGTGGGAGCTCCTGTGGTTCTGGGGACATGAGACCCCGCTCGGGGTCGAACAGAAAAGGGGTCTGTCTGTAAGTCCATGGTCAGGGGCATGTGCCAGCCCGGGGGGGGCCTGGGGTCGGACAAGCCCCCACCCGTGTCTCGGTCCCCCCGCCACATGGATGCTTTCCTGCAAGCTGGCTCCTTTCTCCAACAGGCTGTTCTTGCACTGGTGTCACAGAATTCTGGCAACAGCTCTGCAGGGAGAAAGGCCTTTGTTATTCTCTCCATAGGACCGGGACCCCAGAGCACATGTGCCTTGCCCCCCAGGCCAGGACATAGCCTCTGAGCTGCTGCCTCTGAGGGATGTGGGTTCCCCCCTCAGGTGAGGGACCGATGCCAACAGGTGCAGGAGGGGACTCCTCCCAGTCACATGGTGCCTTCAAAAGGGGCCCCTCATCCAGGTCACACTGACTCTCTTCCCCACACACCTGTCCCCTGCCAGGTGATGGGCTCTGGAGTGTCCAAAGACAATGGGTCATTTCTTTGGTGATGTGTGGCCCTGCCAGGCTCCTAGGTCCTCCGTAGCCACAGTGTCATTCCTAGAAAACAGGGCCAGAAGACTGGCAGTGCACCCAGCTCTGGGACCTGTGTGGGCCCATCGCGTGCTCCATGGGGTCCCAGTTGGGCCCTGATGGGGAGTGGCAGGGAGATGAGGCCATGTGTATAGGGGCCATCGTCTCCCCATGCCACCCATACCTGCCCTGCTCTGCTTGGGTGCTGCTCTGGACAGACGTGGATGAAGCTGGAGGTCTGGCCCGAGGAGGTGCCAGCAGGTGATCAGGAGGCGGGGCGGTGAGGACAGGTTCACCTCCAGGCTCCCTTTCACGGGGCTGTGGGCGCAAGGGCAGTCCAGTCCTCCACAGCCCCAGCCACAGGTCTCCCTCGGGCCTCAGCCCCTCCTGTCTGATGGGCGTCCCTGTTGAGCCACCTTCCTGCCCTGTCTGTCTTTGTACTTGCCGCTCCAGGCAGTGCCTGGATGTTTCCTGTCTTTGTCACCAATGGTCAGAATCTCGTCCCTGTGCCACCTCTGCGAGTGAGGGGATCACACCCTGCTCTGTGAAGAAAAGTCCTTCCAGGCAGGGCTCCAGTGGGGACAGCCGCAGGACCGTGGCCTGAGAGTGTCCGTCCTTTGTGTCAGCGAAGAGCTGAGAACAGTGTCCTTCAGTTGATCATGTTCAGCTGGGAGGCAGTGCGTTGCCGTGGTGATGTGTTACTGAGCCTTCAAATCCAGGGCTGTCCCCTGTCCCCAGGGCTGCCCAAGGGAAGTTCATCTGCAGTCACTTTGTCACCAGCCTCTTCAGGATTGCAGGGTTCCCTGTTGGAGATCCTGGGCTCCCTGCCTCCGCTCTCTAGGGTCTGGCAGAGTCCTCATTCCTCCCACCAAAATGGTGCCAATTTTTGCCCCGGACGTCAGTCTCCTGCAGTAATTCCATGCCTGGCCATTCGGGAGAGAGATTTCTAGAAAAATAATGAAGAGTTTCAAGGGGAAGTGTATTTATAAGTCCCGCGCCCCTGGTCCCCCCCCCCCCACCCTCTGTCCCCACTTGCCCTGTCCAATCTGTGTCCCCGGGGCAGGGCGGCCCCTCCCGGACCCTTCCGCTGATCTGAGTCCCCCTCCGATGTCTGTCAGCAACAGCACGGGTCTGGGGGCCACCTGCCCAGGTCCTGCCCCACCCGCCACAGTGTGTAGTCCAGCCCCAGGAACCCAGCATCGCAGAGTCCTCTGAGCTTGCTGGAGCCTTGCTGTCACTCCCGAGGGGGTGTGGCCTCCAGACCCATGCCCAGCCTAGTCCTCAAGGTCCAGCTCCCAGGCAATTTCAACCTGGAGCCAGCTTGAGGTCCACATTGCTCTCCAGGAAAACTGGACATCGTGGGACAGTGGGGAGGGCAGAGTGGGCTGCAAAGGGGGTTCAGTGGTCTTGTTGTCAAGTGTGACAGTCGACTAACTGTGGCCTGAGATGGCCCACTGCCCACTTTTGTGAGTGGGGTTTTCCTGGCCCACAGCCTGTGTTTAGGAGTGGCCAGGGCTGCTCTTACACCGTAGGACAGACTGGCCTGCAAAGCCAAAGATGCTTACCACCTTGGCCCTGACAAGAAGGGTGCATGGACCCCAGGTCTGTGGGGTACAGTGGGGGGTCCTGAGACCCACACCACTCCCACTTTGTCAGGCCTCACTTCAGGGGCAGGGAGCACCCCTTTTCCTCAGAGGGCCTTTGGTGGTACCATCTGGAGTCCTGCCTCTGTTTCTCTGGGGTCCCCTGCCCACTTTCCAAGTGACGCAGCAAGATTCAGAGTGACAGCAACACTGGGCCCCATCCGTGTCTGGGGCGTGTGCGCATTCACTTGCTGCACATGCCGGCACTTTCTAGGGGAGCAGGTGTACTGTGAGTGTGGGTGCTGTGTGTCCTGCTAAAGTTGGTCCCGAACGGTCACTGGGGGGCCTGCTGGGCCTGGAGCTGGAGCCCCTTCTGGTAACAACCCGCCCTGATGCCACCTGTCCCTTCAGGATCTGCTCTCCCCAGTCATGAGAGTGCAGACATCATTCCCTGGGGGACTTTAGTCAGGCCAAAGGTGTCCAGGCCCCTGGGACCGGCAGGTGTTGCAGAAGCCTCACAGTCTGGGCCCCTGAGAGCAGGGACCCTGTGGGTGGCCCTCCTTGTACCTGAGCAGAAGTCAGGGCGTCTGTGTCTATATGCAGTTGTGTGAATACGGAGGGTTACAGATCAGAGATACAGATAGTTACAGATACAGAAACAGTTACAGGCTGACAGACCCAGATACAGTTGCATAGATTTGGATACAGTCACATGGATATAGAGTTACATACACTTGGGCACGGGTCCAGTTACACAGATAGAAACACAGTTGCAGATTCGTACATACAGGTGCAGCTGTGGACACACAGTTACAGTCACAGATGAAGAGGCAGAGATAGATACAGACGCACACACGATACAGTCATGGAAACAGGTGCATCTACACCCTGCAGTGCTGTCTATAGGTGTGTGTGTTTGCACACATCACTCTTGCACTGTGAAATACTGCTATATGCCTCAATGATTCTTCACAAATAAATGCCCTGTAGCCTTGAGTCAGGCCGAGACACAGAGCATGCTCTGAACCCCAGTCCTTCCCTCCTCCCACCCGAGGTCCCCAGGATCTTGAGGGCATACCCCCAGCTTTTTGTTTTGCTGAAATGCATCTGGAATAATGTCCACCCGCAAGCAGACATTATTCCTCGGCATCTGTCATAAGTAGCTAACTGGCTGACCTCACGTGGAGATGCCCAGCTAATGAAATAACCAGATTCACGTGCCATATGCCCCACCCCTGGGCCTCGACCAACTTGCAGCCAGGTGCAAAGCAAGATGGGGGCTGTGCAGTGAGGGCCTGGCCTGCTTCCATGTGTTTCCGTGAAATCCCTGATTGGTCTTTCACACAGGCGCCAGCTCCCTCAGAATCGCGTGCTGATGCGGGGATCAGAGGTTAGCTGTGCTCCTCATGATGCCGCAGCAGATGTGATCGTCCTACTAACGAGGGGAAGTGTGCGTGCGAGCGAATGAAGTCAGGCCAGCCCAGGCTGAGAGGGAGGTGGGGGAAATCAAACAAACTGGCAGGGCCGTGAAGAGACAGGGACGATGGTGATGAGTGCTAACAGCGGATGATGCGTGACCGTTATCCAGACCCTTCTTCCTTCTGGGTCCTAGGGAGGCCAGCACGTGACACAGGGCCTGGAGTCTAATTAATTGCTTGTAGCATTATTATGCTTGTAAAACGCTTGGCCACGACTTGATTGCCTGTTCAGTGGCCTCACCATGCAGGTGGGAGCAGCAGCCTGTGTGCGTGCAACTCCACCCTGGGAGCCCTGGGCAGCGTGCACTCCTCCTCACTCAGCAGTGGGGGGTGGGGATGAGCCTGCCAGGCTCACTGGGGTGTTCGGAGCTTCTCCCCAGGGGCTGCCAGGCATCCCTCTCCCTGTTCCCAGGCTCCATGCTGTCCTGGTCCCCTGACCTGAGTCTCTGGGACACTTCGAATTTCAGCCTCTCTCCCTCCTGAGCCCAAGGATGCTGCTTCAACTTTCACGGGGAGCAGGGTTTCTATAATTTCCCTTTTAATTTATAATGGCTCAAAGCGGAAATTTAGTCAGGTCCCTGGATTTGAATTCTAACACACATGGGCAAACATTTGGAAGAAAAAGCTTTTTAACACATGCGAGCAGCCTCTGTCCACGATGTCTGTCTCAGCTCCTGGCTTCCCGCTGCCGACAAGCAGGCTGGCCCTGGCACCAAGCCCCATGCAGTCCGGGGGCTTTGTAAAGATGCGAGGGTGTGGACATCCGCCCACTGCTCTGGGCCTTTCCGCACAGGGTCTGCTGTACCACATTTCTGGAGCCCTGGAACAGCTCTCTGCCCATGTCCCACCCTGAGTGGGTGGCCACAGGCCCCTGCTCTTCGGCCTGTTGGTGGGTGTCCAGGTGGTTCCCCATCTGTCGCTATAGGCCAGGCCTGGGCGCCTGCAGGCGTGTGAGGATGTGGGAATCTTGCAGAGGGGAGGAGGCAGGGCTGGCAGGGTAGCAGTGTGCTCTCCCAGAATGCACTGCACCCGGGGGTGGATGATGCCTGTAGAAACCAAGCTCTCTGACACTCTAGAAGTCACCCAACGGGACAGAAGCCAAGAGCATTTATTTGAGAAAAAAAGCCACTGTCACCGGATCTCGGTGACAGTGGCAGGGTCTGTGGCACCGTGACCTGTCCCCCGTGTGTGCGGCGGATGCAGAGCCCGGCCAGGCAAACGCACGATGGCCATCCGGTTCAGGCACAACCCATTCTCAGACACTAGCGCCGTTGTCTATAGCTGCAGCTCCCACTCTTGAAGTAGTGACAGGGCCTCAGGGACCCCGCAGTCCCCACCAGCACCCTCTCCCCCGATCTGGCTGAGTGTGGCTGGAACCCAGCCAGCAGTGAGGGGGTGCAGGCGCACTGGGGTCGGACACCCACGTCCCAACATTGGGCGCCACCCAAACCCCCTTCACAGGACAGGCGAGCCCGGGAGCCAGCGAGGTGTGGTGAGTACTGGGGTAGAGCTGCTGGGGATCCCCAAGGCCCCGTCAAGGCCGGGAGCCACACTGAAAGGCACCCCCGGTGTCCACCTACCCATTGTGGCAGGTTACACGGGGCCAGGCAGGGATGGGTGCTGGACCCCAGGGTCCCATTTCCCCAGCAACAGGACAGAGGGCATCTCAAAAGCTCCTGCTGACCCTGCCGCTCAGGAGCTGGGAGAAGGGCTGGGGGCCAGGGCCTGGCAAGGGCCACACCACTGAATCCAGAGGCCAAGTAGGGAGGAGCGGGCTGGACCCCGAGATGAGGCAGCCCCTGCGCAGGTGCCTGGACACCCTCAGGCTTGGCCTCCATGGGAAGCCTCGGGAGGCAGGTGCCTAGGCTGCAGAGGCGGGTGTGCACCTGGGGTGCCGGCCAGGGTGGGGGATGAGCCCCTGCCTGCAAGTCCATCCAGAGCCTGCAGCACTCCACTGTGCACCAGGGTAGGTGGGGGACAGGCCACAGCCTTCCCTGTGTGACTGCCTGCGGCTGCCCACAAGATCACACCTGGGGTCCTGGCCTCGCTGACCCGGTCGGTGGCCTCAGAGTTTTTAACATGAGGGAGAGATTGCTGGCCACCGCCCAGCCTGAATCAGGTCTGGACCTTGCGGCAGAGGGGAACCGGGGGACTGTCAGCCCTTATTGTCACCTGCTCACCCAGCCTGTCACTCAGGACCCCAGAGAGCTGCCCACAGGAGGAGACAGGTTATTCTGGAGCCCTCAGACCCCACAGGGAGCCTTCTGGCAGGTGTCCCACAGGAAGGGGTCCTGGGGCAGCAGGTAGAGGGCCCTGTGCCCCATGGGTCATGCAGGTGTGGGACTGGGTTGAGCCCGAGGGGCCAGGACGTGTGCCAGGGCCTTTGCAGGGGCTTCCTCGCCCTCTCAGTGGCAGCAAGCGGGGCAGTCACTGCTTTCTGTCACCGAGTGGGGAGATGGAGGTTCGGGGGGCGTGTGTCTGCTCCCCAGGGTGACGCAGCAAGCCCGTGCC
Organism: Anoura caudifer; assembly: GCA_004027475.1. Lineage (NCBI taxonomy): Eukaryota > Metazoa > Chordata > Mammalia > Chiroptera > Phyllostomidae > Anoura > Anoura caudifer. The sequence continues at coordinate 168,706 of PVKU01001501.1, read as the reverse complement.
CAGGGCTGTGGTGAACCCCAGGGCTCTGTCCCCTGTGCCATCGCTTCTCAGCACAGACACAAGCCCCAGAGGGCAGGGGCTGATGGACGTGGGTGGCACTTCTCCTGAGCAACACCTCCTGGGTGAGGTGGTGGCAGCGGCCAGGGGAGGCCAGTGTTCTGGCTGCAGCTCCAGCCCTGCCCTTCTCTCCTGTCCCCCTGCAGGTCAACATCGGCATCCTGGTCGCGGTGACCAGGGTCATTTCACAGATCAGTGCTGACAACTATAAGGTCCGCGGAGACCCCAGTGCCTTCAAGTAAGTGGTCCCTGGGTGGCCATGGAGGCCCCGCCCACAGAGGGCGGCTCAGGTGGCAGGAGGGTAGGCCACCACCTCTATCCTCACTGTCAACCGGGGGAGCGCAGGGCCGGTGTCCCTGCCTGGCTCCTTATTCGGGCCCTGTGACCAGGACCAGCCTCTCCACCAGCCTCAGTGCCCCTCAGAGGGAGAGGGGTCTTCTGGGCATCCCCCTGGGGACTGCCTCCCCTGGTGGGGCAAGGCAGTAGGGGTGGGCTCACGAGGAAGAACCCAGAGCCTGTGTGCCCAGGGCAGTGCTGCCTCTGCCCCTGCTGTCCGCTGGGACCGTGTAACGTGTGTGACCCCGAATGCCTCGCTTCCCTCACCTGTAGAGGGGTGACAGCAGACACCTCATGGGGCTGCCCCGTGGAGGGACGTCCTCGGAGAGTGGCCCCTGATGCACTCTGGGCTGGGCCATTGGGGAAAGGGCAGGTGCTGGGAGGACCCCCGCACACTGCGGTCAGGGTTCCCTGGCCCCCCGGCAGGTGACAGCCCAGCCCAAACTGGCTAAAGAAAAGGGGGACTTGTTCCTGGTGTCGGGAAGCCTGGGGTGCGAGAGGACGGCTGGACGCAGGGACCAGACGACCTTACCTGGACCCAGGGCCCCCATGTCCCTCATCTCTGCAACCTTGGGTCCTCTTCCTGCTCAGAGGCAGCCTGCCTCCTGGTGACAAAATGGCTGCTGCAGGGGGTCAGGCCCATGGGAAAGTACACCTCTTTCCTTGAGTCCCTGGACTCAGTCACACCATCCACCTGGGATCCGGGTGCAGTCAACGCCCCTGCCCCGTAGGCTGGGAGTGGAGAGGTGGCTCCTCCCGGGGAGTTTGGCAGCCACCGTAGGAAGCAGGGTGTGGACGTGGGGTGGCTGGTGCGGTGGGGGTCACTCCAGCGGTAGTAGATCATTTCTGACCTGCAGGGAAAACAGTGATGTGTCAGCAGCAAATCGATGAGGCAATTATTCTGTAATGAATCCCAAACCCTGTGAATTACAGTGACAGGTGGCTCCGGCCTTGTGGGCTTTTTAGCCTCTGGACACCCTGGCAGGCTGTGCCCGGTGGTGAAAGAGAGGCCCCTGGGGCAGGGGTCACATCCTGTGCTCCTCTGTGACAAGAATATGAACGGTGCTGCCCTGGGAGGCTAGCCTGTCCCTAGCCCTGTCCCCTGCTTGGTGGTGGTCAGGCCAGGAGGAGCCTGTCCCTCCCTCCTGCTAACCTCCGTCCCCTGGCCCCGCCCCCTGGCTGGCCCCCACTCCTGTCTGAGCTGTGCCCGTGGGCCCAGCGCCCAGTGTCCCAGATAGCCACGTGTTTGCCCCATGCCTGCCTCTGCTCCTGTGGGCACATCTCCAGGTGCAGGTGGGGGCTGAGTGCTTGGAGAGCCTCTCTCACCTCTGCAGAACGGCCATGAGTGGCACTTGTCACTGTGCCCTCCTGACCCGCACGTAGTGGCTTGGGACGCCGTCCTCCCAGGAGCATCCGGCTGCATCCCTGGGCTCGCACAGCCTTTGCCTGTCTGTCCACACGTCCGCTCGCTCAGCGTCGTCACCACCTCTCTTGCAGGCTGACAGCAAAGGCCGTGGCCGTGCTGCTGCCCATCCTGGGCACCTCGTGGGTCTTCGGCGTGCTGGCCGTCAACCACCAGGCAGTGGCCTTCCAGTACATATTCGCCATACTCAACTCCCTGCAGGTAGGTGCCCAGGGGGTCTGCAGGTGGCCGAGCCAGTGGTGCACCCTGCGAGCAGGCGTGCAGGGAGCTGGCTGTCCCAGGGCCGGAGGGGGGCCCTCTCTGTGCCATGCACGCACCTGCAAGCCTGTGGCTTGGGGGCATCCCTGAGCTGACAATACGCCAGGCCAGAGCTGCCTGTATAGAAGCTCAGGGGGCACATTTCTGACAGAATTCAAGTGGTCCTAATGCTGTCCCCTCCCCTCTTTCTCAGGGCTTCTTCATCTTCCTCTTCCATTGTCTCCTGAACTCAGAGGTATGTCTGTCTGGGAAGCGGGTTTTCTTTTCCAAACTGGCAGAGAGCGTAGGCAGAGCTGCCCGGCCAGGCTGGTGTGGGAAGTCAGGGACAGTGGGGCTGCTTCCCCCCAGCCCCTTCCGTCTTTTCTTGTTGCTAAGCAACCTCGAAGCCTCCTCTCTCACTGACATCCTGCAGGGACGGAGGGTTGTGCGGGGGCCGGGGCGGGGTGGTGGTGCGGGGGGCGGTGGGGGTGGGAGAGAGGAGACTTGGGATCTTAGGAGGGAGGGTGAGGGGTCCAGGTCCTCCCAAGCCCATGGAGCCTTCAGAAAATGTCCTGGGTACAGGGAGGATTGGCAAGGGGACCCTCGGTCATGCTCCTCAGTGCCATGTGGGGCATGGCACCTGCTCTGGACTTGGCCATGGGGAGGGCAGGGGCCACTCCAGCCCTCCAGGGGGGGTTTCACCATGAAACAGTGAGCTCAGCATGGTGCTCCTCAGCATCTGGTCCATGGTTGTGGGGAAGTGTCTCTGGGGTGACGCGTGGGAACAGGGCAGAAGCAGTCCCCCCCCCCACCGCCTTTTCAGTGGAGACAGTCAGGTGGGGAGGAGGTGCGGGAGTAGGGTGGGCAGGGTGTGTCCCTGAGGAAGCTGGTGGCCAATGGAAAATGGTCCTGTGATGGCAAAGGACAGAGAGCAGCCCAGGCTGGGCCCACGACAGTGGCCCTCACAGGTGTCCGTGTATTCACTCCTCCTGTTTCCACCACCTGTCGCCGTGTGCCCCGCCCCCTGTCCAGACTGGAAGGGGCCACGCCCAGCCACTTCTCCCCACACAGGGGGGTGGGGGGGGGCAGCACCCACCAGGGAGCCAGCAACATGGAGGACACCCTGTCCTCCCCCTGCTCCTGGTCCTTGGGGTCTCACACCGGAACAGGCTACCCGAGGCCCATCTCACTGCGCCGACGGCTGCTGTGTCAGCCTCCAAGGCGGCTCTAATGCATCGCGCTCTGCCCTCCAAGGTGAGAGCCGCCTTCAAGCATAAGACCAAGGTCTGGTCCCTCAGCAGCAGCTCCAGCCGCAGCGCCCTCCCGAAGCCCTTCAGCTCCGACGTGAGTGCCGGCCGTGCCGTGCGGACCCTCCCTGGGGGCCTGCGTCCTGGACCCTCACTGACCCCTGGGCGCTTCCCTTGCTGCCACCTTGACAGTGGTCCCATCTACCAGCCTTGGAGTTGCTCTCCTGCTTCCCTAAGCTACACGCAGCCTCTGCCTCGCCCTGGGTGGCACAGGGCTGAGCCCCCCTGCCCCACCTCCCGGGCTCTGGCAGCTGTGGGGTCCATGCTGGTTGATCTTGCTTGGCCTCTCTCACCCGACCTCGGCCTGTGGGCCACACTCGCCCTGGGCCGGTGCTGGGCACACATTGGTCCCGGTCCCTGACGAGACCCCACGGCCCTGTCTCCTGCTCCCACCCAGGGTCAGTGTTTCTCGTGCTGACTGAGGGGGTGGAAGGACATGCAGATCAGCTGACCAGGACGCAGGCACCCGATGTGCTGGTGGGCCCGAGAGGCAACAGGCCCACCGCCCCCAGGGCCTTCCTCTGTGCAGCGTGCCCCCATCCTCCACCCCCTCGCACAGCTGGGAAATGGGGTCTCCGTGCTGGAGGTCCAAACCCCCCCATCCTTCAGCTCCTGTCGGGGGGGTGGTCACCTGTCTGTCCCCCACACCCTGGGCAAGGCCCTCAGACAGCCTGGAGCTGCTGCGTCCCCCTGTCACTTAGGTTCATGCTCAGTGTCACCCCTTTGGGAAGCCCTCCCTGGACACACCGAGCAAGGCGCCCCCACCCCATTTCACCGACCCCGACTCTCAGCAGCAGCTTTGCTCACTCCTTCGCCTGATGGCCACCGGCTACCTCCCTCTCCAGGGTGTTAACACCATGGGGCCAGGACCCAGAGGGCTTTGCTCACCGCTGTGGTCCCATAGCCAACACAGTCATGGTGCACTCGGGCGAGCGTGCAAATGGACAGATGGGGAGGGGAGGGGAGGGGAGGGGGGGGGAGGGAGGGAGGGAGGGAGGGAGGGAGGGAGGGAGGGATGAATGAGTGAATGAAAGGACGGACGGATGGATGCATGGGTGGATGGATGGGTGGATGGATGGATGGATGGACAGATGATGCATGAGCAAATGAATGCACACCAGAACCAGGAAAGATGAGGAAGGTGGGAAAAGGGCACCCTCTCCAACTCAAGACCCTCATTTCTAGGGAGCCGTGAGCCCAGCAGGGAGGACCCTCATACAGCTTTCTGTCCCAAGGCCGGCTTTCCTCACCAACCGGGGCTGGGGCACTTGTCCCGGGACAGGGTCCTCACCCCTCACCCCTCTGTGGTTCGCAGATGAACGGGACCCGGCTAGGCACAGCCTCCTCCAAGCTCGGCCCCTGGGACAAGAGCAGCCACTCTGCCCACCGAGTGGACCTGTCCCCCGTGTGAACAGAGGCCCCGCTCAGCCCGCAGCCTGGTGCACAGCCACGGGTGGACCCCCGGCCTGGGTCCCCTGTCGTGCCACACAGGCCTCCCCGTGTCACCACCTGCAGCAGACTTGGGACTGTGAGAACGCACAGGGCCCAGGGGCCACAGCACCCAGAGGGGTGACTGTACCTGCTCCAGGCTGGGGCTCAGGACCCAGAGGCGGGTTCCTTCGAGGGGGGTTAAGGTCGCTGTGTCCCCTGAGGGTCAGGCCGAGCGGATGGGGCACGTAGGGCAGAGAATGAGGAATGTGGCCCCCTGCCAATGTCACCCAGCAGCAGACTCGCCGAAGCCAGACTCCAGGCCGAGAGCCAGTCTCTCTGTCTGGCAACACTGCGGTGAGAGGTCTATGCCGGGGTCCCTGCTGATGCTGGGCTGGGCTCTGGGCTTCGAGGCCACCGTCGCTGGGGCAGCTTCTCAGCCTGTCCCTTCTGTGTGCTGACTCTTCGGACTCAAAGTCGGCCTTTAAATACCCCCTTTCTAGCATCTGAGCCTTCTGTTCACAGTGGGCAGCCAGCCAGGGCCCCGGCTGGGTGTTTTCCGAGGCCTGACTCCCCTCAAGAGTCCCCCGTCGTCACCTACAAATGCTTTTCTGTATCTGACGCGCAGACTGTGGAGGAGAGTGGCACACTGCTGTCGTGTCGCTGCAGAGCCGGCCGCCGCCCACCCGGCAGACGGCTCTGGGGCAGGTGCCAAGCACTGTGTCTTCGGAGCTGGTGTTAATTTGTGGACTCAACCCCTCAGGCTACGGAACCGTCACAACTCCACGTGTGGTTGGGCTCCTGTGCACACCAGGGTTTGCCTTCATAGATGTGAGCCAGGTGCTGTGGCAGTATGTGGGAGCAGGCGACAAGAGCGCCCTCGTGGCTGGCAGAGCCGACGGCGACTGCAAAACATGCCCACGGGAGTGCAGACCGGTCCCGGTACCGGAAACATCCTCTGACACCATGACCCAGCCCCTTGCCCCCCTATCACCTGCACGTCCGCTTTTCACGGAGTTCGGTGGACCTCTTCCATCCTCGGGCACCTTCTTCATGCCCCGCACCCCAGTCATGGCCATCGTGACCGTGACCGTGGCCCACAGGCCTCCCACCGTGGCAGGGGTCACACGGAGCTGCACGTCCAGGGGGGTGAACTGCCGTTCATCTGTCCAGCAAGGTCCCAGGTGCACCAGCCGACCAGCACATGAGACGGTGCCACGCGCCTTGTGCGCAGCCCCTGGGGGTGTGCCGGGGGCACCCGGGCTGGCACAGTGGAGGCCCGCAGGCATGGTGGGCAGCCCCATGTGCTGGCCGGCTTGTCCTCCTGCCTCAGGAGCAGGTCCCTGTCCTGCCGTGGGCGGCCCAAAGTGAGAACACTGTATTCCTAGGATTTACACTCGGATTTTTTTTTCTTGCTTCGCTCCTGGTGAAGCAAACCAAGTAGGAACTGTCTGCTTTACACGGAACTCTTGTTGGTTAACTCTCGATCCTCACTTTCCGTAGCTAATACATCAAGACACCCAGTGGACAAACCTTTTGCTTCTAATGAATGAATAGTGCACTTTATTTATACACTATATATTCTGGCTTCTGCAATATTTTATCATTTACATGTAATTTGGCCAAAGATAAAACAGGAAGGAATCGTGTGTTAGAGCAGCTTACAGCCCAGAGCAGACAAAGAATGGCGCTGCGTAGAGAAACCGAGTTGTGATTTTGATGAAATAAAACCTTTGTGTCTGTACCACAGTGTGTGTGGTCTGGCGTCTTTGCTCTCAGAGGGGGTAAGCGGAATCGTGAGTCGCTCAACAAAAATCCCAAGAGAAACACGCACTGGCTGAATCCCACGCAGGATGCACGCCCTGGGCGTTTACTGAGCGCCCTTGTTGCAGCTCTGGGGCCCTGCGACAGATGGCGCCCCTGGCCTGCTCTTCCGGGAGCCACTTGGTGGGTGGGGGACACCGCCAGTGGCACAGAGGGAGGACAGGAGGCGGTGTGCACGGGGGCTGGCGCCTCTGCCCAGCGGTGGGTCGCTTGGTCTCATGCCCCTCCCAGCCCCCTGCCCACCTGCTCCCGAGTCCTCGCCCACAGGGAGACGTGACCCACTTGGTCCAATGCCACGCCCATGGTGCCGCCATCTGCCTTTCCATGTCAGGCTCCCTGAAACCCTTCACACCCCTCCGAGTTGCCCGTGGTAAGGAGTGTGGTGCACATGTCCCCGGGGGTGTGCGCTGTTCTGCAGGAGCCTGTCTCACGACTCGGTGGTGTCCATGTCTCTGTCACATACATGGCATGTGTAACTGTGTTTTACTGACACACGTGGTTGTGCCTTTATCGATATCGTATCTATGTGTACATACTGATCAATCGATAGATGTCGATTTTTTAATGTCTATTTGCTTATGGCTCATTTCTTCCTCTATTGATTATTTTACAGATTAAAATGTCAAAATTGGATTTCTGCTTCAGAAAGTAGATAATTCCCAGTCCTGACACATTTTGCCGAAATGGTTGTTGAGTCCATTCCCACGGCAGTAACAGCTGACTGATGTCCTCCTTTGTCAGAGTTTTGCTGGCCCCGACCAAGTGTTGTCAAAGTTTCTGTCGCTGGTTTAAGGTGTGAGACCACCATGACCTGCATTTCTGCACACTCCCTGTTCCCCCCAGGCCCCGGTGTCTTTCCAGGAAGCCTGGACCCCAGGGTGATACCGGGCGGATCCTTTGGAGACGGTGCAGGGGCCTGCTCACAGATGGCCGGGACAGGTGCTTGAGAGAGCAGTGCCCTCGTTTCTGTGGGCCACGGCAGACCTCTGTCCTTCCCAGCCAGCCCCACTGTCCCCAGAAGGGTGGGAGGGGCCCCGTACCACGCCAGGTGCTGATTGCCACTTGCCTGGGGCTGGCGGAAGGGGAGGGGTGTGGGGCCAGTCCCCGGGGCACCCCTGCTGCCCCGGCCAGTCTCCTAACAGGGTGGCTGTCCTCCCCCACCCCCACGGGCACCCGCAGCCCAGGTGTGAGAAGAGTACCGGCCTCCTGGGGCTGCAGAGTGGACAGGACGGTGGCTGGACCCCCAGGGCCTGTTGTCAGCTCATTTCACTGATATTCCGGAAGATCCTCTGCTCCTGTCAGGCTTAAAGCTGTGTCTGTCGCTTAAATTGCAGACAGCTCTGTCCCTGGTTCTGCTCCTGGTTACACAGGTGGGGGTTTTGAGAGGTTTTTCCTCCCTGGAACCAACATTCCCCCTCCTCTCCGGGCAGTCCTGTGGGCGACTGGGTCGGTGCGGCTCAGCCCTCACCCAGAGCTGCAGCCTCAGCCTTTCAGAGGACAAACCCTCATCCACCATCCAACAGGTGTTCCCAGAGTGCCCGCCACATGGAGGGAGAGTTCTAGACATGGTGGAGGGGACACTGAACAGTCTGATGGGGACAATGACCAAGTGGGGGCAGGGGACAGATTTGCGTCACTGAACTGTGGGCACAGTGACCCCAGGCGGTGACGGGCATTCTGAAGATGAGGATGCCAGGCAGTGTGACAGGTGGGGATGTGTGGGGGAGTGTCACTGTGAGGCATGTTATGGTGTGTGTGAGGGCACAGCTGAGTGTGGCAAGTGCGTGCACACTCACTAATGCACAAGGAGAGGTCAGGAAAGGGCCCCTGAGAGCCAGCAGTTTGGCTGAGGTCTTGGAGCAAAGGGAGACAGCAGCACAGGATGGAGGAGCTGAGGGGCACCTGGGCGTCCAGTGGAGACAGGAGCCACCTCAGGTGACAGAGACGAACAGGTGCCAGGGACAAGGCGGGCGGGGCTGGCTCCCCACAGGCTTTGGCCCAGGTCAGGGGTTGGAGCTTCACCCTGATTCGGGTGAGGAGCCCCGGGGTTTGAGGAACACCTGTGCTGAGGTGTGATCATGCCCAGCGACCGCACATGTGAAATGACCTGTGTGAGCGTGTGCGCACCGGTGCGGCATCACCCTGATGGGCCGCCTCACGCACAACCCTCCAGCTCACAGGCCCTAGACTCCTGATTCAGCCTGTGGCACCGGTGCGGTCTCCACCAGGGTGGCAGCCCGTGCAGGACAGGACCCCCGTGGCTGCTCTGACCCCACTGGGAACCCAGGGTTGGCACCGCCCCCACCTGTACTCCAGGGAAGAGCCCAGGGGCTCCAGGGCACAAAGCTGCCGAGATACCCCCTTCCCACCCCACCCCCACCCCACCTGGCTGCACCAGGATGGGAGCTGTGGCTGTCGGAACTCTGCTGTGTCATCGGGAGTTACTTAGGGACGATTTTTGTAGTTCAGTGAACTTTCTGCAGAACTTCATGTGTTTTGTATAAATTTTAATGTTAATATAAGGGATGCTGGGCTTTTAAATGAGGACCATTTCCAGAGTGAAGCCGCTTTAAATAATTCAGAGGAAGCATGGGCATCACGTGGAGAGGCTTCTGCATGAGGACAGCATGTTCCACTCGTGGGTTATTTATTCCTTTAATTTCCCCTCAAATGCAATCACAAATCCATATTATTAGATTTAAAATGAACATTAATTTCCAAGGAAAAAAAGGTTCTGGTTTCCTAGGGAAAGGCTGAGGTGGGGAGGCTGCGGTTCTCTGACTTCTGGGGCGTGGGGGTGAGTACTGGGGTCAGAGGGTGGCTGCTGGACACTCAGAGCCCTGCCCACCCCAGGGGCAAGAGGACAGCTGGGGATCTGGGGGTCTTCCTGGGCAGGAGCAGCCAAGGAGGGTCAGGAGAAGGACCTGGGCTGAGGTGAGAGCAGCAGAGTGGGCCACCTGCCAGGTGTGCTTCCAGGGAGCAGGTCTGTTCAAACAGAGGGCTTAGCTCTGAGGCCTGAGGGCCCAGTGTGGGGTAGGGGGGCTCTGTGGGGCGGGGAGGGCTCCGTTCCCCTCCCCAGGGGCAGAGCTCTCTTCTCTCTGCAGACCCCACCCCACACAGCACACAGTCCTGGCTGCCTCTCCCTCGAGCACCTGTTGGGCTGGACTGGCGGTGGGGTGTGCTGGGCTCAGGCCACCCCCTTCCCCACACCTGCCGTCCCCACAGGCCCCTGCCCTGCTGACCTGAAGTCCTGGGACCGTGGGGACCTGGGCCATGGGTGGTGCTCCGTGGGGACGCAGGGTGAGGGGCAGCTGCGGAAGGGTCCTGTGAGGAAGGGGACAGCCAGGGGGAATGGGGGCCACCCTCCTCCAGCGCCTACTCCCCCCTCAGGAGCCACAGAAGTTCCTAGGCCTGCTTTTCCCACCACCTGGCCAGTTACTTAATCTCTGGGGCGTGGTTTTGTCACTCCCTGAATTATTAACCTGAAAGACAAGGGCCAGGTGGAGCCCCCCAGGAGGGGCTGCCTGAGGAAGGGGGCGGAGCCCCTCTGGCCTCCAGGACCTGGCCTGAGACTCTGGGAGGCTCCAGGCACCCAGGTGTCCACAGGACACCATTCTGTCCCCACAAAGACTTCGTGAGGACAGATGTCCCTGAAGCAGAACTCTGTTCACCAACCATGACACCTGTGTCACTGTGGTGCTGCTGGGCCCCGGCAGCCGCATGTCAGGGGGTGGGGAGCCTGCGGCAGGGGTGCCTGGGTGCGGATGGGCGTCCAGGGCTGAGGACACGGGACAGCAACCACCTCTAGCACAAAGGCTCTGTGTTGCCATGGAAACCATGAAATCTGACCGAGAAAATGAACACTGCATGTAAAGTGTTCGCTCCATTTTCACGTGAGCAGATTTTAAGCTGACTGTTCCCTGTGCTGCTTCAGTTTCTGGTGGTAACAGGAGTGCTTTTCTCTCTCCAGGCTTCTGTTTCCTCATGTGGGCTGATTCCCCGTGCTCATGGGACGCCTGGGGCCAGGTGGACGAGGCCCAGCAGGAGCGTGGCCCCTCCCAGGTCCCCCAGTCCCTAGTTCCCCCTGGACCACAGCTCTGCTGACAAAGCCCCTCCAGTGCCTCTGCTCCGGGGCTGTAACCTGTGTTTCCCAATTTCAAGGCCCGGCCAGACCTCAGTGGGAGAGAGGAGGCCCTGCTGGGCTGGGCTGGCCAGGCTGAGTCTGGGGGCGGGAGCGCAGCCTGGGGTGGCCAATGGGAGGGCAGTTCAGTGGCTTCTCAGAACTGAAACATCTTTACCATACGCCCCAGTGATGAAGCGCATCAGTATTCACCCACTGGAGACACGTTTGCTAAGGGATTAATACCTGAAACATATGAGGAACTCCTACAACTGCACACCAAATAATTTGCTTCAAAAACAGGCAGATGACATGGAGACATTTTTCCAGAGGACACGCAGAGGGCCTGTAGACATGTGAAAAGATGCTCAAGGTCACTAACCATCAGAGATGCAAATCTCAACCACAACAAGATCTCACCGCACACCTGTTGGAATAGCCGTCGTCGATGAACAAGGGACGGCTTGTGGAGAAGGGGACCCCTGGGCACTGGTGGTGGGAAGGCAGACGGATGGGTGCAGCCACTGTGGAAAAGTGTGGCGTTTCCTCAAAAAATTGAAAATAGTACCACCCTTCCCTTCGTCCCAGCGCTCGGGAAGGGATGCCTGCTCCCAGCAGCATTGCTCACTGCAGTGCACGCTGGCACGCAGCCCGGGGTCCGTCGGAGGATGGACGGACAGTGGTGTGAAGGGTCCATACTGCTCGGCCCCTGCGCGGTGGGCGTGGGCCCTGGAGAGCGCTGTGCTGAGTGGGATCAGCCAGATGGAGTGAGACAACTGCGGTGTGGCCTCTCTCGGGCCGCAGGATCTAAAAAAGCCAAACTCACAGACACGGCGGGGGGCGGGGGCGGCGGGCAGGCAGAGGGTGGGGAGAGGGGCTGGCTGAGGGCGCAAACGTGGAGTTAGAAGATTAGAAGAGCAGGTCCATGGTGGCAGCAGGCGGGGAGGAGGTTCTGCTGTGCAGCATGGGGCCAGAGCAAATATTAAGTATCTGAATGCTGCCCCACCCACCTACCCCCCGCAAAAGAAATGGCTGTTGAGGGAGGGGCTGCAGCGTCCACCTCTGCAAACGTGGCGCCCCTTCCGAATGGCAGCCCTGCGCCCGTCTGTCTGGATGAGGCTGGAAAAAAGAGCTGTCGGGGCTGTGCAGAGACACAGAGCAACAGCAACCGAGTGTCACTGAGTGGAAGGGGCCCCTCTGAAAAGGCCACATGCTGCGTGACGCCCGCTCTACGACACTCTGGGACAGGCGGAGGTATGGAGACAGTGAAGAACAAACAAAACAAGGCCACCACGGACCCCGGGGACTGCCAGGGGCCAGGGGGGCACAGAGGACGGTCAGGGCGGGGCAACAACCCCATGTGAGGCTGTCATGATGGACACGTGTCACAGTGGCCCTGAGGTCACCGTGGACCCCCAGGTGATGACAATGTGACCCCACAGGGCCACCGGTTGTGACAAAGGCACCACCTGGCAGGGCAGAGGGGCAGCCATGGGACGGGGGAGGGTGCATGCAGGAAAGCTCTGTCCAGTCCCTTCCATCACGCTGTGAACCTACAACCTCTCTAACGATAAAGTGTTTTAAAGTAACAACTCATCTTTCACTTACGTAAATGCACGGAAATGGCCCACCACAACCCTGGAGCTCAAGCCAAACACAGCAGCGGGCCAAGGACTCCAAGACTCAGGCTGGCCTCCTGGTTTGAAGTTTGTCCGAACGGCACACACGCAGCACCCCCAGCCCCCAGGCTGAGTCTCTCCTGGGCAGCAGGGACCAGGCAGGTGGGCGTGGCCAGCACCTCCACAGCCCCGAGAAGAGCCTGGGCATTCCTGGGGCATGAAGCTCAAGGGCGCCTGCTGGCCCCTCCGGCCCCCACCTGCACAGGACCCATCAGAGCAGAGGAAACTGACTGGCCAGCAGGGCCCCCCCAGGGGCCAAACCCCCGGGCCCAGCACAGAGCAGAGTCTGCCTCCTGAGCAGGTCCTGCTCCCACCTGAGACCTGTCAGTCCTCCCCTGTGCCCCAGGTCCCCATCCTCAAGGAGTGATGTAAGGGGGCTTCCCCCGCCCCCACCCCTGCCCCCATGTGTGCCCAGAGGGACAGGGCTGGAGGCTGGCGTGGGGACCAGAATCAGACCTTGTGCTCGACACTCAGACCAGCAAACGGCACGAAGTGCTCACAGCGGCTTCTCACAGGAGGGGGACTTCTGACCACGGACCACGTGCCCACCGCTCAGGGAGGGTGACAGTCAGCATGTCCTTGGTGTCACAGCAGGAAGACCCTCCCCAGGGCACCACGCCTCTCTGAACACTGCTTCCTCCAGGGATCCTGTCCACGGGCTGGACACCCAGTGTACCCCGCCCTTCGGGCTCCTGCTCTTGGAGCCCAGGGTGGGAAGGCCCAACCTCCCTGTCTGTCCAAGTTGTAGTCACGCTGAGTGGGAGTCCGTCTGGAGCCAGAGCTGTTCGGTCACTGGGGTCCATGGGGCTGAGATGGGAGCCCCTGCCCCCCTGAGCCGCCCCCCTGCACACACAGATCTGAGGCTGGTCCAGGCCTGGGGCTCTCAGCCCCGGGCACAGTTGCAGAGGCCAGGGGTCCCCAAACCCACTCAGGCCCAAGTCAAACTCTGCAGTGAGGGCCAGTCTGGGTGCTATGGTCCCCAGATGCCATGTCACACCTCTGTCATCAGGACTGAGGGGACCCCTGCTTAGGGCCAACCTCTCCTGAGGACTGAGCCCCTGGCTGTATCCATCTCACCACCTCTGCTTGCATCCACCCAGGAACGGGGAGCTCACTGCCTGCAAGGCAGCCCTGCCCTGGGGTTGGGAGAGATGTGTTCCCTGCTGGCCATGGTCTACCCAGCTCTGCCCTCACTGCCCAGCTCTACAGACACCTGCTCTGCCCTCCACAGCCACCAGCCCCGCCCCCTCCGCCCTTCCTGAGTCTTCTCCAGGTGAGCCCCACTGGCTCAAAGCAGGTAAATGTTCCAGGACACCTGTCCAGCTGCCACCTACCCCTGCCACCTAGGGGGCAAAGCAAATGCCCCTGAGCACACTCGGTCAGGGGTCAGGGCAAGGACATGAGATTCCATCTAACGCTGCATTTGCTTCCTGCCTGCTAATGCCCCCAACCCCACATGGACACTGGCTCCCCAGGGATGGACTGACTGCCCTCCATTCAGGGCTCTACTGCCCACTGGAGCCCCTGCTGGCTGGGGTTAAGAAACTGTCACCTGGTGGTTCCAACCTCAGGCTGGGCTCGGGCGGGGCCTGCTCGGCTTTCTGGAGCCTCAACTCACCAGGTCTCCGTTCTTCCTTCCTGCTGTTCAGGTCCCTCTGGCTGCAGCTCCAACCTGCAGGGGCCCCCAGGGCCGAGTGGGGCACCGGCCCTGGAGGGCAGAGACCCGCACACAGCCACAGGTGCTTCAAAGCCACTCACCTGGAGACTCATGCCCATGCGCACGGTGGAGGCCCATGCTCCCTGCCCACAGCTTGCCTGAGTGCAGGGGGAGCCATGGGGACCCAGCGTCCTCTCCTCTGGGTACAGGAGCAGGTCCCCATGCCTCTGTGGGTACGAGCAGCTCTGTGCCCACAGGCAGGGGGTCCCAGTGCTCTCCTAGCGGCCAGGTGGCCCAGGCAGTTCTGCCTGTCAAGGCCTCGAGCTCAGACTCCTGAGAGCAGCTCCACTGGGCCCTTGCCTGGGGTCCTGACCCAAGGGGGTCCTAACCCAAGGGGGTCAGGACAGGTGCCCTCACCTGTTGGGTCATTTGTGGGGGCCTCATCCAGAAGGTCCTGACCCCCAGGTCAGGCTGAGGAGCCTCAGCTGTAGGATCCTAACCAGAGGGGCTTGACTTGGGGTTTCTGACCTGAAGCATCCTCACCTAGAAGGCCTTGCCCCAGGGGCTCCTCACCAGAATCAGGGTGAAGCTCCAACCCCCGACTTGGTCCTGCAGCCCGTGGGGACCTGGCCCTGCCCCCCTTGGTCCCCATCACCTGATCATCCCGAGCACCTGCTGAGGGTGAGAAGGGACCCGGCTCATTACATTTACAGACATGGGAGGAATTACACCTTCCCCCAGTGTCCTGTTAGTCACTCAGCTCAATGAAGCCCACCTGGGGAAGGCCCAGGAGCTCAGTGCCTCCCAGAGGGGCTCAGACTGCAGACTCCAGTGGCCCTGGGGCCCGGGGAGGGCAGCTGCGGGCCCCGAGAGGAAAGGAGTGATTGTAGGAGGACGCAGGCCCCTTGGAAGAACCCACGGGTGGGGCCAAACTTTGTGACAGGCTTGTCCAGGTGTGGCAAGGACTTCTGGTCTTCCCTGCTGTGACAAGGGCAGCCTTCTGGAGGACGGATCTTCCTGGGGTGGGGGACACCAAGGGGGCTCCTTTGGAGGCTCTGTGCTTGGGCCGATGAGGGGCATTCAGAGATGTCCGTGCCTGTACGGGCTGGTTTTCAAGGGTCTTTAGCTCCAAATAATCAATACACCAGATACTTGAGGTGGCATTCGCTGCTTTGTTCACGGAGGTAAGAGATCTTGTCTGAACTCCGTTCCCAGGCAGCAGAGGGTCCGGAACTGACACCAGAGGACCTGCGTCTGAGTCCGTTTCCACGTTGTGGGTCCAGGGAGAATACGGCTCAGACAGGGGACGGTATCAGGTGTTTGTGGGGTGAGTGGACCCCGGCCTGGGACGGCGATGGGGACTAGATGTCACCTGTGACCCAGGCTGCAGAGCACAGCTCAGGCTGGGAGAAGTGGGCTCTGGCTGGAGAACCTCCCAGCAGCGCAGACTCAATGGGACCATCAGCATCTTGCTCAGGACTCAGGGGCCAGAAGCCCTGTGAAGGCTGGGACTTCCTGGGGTGGCTGGCTTCCTGCTCCGCACAGCCTCCTCCGACACCTGCCTCTGCTGCCACCTCCAGCATCTGGAGGATTTCTGGGCCACATAGGTTTCTGTGCCAGTTGTCCTGGGCTGCTTCTCCCCTTTCACAAGGCTGCAGGGGACCCTGCAGCACGGTGGCCTCCTTGGCAGTGTGTCTGTGTTGGTCCCAAGCCCACCGCCGGCCCATGACCGGCTGTTGCGGGAAGCAGCTCAGCTCCACTTTGATTCCGAAGGTTCCTGTAGCACTGCCACCGCCATCCTTCCTGATGGCCACTATGATGTGACCAGGCTACCCAGCGCTCCGTGCTGAGGAATTGTGGCCATCCTGCCACCTGTAAATTCCCACCACAAGCGCTGGTGTGCCCAGGTGTGTAAGCAGTGTACACACCTGGCACTGTGAGTGGACACATACTCACAGGTCTTCAAAATTCTAGGAGGTTGTTGTCCAGGTTGGATGCCACAGGTACACTCTCTGGTCTGTCCCCCAAGTCACATCCTGATGTGCGTCCAAGGTCATCTGTCAGATTCCCATGTTCCCTGCTGTTTCCCAGATCCACACACCCACCATTCTCCTGCAGTGGGCAGTCTTCGTCTGTGGCCCACAGGGTGGGACCTGCGGCCTCAGGAGCACTGCTGGGTTGGCCACCCGTCCTCACAGGGCGACACCACCCAGTGCTCGGCAGCTCTGGATCAGTCCTGGGCCTGCTCCGTGTTGGGGTCTGTGACGAGGGCACGTGAGGCGGAGCAAGCCAGGCAGCTTGCACCGAAATGTGCTGGAACCAAGCCCTGTTCGCTCTGCTGCAGAAGTGTCCTTCCTCAAGCAAAGCGTGCAGGTCAGAGCAAGCCGGCGCTGACCCCACATGGGGGCGTGAGACTGGGCCATGGTGTCCAGCTTGGAGTTCCCCACAGCAAATGTGTCCCTGCTGCCTAGGAGGACAGGGCAGGCTCCCCAGGCACCCTGTCAGGCGGAGATGCCAGCTGAGACCAATTGGTGCTCCCTTTGTGACAGCTGTTGGCTTCCCCAAGAATCAGGGCCACCTGTGCCTGGGCGCCTGGCATTTGTCTGCTTTTACCCTGACACTGCACAGATCTGTCTCTGCCTGTTTGGATTCCCCCGCAGGCATAGTACCATGTGCAGCAGCGTCCAGACCAGCACGGCCAGACTGGGCCTGTGTCAAACATTTGTCCACCATCCTAATAAGTGACTGATGTCCAGGGTCCGAGGTTGGCTGACATCTAGAGATCTAATCTGGTCAGCGATGCGGTGAGAATGTGGAAGGAGGTACCACTGTGACACCACTGTGTCACAACGCTCCCAGGGTAAGTGGGGCCATGTGGGTGACCCACTGCCCTTCCGATGTCTACCTTGGATGGCATTTCTGCAGGAAGGGCGCACAGCTTCCCATGGCATGGAAGCATCACGCAAGTCCTGGCCTCCTGTCATGTACAATATGAGGGACCAAGAGCGCAGTTCTGTGCTGGGCCGCAGTCTCTACAAGAGGCTTTGCCACAGCTTCCCAGCCTCATCCCAGCTCTGTTACAGCAAACCCTGGAGACCACCCAAAGGTGCTTTCCTCACCTAGGGACCAGTGGTGGGTGACGCAGCCGGGGCAGGGTTATCAATCGAAGCCCCCTCATCTTGTCGCACCTACAGGGTCACCGCGGCGTCTGCATTGGGCTTCCCCGTCCCTGCCAGTCAGTAAACGCTGTTGAACAGGGACCGCACATTAGGCCTGGGGCCAGCACGCTGGTGTAGCACAAACATCAACACCACTCAAAGACAAAGTGGAAGCTGAGAGCCAGGAACAGAGGATTGCATCCGGGGCTCTCTCTGGGAGACGATGCCTCCTCTATCTCAGACTGGGGAGGGGGCCATTGTGCCTTGGAATGAAAGGCAAGTGAGAGGCTATTGTGCAGGAAAAAATCGCTGAGAGAAAGGAAGCTCGGTCTTCCCACCACTGACAGCCCGACTACTGGGTGTGCAGATATGCGGAGGGTTCATTTCCAAATGTGTCAGCAGAAGGAAAGTCATACTAGACAGGCAGTCTCCTCTCCCGTCAGAGGGCCGTTCTCCTGCTTGGGGTCGGGCTGCTGTGCGCACTGCCAAGCGATGTCCAGCTGATTGGATCTCCATGGGTAGACCTACAGCACCCTGCCTGCCCTGCAGTGGGCTTCACAGATGGTATCACAGAGCCTGGGAGGAGAGAGCTCTTTGAGGGAACAGTGTTTGCATTTACAGGATGGAGGGAGGGCAGCTGATATGCAGCTCCTGTAAAATGCATGAAACGGCTGTCATGGTGACAAGGAATGAAGGCAATGAACGCTGAAGAGAGCCCAGCAGCACAAAAGCAACTCACAAGCATCGTCGGGCCTTCCTGCTGGGGCCTGAATGTTTTAAGAAGCGATTTCCACTTCCCTTTTAGTTGGAGCTGCCTGTCATCCTTCTGTTTTTAAATTTTAAATTTGCACCTTCCAGTTACTTCTGAATCTCATGCACCTAAAATTCCAGTTTGTGGGAAGTCACCTGAGTTCTCTTCCCGACATGTCAGTGATCACCTGTACCCAGCTGAAACCTCCAGTTCTGCCTCGTTCATCTTGAATTATACAGTTATAAATGGAAAAAGTCCTCCTGGCTGGGAAACATCCCCTGGGCCCACCCTTGGGGCAGCGTCTCTGCCCGCCAATGTCCACTCCTCCACTTTGTGCTGCAGCAATAAAGGCCCCAGGGTTTAGAGGCACACCTGTTCTTCCAGAAAGACTACAATTCCCAGACTCTCTTGCAGCAGTATGAGCACATGTCCACACTATGGCCAATGGGATAAGAGGAAGCCTTAACATTGCTTCCGGTCGTGCCCCTAAAGCCCGCCCCCCACTTCTGCTCCTTCCTTTGGCGAAGGGGTTGAGCGTGCGCCATCTTGGGTCACGAGCAGGACGGAGCGGCGGCCGGGGCTGGAGAGGCGAGACCTCAGTCTCCTTGCGACCCGCTTGGCTGGGGTGGACTGTGGATAATCGGAAGTTCATCTTGAAGCCGCTCTGAGTCTGGTCCCTGTCGCCGCAGCTGGAGCCAGCTCCTGAGGACGGCAACTGCTCACACCGAGGCCAGGAAACTTGCATCTGCCCATCTCTGCCCGGATCTGGCCCTCGGGGACGCAGTCGGCCCGTCCTCGGTGCCCAGGGGCGTGGCCCACAGATGCGTCACAAACATGGGTGGGGCAGCAGTCAGGCATCTTGCATCACGGCGCTGAGCCTCTGCCTCTCCTCTTCCACCCTCGTCGTCTCTGTTAACCTGCAACCAGAAAGCATCGGATGATGATGTTGGACTTGAGTGGAGCTCGGCCTGTAGCCAAGGCGCCGTGCTCAGGTCCCGCGGACGACCTCCCCGACCTGCAGGACAGCCCCCGTTCTGCAGACGTGGAACCTGAGGCTCAGAGGTCCCGAGCGCGAGGCCCAGCCGCAGGGGGGCAGGACTGGAGCCCCCGACTTCTTGCACAGCGACATCCTGCCAAGGCCTTGAAAGGCCCAGGGGCGGGCGCCCGCGCCTGTTCGCAGTTGGCTTCTTTCACAAAACAGCCCGAGGACCGAGCCGCCAAGTGACCTCAGAGGACACACCCAGGAGCTTCTCTTGACCAGGGACTGGGGGTGGAGGACACTCACTGAAGGAAGGACCCTTTGTTCCCCTTCCCCAGGGGTCGCCTGCAGCCCTCCAGGTGCCCAGAAGGCCAGGAGGGGCCCCAAGAGTCTGAGCCAGGCGCACCCCGCCCCAGGGCAGGCCCGACATCCTGGTGCCTGGGCGATCGGGGCAGG
Organism: Anoura caudifer; assembly: GCA_004027475.1. Taxonomy (NCBI): domain Eukaryota; kingdom Metazoa; phylum Chordata; class Mammalia; order Chiroptera; family Phyllostomidae; genus Anoura; species Anoura caudifer. Next base: position 149,294 of record PVKU01001501.1, on the reverse strand, counting down.
AACTGACTGGAGTGTTTTCGCCAGGGGGGTTTTCCTTTGTTTCTCTCCTCGGTTCCCTGGCCCCGGAGGCTTCTGCGTTGCAGAAAGTCCCTCGTCAGAAATGGAGAACCACGGGGGGATGTTGATTTTTTTTTTTTTTTTTAGGTTTTTTTCTGAAATACATTGTCCTGCAGAGAGACTTGAGAGTGTCTTCAGTGTCCACTGCTTCACGCTCCCAAATAGACCCGGAGGATCTCTGGGTGGGGAAGAGAAATAATCCGAGGCAGGTAGAGGGAGGGTCTGTGCACAGGGGCCTCCCACCCAATGCCCCCCTCCCCTCAGTCAGCTCTGAAATGGATGGCGACCAACGCCTACAATAAATGTGGGCTCAGTGCAAAGAGGACTTGCAGTTCCCTCCCATCTGGGGTTCTGGAAGCAGTGGCCTCACAGGGGACCCCACAGCCAGAGTGAGGGCAGGTGACGAGGACCCAGGACAGACCCTTTGGGTTCTCACTCTTGCTCTATGGAGCAGAATGTGGTGTGCCCCCAGCCCACAAAGGACTCAGTCCTGAGTGGAGGGGGGGCTGGGCACCAGGCGAACATGCAGATGTGACACCAGGCATGCTGAGCGTCGTTACAGGACCAGAGCCCCAGTGGGGGTGTGTCCAGTGAGCAGATGTCAGCGCTGGTCGTGCTGGCCGAGTCCCACCCTGACCCATGTGACCCAGCAATGCAGAGGCACCTAGGAGGAAGGAAGAACATCCTCAATTGTCCAGAAAAATTATCTACTGCCCTGAATTGATGCCATTCACTCGGAATCAAATCTATTTTCTTCTACCATTAGGCAGAGGAGGGCTCTAGAGAGAAGCTATATTTAGTCGTAAAAGAAGTTATCTGACACACCTGAGCTGACAGCGTGGAAACCTGCACCACCGGATGAGGAATGCACTTTGGTGAGGTGGCTGCTGTAGCTGAAGCAATGTCCAATTTGCTTCAAGGCCCAGGAGAGACAAACGACTTTTTTTTTTTTTTTTTCCTTAACCAGGAAGTAGGATTTGCTCAGGGCTGAGGAGGCTGGTCTTCTCAGACCCCACCTGAGTCTGGAGGGTGGGTTCAGGGGGATGGTCAGTGACCTCAGTGAAAGGGGCTGCTCGCCCAAGTCCTGGGGGTAGCTGAGCTGGGGAAGAGACGGGAGACACAGGGGCAGGTGGAGGAAAGAGGAGGAAGAGAGACCCTAGGCTGGAAGAGGGACCCTTGTGCTGGGGACCCTGCAGGTGAGGAGCCGACCCTGTCCTCAGCCTCAGGACTTGGGTAGCAGCTCTGTCCTACAAGTGAGGGAGGGGGCATCTGATTGGAGGAGGAAAATCGGCAGAGCCACTCCTTCGGACACATAAAAGATTTGGTAGTTCATCGGCTCCTTCACTCAGGACAGGTTTATTGGTCATTCACTGTGTCCCGGACGCTGCTGACAGATGGAGATCAAGGATGACAAGGTGCTGGCCTCTTGGGAAGCAAACAACAAAGTGACAAACGAGGATTCTGGGTAGTGCCAATATTTACAACAGAAATAAAAGCACCAGTGAAAACGAGACTGACTTGGGGGGGCGGCCACTTCCGCAGGGTCAGAGAGGTTCTCTGAAAAGTGACATTTGTGCTGAGAATGGGAAGAGGGATGAACCCCCCTTGCCCGTAGTCCAGGGAGGGCGTTCTAGGCAGACGGAAGGGCAAGTACAGAATCCCACGAGGTGGGGTAAAGCTGAGGGCGTTGACAAAGACTGTGAGTGCCACTGAAGCCATGTGGCCAACAAGCACATCCACGTGGGGTCCGATTGGAGGGAGCAATGCCGAGTGGGGACCTTCTGCCCATGGCTGGGGGAGGGCTCTGGAGGGGTCATCCCTGCCAGACCCCGACCCCAACCCCATTGTCTCCTAGAAGCAGCTTTTTGCTGTCTCCTAGCACGTGCCCTCCATCATCCTGCTTCAGGGACCCTTCTTGGGAAATGGCCTCCTTCACTGGGACCAGCTGCCCCTCTGGGATCCCATCCACCTTGTAGAGGTGGGGGGTTTGCAGGAAGTTGATGAGGTCCTCTGGGTGCCCGTGGCCCGGTGGAGGAGTGTTGACAAGGTGGCGGCTCAGAAGGAGAACTGGGCCTGTCACCAGTTGCCCGAAGGCTGGGTTTGTCCCCAGAATACAGGGCCTAGACCCAGGCACTGATGCTCTGGGAACACATGACGGGGACAAAGGAGGCCCCTTCTCTGAACCCCGGTTTCTTACCAAATGGAGGAGACGATGTGAAGACAGAAGGTAATGGGGGCGGCAGAGCCAGCTGCTCCCCCAGTAGCCACTGGGCACGCCCTCCAGTTGGCAGACGTTTGCCTGGGTGCACTGCTGTCCCCAGTGCAAGCTGTTTCCCAGGGCTCTCCTGCTCCACGGCTGTAACACCGGTTCCCAACCGGCAGGCTGTGAGGAAAGTTGTGCATCCCTCCCAGAAGCACCATGGCTGGTTTCCACGGACGTTGCCAGATGCTGTAAGAGCACCATTTCTGCACGGTGCCAAACTCTGTGTGGACACGGCCTCACTGCCTCACCTCCTCCTCCTGTGTCGCACATCCTGTCAAAATTAAAGTTCCCAGATGAGGAGACTGCAGCTTGGAGATCATGTGACTTAATCAAGGCCACACGGGTGGCAGAGTAGGGACAGGGCTCCGCCCTGGCTGACCCCCAGCTCTGCAGCACCCGCTGTGGTGTGGTGAGCCTTCCCAAGACAAGGCTACTTAGGAGAACCCAGGGAGGCTGGTGTGGACACACACCAAGAACGTGGATGTCAGGAGGACTTTCAGGGCCCATGATGGGCTGAGATGGAAGGGAACAGAGGGGGAAATGTCCTCCAATTCTGACAACAATGAAGAACACCTGAACGGTGACTTGTCTTTCTACATCAACTGCCCTAGGAAGAAAAAAAATTTCTGTGTAAAAAGCATAATAAAAAGAGGATAAAAAAGTAAATCGAAGGAGAGTTTGCATGTTAACTGTTCTCAAGAAACAAGCTGTGTGAGGCTGGCGGTGTACAGATGCCTGCTGCTATCTGCATCTTCAGAAATGTCCTCGTGAAACTCGGCAGCTGCGCTGTGGCCGATTGCTGTGCAGCGGGCCTGGGACCACAAGCCAGGAGGAAGCTGCTCGGAATAAGGGCCGCACTGCCCACCGCCCTGGTCTTCAACAGCTCCCTGGACAGTTTGACCTCTGCTGCTCTCTACACACTCGGCAGGGGTGGCCCAGCGAGGAAGGCAGACTCCTGCTCAGTGTGGGGGCATGGGGCTATGTCCAAGGGCACACCCTGTGTCCCACTGACCCCCCACACCCCTGCCAAGTGCTCAGGGCCAAGCGGGGGTGGTGTCGGTGTGCTGTTCTGATGGGCAACGGGAGCAAGCTGGGACCGCTTCACAGCGAGTGTCCTCTGCTGCTCCTCCAGTGCGGGGTCAGCTCCTTACAGCACCCGGACAGATAATGGACAAGTCACTCTACAAGGGCTGAGGCCACAGCGCAGACTGTCACCTGGACTCGCTGGCTTGCAGCTGAGAATCACCAGACCCTCAGCCGAGGATGGTGGTGCTTTGCCTGGGACTCCCGAGACTGCTCCAGAGAGCCCCACCCAGGGTGCCCCATCCAGTGCGTCTCACACCCAACCCCACACCTGTGCAGGTATATCTCGGCCAATAGTGTGGCAGGCAGGCAGGCTGTTGCCACAGGTGCCTCCCCAAGAGGCGCTGGGCAGGCATCACAGGGCACTCCATGGAGAGCTCCGCTCTTCCTCTGCCACGGGCACTTTCTGAGACTGCTGCCTGGGCTGGGAGGTTTCTGCAGCTGGAGGCCAGCATCTGTGGGCTCAGGTGGGAATGAGGCCCCCCCAGGTGGGTGAACCACAGCTCCAGGCTGGGACATGACTCGGGCACACCTGCCACTGGGCTTACATCTGAGAGCAGAAAGAGCCTTCCCTACACCCAGTCACAGGGACATTTGGGTTTGGGAAATTACATAAACTTTATTTCACCTGTCCCTGAGGAGCCCAGCCAGGACTCAGGTTGTATTCTGTGGCCCGAAATGGCTCTGATTTGGAAATGCACCTGTTCCCAGGCCACGCCCTTCCTCCAGGGGAAGGTGAGGACAGGATTGGCTCAGCCCTGGCAAAATGCAGATACAAGCAGGGGTCAGGAAGAAGCCAGTCCCAATGGTGTAAGGACTGAAGGTGGGGAACAGTGCTTCCCTGGGGCAGCCCAGGGTTTTGTTTTCAGGAGTGGAGGGAGTGAGCAGCAGACAAAACGGGTGTGCCGCACGGCCTCTTGTACCCGCAAGGAGGGGGCTGCTCCTACGGGACCGCACGTGGGTACCGACTGCAGCTGCACGAGGAGACTCGAACCTGCAGCTTGTGTTCCTGATGACAGCACCTTCGCAATTAGCTCTGACCCTGAGTCCCTCCTGGCCCAGCTGTGGCGTGTGTTGTGAGATGTGTGACCTAGAAGTGCTTCCCTGCCAGACGGTCCCTCTGTCCAGTCACAGATGATGAATGAAGACACCGACCTGCCCGAAGGCATCCTGGGGACATGGAGGAGTCAAAGGGGAAAGCCTCTGATCAGGTGGAAGAATTAACGCAGCCACACCTCTCTACTCGCGGTTGGGACTCGACAAAGCTGACAGGAACCAAAAGGTGACCTGCGGCGAGTGCAGGTGGACAAGACCCTGATGGAAAAGAGCTTTACTCTACAAATGGAGTCGGCAGGGAGGGGACCTGGGGCCAGGGACAAACAGACAGCAGATGGCCCTACAAGCACCCCGCCTGATGCCTAGTCGGTCCCAGTCTGCGCCACCAACCCCCACTCCATTGCCTCCAGACCCGCAGTTTCCCACCAGAACGTTCACATGCACCAGTCACATCGTCTCAGCACTGCTGAAACCAGCCCACGTAACCTACCCACCATCGAGGTCTCACGGTTTCCATGGAAACCATTGCCTGACAGGGAGCTGGGGACAGGCACCAGTCCAGTGAAGGCTGTCAGTGCAGGTTCCTCTCATTTGGGGGCCAGTTCTCATCCACAGGCCTTGGGGCTGTTCTCCTTGAAGTTGGAGCAGCCAGGACCTCAGGTGTTGAATTATTCCAACCTTGAACTTCATTCAGACTTTAATTAAACTTGTCAAATCTGTAGCCTGGGGTTTCCTCTCTCCTTCACTCCCCTTGATCTCAGCTGGGAAGAAGGAAGACTTGAGGCATTTCAAAAAACACAGTGTTTCATTCACTAGTTCCCAGAAAAACTCATCTGCAGGGAATTTAGGGAGCTTGACTGTGGGCCCCACCGAGTGCCTGATGCTTGTCATGCCTTCACAAGGTGACAGGCTGCCCAGCGAGAGCCACCCCAGGCTCTCCGCCCAGCACACCCCTGTCTCCGGCCTCCGCCCCCTGCCTGACCCAGCAGGGAACAAGCCCCAGGCGGCTCCAGGATGAAGGCTGTCACTTCCCTGCCACCTTCATCATTGCAGGCCACATTTTGTCTCCCTTTTCCTCACACAGAGAACCTTCCACGGGGACGGATGCATGCAGCAGGAGGCTGTTCCAATGCCAGTTAGGCACTTTTCCTCCCAGCTGCCTTTCCCACCGGGCTCACTCCCTCCACCCAGCATGGTCTCCTCCACAGGTCCGGGGAGCCCTGCAGGGGTGCCCCCACCACCATCCTCCTCCTCACAGACTCCCCCAATCACGTTTAGGACGCACCCTCAGGGGGTGTATGTAGCAAAAGAATCGCATGTCCTTTATCTGAAATTAATTTTGAACTGACAACTCATATCTTTGTTGACCAGGTGGCTCTACCTGAAATGACGAGAGCCAACCCCTCATGTCCCTCTGACCTTGACCCACGTGCACATGCAGCGGGTACCCTGTAAAAAAAAGACACCGTACTGAGAACAGTTGTGAACCCTGGTGATGCTCCATGCTCCCATGCAGTCACGCAGAGGCCACCAATGGATCCTCTCTGGCCCTGGCTCCCAGGCCCTCACAGCGTCCCCGGAGCATTGGAGCCCTTGTCACAGCATCTGCTCAGGGACCAGGTCTAAGGCAGCAGGCCTGCAGGACCCCGAAAGCTGCCCTAACCCGGCTGCTGGAGTGCAAGCCGTGTGTGTGCGCGTGCGCACATGTGCGTTCATGCAGCTGGTGTGTGTTGCTGAGGACGATGTTTTCATTGTCTTGGGTAGCTTGGTGTGTTTTTCCCTTGGGAACACAGCCAGCGGAAGCCAGAACATGTCCACAAAGCCCACAACCTGAGTGACTCATTCACCTGGGGGCTCCACCAAGGTGGGAAGGGCAGGCAGCATGGGAGCCTGCGTGGAGCCGGCTGGCTGTCCACATGCAGGGCAGAGGGCACGGCTCTGCACCAGACGCTGGAGACAATGGGGGCCGGGCGGCACATGGTTAAGAACCTACAGAAGGAAGGACAGGAAACAGACTCGGTTGGATCTTTGTGAAACTGGCTGGGAATCATTGTAAAAACAAGTTTTAAAAGCACACACTAGACATAAGAATGAGTAGCTGTCTTTCCTCAGGACACAGGGTGTCTGTTCCCACAGGGCGTTCTCACAAAATTAACAGGCAACTGGCAGACGGGAGACTGTGTTTGCAATGTTTGAACCGGAAAACAACATCTGGAGGATGCAGTGTAGCTCCGCTGCAACCCAATGAGAGAAAGAATTCCCACAATGGACGAGGGAGTGTTAATGGATAACCTTCAGAGAGGGACACCCTAGTGAGGAATGCAAATTAAAACAAAGTGGCATCTGTTAGCACCTGATGGACCAGCCAGGGTTGCCAGGGACACAGGATGCACCTGGCCCCGCGGGTGGCGGTGGGAGGGGCTGGAGCAGCCCCTGGACAGGAACCTGGCACTAGTCTGTCCAATCACCCAGGTGCCACCTGAGGAAGCACTGTGCTCCCTGAGTGCTCGTGGTGGCTGGGAGGCGGAGTGAAAAGCAACAAAGAAGTCAGGAAGTGATGTGGTGTGCACATGCAGACAGGTGACGAACGTGCCGTGTGCGGTGGAACCAGCTCTCCCATTCCTTTGACGTCCGATCAGATGGTGCTGGCCGAGGGGCTGAGATGCATGGTGGCCTTTCACTTGGGGGTGGGGGGCGGGGCCCACACAGGTCTGGGGCTGGGGAAAGCCCTAACTCTGATGCAGACTGGGCCCTCCAGGGGTGACCAGTGGGAAGCTCTAGGACTCCCCACATTTACTCCCTGGCTCATCTACTGGGCTGCCCACCTCCTGCCCGCTCTGGGAGGAGCCTGCAGGGTGGGGCCCTGGAGCTCCCTGCCCAGCACCCCAGCCCGGGTCCGGGCCCGGGCAGCTGCCCCAGCGCAGGGACATCTGAGCACACAGGCAGCACGAGGAGACACAAACGTGATGGATGGTGCTTGAAGCCAGACTGGTGGTGTCAGCAATTTTTCCCTGCGTTTCTCGTTTTTGTTTCATTTTGCTTCAAACAGGAAGAATGGAGATGATGAGGCACTGTCTGTGGAGGAGGGTGGACCTGGGAGAAGGCTCTGGTCAGTGGTGTGGGCTGGGCCTGAGGGGTCCCCTCCTGGTGACCGGGGGGCAGCGAGGGGGTGACGGCGTCCCCTCCCGTGTGTGCGCCTGACAAGCCCAAGTCCTGCCTTTCTGTGGTACATCCCTTCTGTCCACTGCTCCTGCCCCACATTCCTCAGGGGAACCCACTCTGTCTCTGCCAGGGGCTGGGCCATCTTTCAAGAACAAGAAATGAGTCAAGTCACTGCTTCCCTTAAACGCTCTTCAGTGACTTTCCGCTGTGCCCAGACCCCCAGTGTGGGAGCACCAGGCCTGCCTCCCGTCCTCCAGGACCTGCGGGCTTATCTCATGGGGGCAGCAGGGCACAGGGAACCAGTCTGACTGTTCAAGCTCTGTCCAGCCTATGGCGGCATCTGACCGCGAACATTTCGGAGACAAAGCACATGGGTGACCAAGCCCCCGAGTGAAGGGTGGACCTGTGCACTCCATGCGTGGAGGCAGCAAGGGGAAAATGCTCCTGAAAAGCTATCGACTCTCCTGCAGGAGAGAGAAGTGTGGGCCTGGGACTGCCAGGGCAGCAGGGGCAGGGGGCTGTGCCCTCTGGAGCACTGGACTCAACGTCACGGCATCCACTGCCCCATCCTGAGCCGCTCGGCCCGGCCTCTGCCTCCCTACAGTGACCAAAGCAAGCACAAACCATTGTTGTCACTTCCCCGCAGAACACTGCCCTCTCTGCCACCCCCAGGGGCCCCAGATCTGAGCTCAGTGCTGCATTTGATGATCAGAAATCTCTTCACCTGGGACAGGATTACTTGCCATATGTCTGATGTGTCATCAGTCAGTCAGACCACCCCACTGAGGACGGTCTCCTCGCTGTGCCCGCTGCTCGGAAGATAAAAGCTGGTTACAGTTGGCCAGGAGCAGGTGCCTCACAGATCGCCATGCAGAGGGGCCTGTGTGGGGCATCTTTCTTCCTGGGACTCCTCGGATCAAAGATCTGTTCCCTGAGTTGCAGTCACAAAGCCTCTGCAAGCGGCGATTCTGCATCTGCTGCCCAAGTCCTGAGTCACCTGGTCCGCGTGGGACACTCTCCAGCGCACAGGAGCCTGCGTTTCACACCAGGCGACAGCGGTGTCCACCTGCCACCATGGGGGCTCCGATGTCTGTGCAGAGAGGAGCCGGGGGCCTGCGAGCTGGGAGCCCTGGTGGCTCACTGTCACTCTCACCCCCCACTTCTCCTGACCAGAGCCAGTCACAGCTCCGACCCAAAGTGCAGGACACAGGGTGGGAACTCCAGCAGGAAAGGGAAGACCTGCCAGCTCAGTGCAGCCCAGGCTCTCACAGAGGGTCTCACATGGGGGCCGGGGGCCAGGGGCCACGGCCCATGCCGAGGGGCACAGCGTCAGTGAGCAGGCCCTGGTGGGAGCAACAGAGGACCGCTACCTACCCCAGGGCCAGTACACTCTTCTACAAAGGGTCAGATCAGAAATGGAGAGACTGAGGGCTGGGTGATGCTCACAGGGGCACTCAGTAATCAACTCCAGAAATGTTTTGAAGCAGTAGAGGAAAAGGAAAGTGTAACACCAGGAGCCTGTCAAATGAATTCTATGGGAAACAAAGAGGAAGCTGGTGGCTGAGAGGCAGAGCTTGAGATACAATGAGTTACAGTGAGTAAAGAAAATGATACACTTGCTGTGATACCAATTGTCATATAATAACAGTAACATCTAAAGAAGAAGCACAGAAACAGAGCTGAAGGCTGTGCTTCTGTGACCAGAAGCAGGGAGATACAAGAATTTAGTGTAATAAACACAACACACGTGTTAAAAGTGTAGGTGACACGCACACGCCTGCGAACGTTTGAACGATCTCTGGAAGGTTCGCTGGAAGCAGCCCTACCCGCAGGGAGAGCCTGGAAGTTCCCGTCTGAGAGGCAGCTGGTAGAGGAAGAGCCACACTAGCGGGCAGTGGGGCACAGCCCTCCTAGCAGAGACAGACTGGACCGAAGAGCACTGGGGCAAAGTGGCTGATGATGGGAAGCAGCACGGGGAGCACAGTGGGGCTGAGAACCAGCAGCTCTGCAGGCAGCTGGCAGATCAGGTCGGCTCTGTGGTGATCTCAAAATTATAAGTTTCGTTAAATTTATGCATAGAATGCATAGAATCTTTTGCTATGGCCTCAAATATGCGCCTCACCACCTTGGACCTGTGTCCCAGGCACAGTCAGCATGCTGCACCCCTAAGAACATGCTCTGGTTCACAGATGGACATGTGACCCAAGCCAGTCCCTTAGGAGATGAGGACACTCAATTTTGGAAATTTTATTGGAATGAGTAGAACAGTCAAGCATCCCCTCTGCTCCCTGCCGCCACTAGGCTTTCTGCAAGCTAAGGTGCTTCATGACTTCTAGAAAAGATCTCGACACCACAGTGAGGGCTGTCTGTCTGAGAACACAGCTGCAGCCAAGGAAAGCAGGGTGCTGAGTGGAGAGAATCCCAAAGGTTGCCTGGATCCAACCATGCCTGAAGCCATTACCCATGGATGGTTAAGGTATTTGCATCAACAAACATTTTTATGTTTAAACCAGTTCTAGTTAGGGTTCCTGTCACTTAGAAGTGAACATAAATCCCCATTCCCCTGATGTGTCTCCAGTGCCTACACAGAGAACAGTAGAGTGCTCTGATGATTTAAGCTGATCTGGACCCAGCCATGCCTGAGGCTGACATACCTGTGGATCATTATCATTTGTGAATCAACAAAACATCCTTCTTACTTGAGCCGGTGTGAGGCAGGGTTTCTGTTGCTTACAGCCGAGGGGGTCCTGCTCCGCCATGGGGCGTGACACCCAGTTAACCCAGGTAACTGGGGAATAAAGAGTGAATAAAAGTGAGCATGTGTTATGATCCCAAGAGAGGATGGACAAGGGTCCTGGGTGGACCCTGCAGATCCCCTTGCTAAAGGTAGAGGCTCAGAACTGGTGACCTGTGGGGGTGGCCCTTAAGCTGGGACCTCACAGAGGGCTAGGTCTGCAGTGAGGGCTCCATACAGGCAGGTGGCTCCAGCAAAGGCCCTGGGTCAACAGGGAGGGTGGCAGGGAGCCTGTGGGTGCTGGGGCAGAGGGTGCCTGGGGTGGGGGTGAAGTTACAAGGAGCCTGTCTGCACCAGGTCATGGAGGGGGGCGGACTCCAGCCCGGGAAGAGGTAACACAGGGGTGAGCCTGGAAAAGCCAAGAAAGCAAATGGAAGCTGGCGAGGTGACCTGCCACCCACCCAGGTGTCAGAGGGACTGAGAGGGGTGGGATTCCCTGGACTCAGGGGGGAGAAGGATGGAGACAGAGGGGGCTCTCCCTGCCCCGCCTGCGCCGCAGCCCCTGAGCTGCTGCAGGCAGAGGCCTGCCCGCCACAGGGCCTGGGCCTGCAGCTCCCAGGGCACAGGGGACTGGGGAGAGGGGGAGAAAGGCCGGCAGGCCCAGGGTGGGCATCATATCCCTACAGACTGATCCTCCAGGATGGATCGAGTGTTCCAGAAACTTCCAGGAGCCCTTCATGGTGCTGCTCTGGAAACACCACTCTTGAATGAGACAAACAGCCTTTGGAAAAGCATCATGTCTTATAAGAGTGACAGAAAATGTGGTTAAATAACCAAAACTCAATTCTTTTGGTCTAGACATAAATAATGCAATTTCCTAGCGTTATAATTCCAAGTGTAACACCCTGTACGATGACTGTCTCTCAAATATGATATCTTCCCTAGAAATGGGTCCGAGGCCCAGGCCTGGCCTGGGAGTGAGCTGTGTCTGCAGCTGAGCAGGGACAGAGCCAGTGTACCCACTCCCCATGACAAGTCACACATGGCACTTGCCACCGCCCCCCAGGGTCTCAGCGGGGGTAGATGGCTCACACTGCCCCAGGGCCCAGCTCCATGGGGAGCTGAGCCAAGTGCCCCACCCAGAGAGGCAGAAAGGGCCTTCGTGTGGCCCACCCCCATGCCTGCTCCAGGGGTTCATGGGCACTACTTCGGCTGCAAGGTTTTGAGCAGCACGAAGGGAACAAAATCGGGCCAGCGGCCCCTGCCTGCACTTGCAGGGACCCAAGAGGGCGCAGCTTGGGGCCGGTCCCCCTGGTCAGTGTTCACGTCTGCGGTTCTGTGTTCTCTGCATCACAGGGTACTTCTGGGGGCGTGTGCATGGCACGCCCTCCCTCTGCCCCTCGTCACCCAGTGGCTGCAGCTTGTCCTCGGGGAAGCCAGGGTGCTCATGGCCTGGCCGACTGCAGGCTGCCCTTGGCCTCCCGGGACCAGCAGAAGCAGAGACCTCGGCGGGGTCACTGGGTAAACTGGAGACGCTTCCACTTTGGCCGAGATCCCAGGTCCACTCGTGTGCCCCGCCCTGGGACAGAGGCCCCATGTCACCCTAGAAACACGCGGAAGCCCTCCAGGGCACTTACCTCCCCAGCTCCTACACATTGGCCCTGCTGCCTCCCCCAGTGCTGTCACTGGGGACAGACCTCATGAAGCGGGCAGTGTTTCAGTGACCTGTTCAGGGGTCTGAATTGGCATGTCCGTACGGCTGCTTCATCTGAGGCCAACCTGGTGCCAGGGAAGCAAGATCAAAGGTGTTTTCCCCACAGAAAGGTTAGAGCAGTTGTGATGCTCTAGGAGATCTGCTCACACCCCATTGGCCAGAACTTAGTCACATGACACACCTCACAGCAAAGGAGTTTGGGAAATGTAGTCTCCAGCCCAGGGCCATGCATCCTGCTAAACTCAAGGGTCTGTCACAAATAGGAGACTGGAGGCACACATCTGTCGAGTTCCCAAATGGCATGGCAGTGTTGTTATTTTCCAACAGCAGCTTCAGCACAAGTCCAGGCGCCCAGCAGTTTCTCAGGAAACTTGGAACAGCTGAATGAGCGCGAAATAATGGGAGAGGGAACATCTTCGGGTTCGCTCCACAAAGCCAACAGCCTCACTTGCTGGTGGCTGCTTCTGTGGGAGCTGTTTAACCTGCAAGCTGGAGAACAAGTGTGTGTGCATGCCGAGCACCTGCGGGCCTGGAGCAATGAGCTCATTGGACAGGATCCCAAAAGGGTGAGCTTTTGCCAAACCTGACCCTAGTTTCCTGTCATGTTCACATTCAGGAAGAAAAGGTTACGGTTTCCGACCGGAACACCTTTGACAACTCCCAGGTGCGCACAGACGTGAAGCCGTAAAAAGCCATCTGCCCAGAGCAGTGCGCTCACCCGCAGCGACCTCACTGAGGACCGGAGCCCATCAGCTGAGCCCCGAGGTGAAGTCACCATCCGGTGCAAACCAAGCGTGGAAATTTCTCCCCAAAGAGGAAACATTAACACAATCGTGTGGGGCAGAAAATGAGGCAGCTAATGAAATCACTTCTGGGACAGAGTCCGGAGATTTCCACAGAGCTGCACGGCACTCCTCGGAAGCTCTGGTTTGCTGCCAATGGCTGATGCGGAGAGGAATTGCCAGATGCTGTAGAGACCGCTTGGAAAGACCTGCTGGGTGTACCTGGAGTTCAGGGTGATTGAGATTCTACAACAGTCACAGCCCTTTATCCTGGGGCCTACAAGGAAGGGTTCAGGCGGTGCAGCCATCAAGATCTTACTGGCCCGGCCCTGGAGAATAGCTCAGTTGGTTAGAGCATCTGCCCCATGCGCCAAGGTTGCAGGTTCGATCCCTGGTCAGGGCATGTAGAAGAATCAACCACTGAATGCACCAATAAGTAGAACAACAAATCAGTCTTTGTGTGTGTCTCTCTCTCCCTTTCTTTCTTTGTCTAAATAATTAATATATTTTTTAAAGATATTACTGGCACATACCATGATACAGTCCACAGTGACACCACATGCACGCACACACACCACCTGTCACCCTGGCCAGCATCCTTGCCCTCAGAACGCTGGTCACCACCTGGGGTCACCGTGTCCACTGTTTGGTGACTCAGTCACTGTCCTCCTCTCTCCCACTAGAGCATCATCCCCACCAGACCTGCTCGGTGTCTCCTCCACCGTTTCTAGAACTCTCCCTCCCACCTGTTGGACAGTGGATGAGGGTTTATCTTCTGGAAGGTGAGAGCCCACAGCAGGGGAGCCCCCTGTCTCCCCTGCCCCACATCCATGCCTCCTGCCCTGACCACAGCGTCCTTGTTGTACGTGAGTATACACCCCTCCTGTCTTCCCCACAAAGCGCAAGAGCGTGGCCAACTCTGGGACTCAGCGTCCTCATGCAGGTGAGGGACGAAGCCCCTGTCTCGCAGCTGGTGTGCAGACTGAGACTGCACATGGGAGCCCCTGACACTCCGGACACGGGGGTCCCTGCCAGCATAGTCTGGTCCAGGCACCGACCTGAGGCCTGGTCCCCAGTGTCCGCAGGCTGGTCGTCCTGTGACCGCCCCAGGTGAGGGGCACCATCCCCAGCGGGCAGAGGAAGCCAATGGGGGGACGCTGGCCAGCAGCAGACGCAGGGCGACTCCGTGTGTGGTTCTGAGTGTGTTTCCTCTCCTCTCCTCCACACTTCTCTCCATGGTGCATGTGTTTAAACACACGTGCCTGCTCGTGTCTGCATGTGTAAATTTACAGTGTCAGCAGTCACCTAACCATGCACATGTCTCTGGGCGTGCCACTTGAACAGATGTGTGCCCTCCCTCCCAGTCGTCTGGACCTAACGGAGGTGGGCAGAGCCTCTGATGCTCGTTCAGAAGTGGTGAACTCTCGACCCAGCAGCAAGAACTCGCAGTGGAAACGCTAGGCCGTCTTCCTTCGCCCTGAAGGCCGTGCAGGAAACGCCCGGAGAGCCGAGGACATGCGCGGGGAACCAGCTAAACTCCACTCTGTGTCCTGAACGGGGCCCTGCTGCTCGAGTAAACAAGTAAATAAAAGTTTGAAACCCTGACTGGAAGTGACGTGAAGAGCAAACGCATGCGACCTAATGAAGCAGGCGTACCAGCAGCAAATGAAGAATGAGCCCCAGTTCTTTCGGAAGAGGGTGCGCTGGGAAGGGGGCGCTGCGCCCTGAGCCCTGGAGTGCAGGTAATGGGCGTGACTCCCTGTGGGCAGGGCCCTTACCTGCTGCCACTGTCTCTGCTCCTGTGGGAGCGGCTTCTGAGGACACACACATGGGTGCCGCCGGCTGGTGCAGGCCCTCTTCCTGCTCCCACCGTGCACGTCGACCAGGTGGCCAGGCAGCTCCACACACCGCGAGGACCCATCAGGACCCAGGCTGTTGCCACCAGCCACCTGGTCAGAGGTCAGAGGGAAGTCCTGTTCTGGTCACAGGCGACTCCTGGCACGGCCATTCCATCCCATTATTCCAGGGCCTGACACCAACCCTGAGACCCAGTAGGAAGTAAGTTCTCCAGGGGCCTCGCCCTGCACCTGGGGCACAGAGGAGGGAGCACCAGGGCCATCATGGGCTGGGGGGCTTTCTGGGGCTCAGGGGAGGAGGAACTGGGGGAAGACTGAGCCTTTGGGTTTCTGAAGGTTTCTAGTGGGTGGAGGTCTGCGTGCCGTGGGGGCTTGGCCTTTGTCTTTCGGGTTCCGTCTCCTTGATGGCTGACGTGGTGTCTCCCCAGCAGCACCAAGGGGGGCAGGCCTCAGGGTCGGAGTCTGGGCACTTTCCCCACTAAGGACAGGTCTGTGCCCAGGGCGTTGTGAGCGCCTCACCTGGGCCCAGGGCTATGGGGCTGTGGTGACTTCTCAGGCCCTGCTTACAGGAGACGTCCCCCACAGAGCCCCTCACTGCCTCCCCTGGGTGACTCCAGAGCTTTGCACTCATTAGGCAGCGCTCCTGGTTTCCAATCAAGTGGAAAATCCCAGGCCTGGGGTTTCACTCCAGTGCACACACTGCAGCCTGCAGCTTGCTGATACCTTCTGGCCTCCATGTGATTTGTCAGCCTCCACGTTCGTGAGTCAGGTTAAAACTTGAAATCCCACTAGAGCCTCAGACCTTCCTGAGCTCAGTCTGTTTTATGTTCTGACTGTGCCCAAAGCCCCAAATCTCCCCGCTGACACCGCAGGGCTAAGCCTTCCATAAGCAGCCCATTCAGCGAGGATCAGAGAGGTGGTGGCCTGTGGCCAGGCGCTGGGAGGCCTGGTCGGAGCTGCAGCACCAGAGCCGGGCAGCTCGAGGGGTGCGTGCCCAAGCTCTGGCCAGAACGATCCAGGAGGCCTTAGTCCTTTGGTCCCAGGCTCTGGCTGAGGCCAGCGGATCTTGAACACACGTGTCCAGGATGAGAGTGAGGTGGAGAGGCCCCAGTCTGCATCCTCTGTTCTCCTGTCAGGGGCCCCTGCAGGAGTAGCTGGGGGCGTTGGGGGCCCTGGCCCAGATTTTCTGAAGGAAGCCCACAGGCACGCTCCCAGCATCCGCCTCTTCTGCGAGCCGCACCCCTGTGATGGGGGCGGGTCTCCCTTTGCTCCTTGAGAAAGCCTCCCCAGACTGCAGTGATTGGTTCCGATGTGGTCACGTGACTTCCAGATGGCCAATCAGAGTGAGCTTCAGGGTTTATCCAGTGCCAACTGGAAAGGCTCTCAGCTGCCGATGACTCTACTGCTCGATCAGCGACCGGATCCCAGATTCCTGAAGCCCGGCCTGTGCTGTGGAGTCTTCAGGTCGGGAGCCGGCCCCCTCCCCAGTTTTCCGGGGCCCCTCCGCGTGAGCTGTTGCCGCTTTCGGCCTGGAGAGACCTCCCGTGCGCAGAGCCGGGCAGAGAAGAACATGGGAGGGGGATGTCGCCCCTCCCAGTGCACAGCCTGAGCCTCGACCCCGCGGGCCTCAGTTTCCCGGTGTGGTTGTGGGAACCCAGCAACGACGTTCGGCTTCCCTTCTCTTCTCGCGGACGCTGGAGATGGCTCCCGCCCTGGCCTCACTCCGCGCCTCCTCGGGCTGGAAGAGGTGCGGGCTTCCCGACGATGTCTGAGCAGAGACCTTTCAGTTTCCTTGTGAGGAAGAATGATTTACGTGGATCTTGGAAACGTGGCCTGGACCCACAGCGCCATCCCCTCCCCTCCCCGATTCACAAGCTCTCGTTTCAAAAGGGCAGTGTGAGCTCTCAGGCCACATTCACCCCCTCCTGCCACCCAGGCCAGGGGACCCGAAGACCCACCTGCTCGTTCATTTCACTCATTTGCTCAGCTGCAGGGCCTGTGTCCTAGGCACTGTGCCGGCCACTCATACATGGGCTACAGGGTCCCGAGCCTGGGCTCCACATGTGGCCAGGTCTGCAGGTCTGTGTGTCCAGGGTTGTTTCTGAGTCCTTCTGGTCCTGCCTGCCCAGGCTCCTGCCAAATCCAGCCTTATGGACCCCCCCCAACCCCCTCCCCACGGAACAAGGCCCTGTGCTCAGACGGCAGGTGTTCAGACCCAGCCCTGTCTCACCCACAGAGGCCGTGGGAGCCAGGAGGCTCTGCCTGCCCACGAAAGCCTCTCTGCGCTCAATGTCCCCTCCTCAGCGGGCTGTGACCGATGACATGGACACAACGCAGAGACGAGCACCTGCAATACGTTGGAGCAGGAGATCCAGCCGGCATGTCCCACACCCTTCACTCCTTCCCGCCATTTTGTGAGCCCGGTCGGAGCCCCTGAGGGGGCCGAGGCTGGGGCCCCAGGGCGTGGGTGAGATGACAGCAGCGATCCCGGGGCACAGTATCATCCAACAGGACCCACACGCAGGCACTTGCAGGGGTGGTGGGAGGGGTTCCACACCAGAGGGATGGCCTGGCAGAGGCGGGCTTCTCCCGCAGCACCAGGGAGGGAGACCTGCGAGAGGCTGCCCTGAGGTGGGGGGGAGGAGACAGCGACGCTGTCGGGAACGGGAAAGATGAGCACTTGTTGGTGTCACTGAGCATGCATGCAGTCACCTCCTCCTAGTGGCCAGACCTGCATGTCCTTGGGGAGCACGTGCCCACGGCCACCCCACCTGACCGGGGACTGGTCCTCTCCTGATCTAACAGGCCCACCAACTGCGTCACCAAACTCCCCCGCCAGAGCCCAACCCAAGGTAGCACTGGATGGACCAATGACACCCAGCCCTAGATGCTTCCTCGAGGCCGTCAGGAAAGAACTGTGAGCCTTCTGAGAAGAGGCAACATCGGTGAGACTGGGACCCAGGCAGCTGTCTTGACCTTGTCCCAGGAGAGCCAAGGTTCACAAGGAGAAATTGCACCTGCCAGATGGAAAAAGCAAGAGAAAAGCTTAACAATGGCTCTTGAGTCCCTAGATCAAGCCATGACTGAAGCCATCACCCTTGATGTTTTGTCACTTGAGGCAGCAAATTCTAGTTTTTGTAGCAGCTGCTTTGAGTCGTGTTTCTGCCACAGGAGGTTGAATCAAGATGAAATAAAGCTGCTGTGCATTTTTCATGCCCACATCAGAGATTTTTTGGGGACTGGGAGTTGGAAGGCAGCTCTAAGATGAAGAATAAATTTTTTAAAACTTGCTGTGGATCAGCATTTCCCAGAGCTTTCAGTCATGCTCCACAGAAAGGGCTGTAGTTCAGACCCAGCACCGGGAGCTCAGGCCTAGCCGTGGGCAGCCTTTCTCACTGTCTTGCCAAGGATACCATGTAGCCTGAAGGCTTGTGTGAGTGAAAGTGTTCAAGAACCTCTGCTGGGAAGGGGAGGCACAGCGTTTCCACCCCAGTGGTCTGCTTCACTCTGAGGCTCATGGTGGAAATGCCGCTTCTCCACTTCCACACACACATGTGGATGCTGAGGCCAACCCATGTTGGATCAAGTTCCATTTCTGCAAACTTCTGGCTGCGGGCAGGGCTGCGGGCCCTCAGGCCCATGTCTGATCAGCTGCTCTGAGCACAACAGCCTCGCCCTGTCCCCCTGTGAGGCAGGGGCAAGGGGGCGAGAGAGAGAGGCAGCAACGTGCCCCTTATGCCACCAGGGACCCTTTCAAGTGGGCGTTCAGCAGAACTGACTCCTAACAAGGAAACTGCTTTTCTCAGATCCCTGGAATGAGGAGAGAGGCAGAGGCAGCCATGGAGCAAGTACCTGGGGCTGTTTGTGCCTTTGGAGCCCAGGCTCAGGTCTCCCAAGGACATGCAGGGGGCTCTCAGCCGGGAGGCGGCTCCAGAAGGAGGAGGAGGAAAGTAGCTCCTCAGAGCCGGGCTCCAGGCCCCTGAGGGCAGCAGAGTCAGCAGGGACCAGCCTCCCAGCCTCCTGTGTGCCAGATTCTGCCTCCCCAGGCGCCTGACTCTGAAGCCCCTCCCCTTAACTAAAGCAGGTAGCTGGGGCAGTGCGATCACACTGCTCCCCAAACAACCGGAACACAGCACAACGCCGTTTCACGTGCACCACTCAGCACAGTTTTCCAGGATACGTGTGTTTTACAGCTGCAACCCTATTTTACAAGCATTTGGCCACCGCTCTGGCTGCTTAACATAAAAGCATTTCCAATGTTACATTGTTTTAATAACAGGGTGGTTAACAAGCATGTATTGGTTTAATGCAGTGATGCCACCGTGTTCAGGAAATCGTTAATAAAAAACTAAATAAATAACTTCCATAACTCGGGGACTGCAGGAAGGGTCTGGGGCTGACAGTCTACAGCCATGACCCAGAGCCAGGAAACAGCCTCCAGGTGCGGACCAGTGTCCGAGCAGGTGGCAGGCTGAGACCGCATTGCCCTGTGTGTGAGGAAGTGGATGTCCCCCAGACCCTGCACCCGGGGAGCATAAGCCATGGACTCCATCCGGTGGATGCTGTGGTGGACAGCACGGCCCCTAAGGGAGGGACAGGCCCATATTCTCCCCACCACCATGCTGCTGCTCTGCAGGCTTCTGGGCAGTGGCGGCTCGGCCCCCGAGAAAGAATTCAGGAATCAGCATGAGCATTTCACATGTGGCTTGCTTCTCCCTCCGCCTCTTCCGGCAGCGCGTCCCCTTCTGTTCTGTCTAGAACACTACCACCTTTGTAGTGACGACCATTTTCGACTCTCACAAGTCCTACCTTGTTCAAACTGGAAACTGCAGAGGCCGAAGAGAGGCAGAGCAGGGTTAAAATGTGTGCTTGGTGCCCCCGTGCTGTCGGTGGTAGGGGAGCCCTCCTCAGGCTGATGCTTGCAGGGGCTACCACCATCAGACCCCTGACACTGCTCCCGCCAGGCCATGAGGACAGCCCCGGGCACTCGGGCGTTGGCTTCCCGCCCTTGTTTGCCTGGAGGCCACCTCTCCAGGAGCCTGGAAGTCCACATGTTAGTCTGAAAGAGCCCTATGAACCACGCAGTTACACCGGATGGTGCCTTTGTGTCCTTAGAGCTCCCAGCTGCTTAATATTGACACATAAAACCTGCCACAGCCTCCCCAGCCCTGGGTGGAATTCGTCACTACCTTCCTGCCCCAGCCACCTCTCTCCTGAGGCAAGAAAGGGCAGCAGCCCCGGAGAGAGGGCCAGGGGCTGTGGCTGCCTCAGTTTACCTGGCCTCCACCCTCCTCCCCCTGCGGCCATGCTCATCACTCCTGAGGACCATCCTCCACCCTCTAAGTCCTGAGGTTTGGGTGGGTCCCCACCGGCAAGCAGGCCCAGACAGTCAGAGCCCAGGGAGTGTATCATGGGATGGGCCACCAGCCACGGGCTCAGTGGACGGCATGGGCTCTGGCCTCCAGAGCCACATGGTTCCACATCCAGGAGCCTGCCTGCAAACCGAGCAGGCACAGAAGAAAGGTGAGCAGAGGCCTATTTCTGTTTGTGTGATTGGGGTACCAAGGTCCAGGCAAATCTGAACCCACCATTCAGCCAACGAATCCCAGCTTTCTGCCCCAGACAGTGGGCCAGGGGTCAACCACTCGGATTGCCGCCAACGACCAGCAGGGACCCCGCAAGCCTTCCTCACCCCTGCCAGGATGCACACAGGTCCTGTCCCTCCCCCATTTTGCAACTTCAAGCAGAAAGAAGCCTCAGGAAAAGGAAAGCCAGGTTCCATCAAAAACCTCCACCCGACGCCAAACAGATGAATCTTGTCTCTTCCCTCCTCTTCTCCGGGTGTTTGGTTTCCAAAGCAACCACAGGACATGCCACCGACTGTCTTTGTTCTGAGCCTCTATCTGTCAGATATTTCTCTGCCTTTTACCCCGAGGGATTTTTTTTCCTTTCTTTCCCCGGAGTGGAAGCTTCTGGGCTGGTTTTCAGGGGTATTTCCCAAGGAAGACCATCACCCAGCCCCTCAGACACGCCGTCCCAGTGGCCAGAGGCCAGAATCGCTGGGGAGCGGTGCCGTCCTGGACACAGCAGGTCCTCCCATGGGCCCTGCTGGTGGGCACGCAGGGGGCAGGCACCTCTTCCCACAATGCCCTCAGCCCCATGCCCACTCTTTCCCACAGAATGTGGCCTGTATGGTTCAGACCTGCCCCACGTGAGGGCCATGCCCCCTGGGAACCAGAACCCATCCATCCTGGTGCATCCCCAGGACACAGCCCCACCCAAGGCCCTGGGGCTGTTGAACCTGCCTCAGGCCAGGCACCCTGCTCATCCAAGGCTCAGCCCAGAGGCTCAGCTGGAGACCCCAGACCCGTGTCCCCCTGCCCTCCCCATCAGGGATGGTGGCATCACGTCCCCTCTGCTGCTCAGGCAAGCTCCTGGATGTCCCCATGACTGGAGTCCAGCCAGGTGTCCTGTCCTCTCCACCGCCAGGGCCTGGGTCCTCGGGACACGGTCCCAGCTGCTCGCTCTTGGTGGGTCCCCCACCCCTGGCCCGGCTCATGCATCCAGTCGGCACTCAGTGAGCATTTCTGGACCATGGGCCCCTGGGAGGGCCTGCACTTCAGTGCCGGTGGAGTCTGTGGGTGTGGCTCCTGGCCCCAGTTTGTTCTGTGCACCCCTCACGGGGGTGTCCTTCCCCCGTCCCCTGCTGTGTCCAATTCACTGGGCCATTAGTGGAGCTGTGAATATTTGATGAGCCCAGCAGTGCGGCAGAAATCCTAAGCGGCATCTGTGATAATGAGCAGGTGGTGTGCGCTGCGCACAGCAACCACATTCGGAATGGCCTCCGGCAGGCACACAGCCCGGCGAGGGTAGAAGGGCCCAGGGGGCTCACCCTGCCTCACATGTTCACGGATCGTGGCCTGCACAGCAATGCGGCTCTGCTGTCAGTGAGGCCCCGGGGGCTCCGGGCCACAGGAGTCAAACACCACCACTCACAGACAGCCCGAGCTGGGCCATGTTGGCATCACCACTCTGGTCCTGACCTCAGCCTTCATTTCAGCCTCTTCAGGTCACCCTGCCAGTCACGTCTGCTTCCTGTGGGGTCCCCACTGACACACCCAGCTCCCCCACTAGAATTCGAACTCCATGAGCATGGGGCCTGGTCCTGCTCAGTCATTGCTGTGTCCCAGGCACCAGGGAGGAAGGAAGAAAGGATGGGTGGATGGATGGGTGGATGGATGTGTGGACGGACGGATGGACCCATGGATGGACATATGGGTGGATGGATGATGGATGGATGGATGGGAGGACAGACGGATACATGGACTGGTAGGTGAGCGTGTTGTCTGCACACACCACTGGCTCCTTCTGGAGTGCCGCCTCTCACACTTGAGTGACCACACGCATGACCCAGCAGCGTGTTGAAACACAAGCATCTGGTCTCTCCCACTCCACACTCAGATCCAGGGTCTGGCTGGGGCCCAGGAATCTGCATTAGTGACAAGGCTTCTAACCTGATGCCAGGCGAGGTCCCCAAAGTTGGCCTGGTGGGATGACACGAGAGCCCTGTGCGAGGCTGGTGGGCAGTGTGCCTCTCTGCTGCCTGCAGGGCCCCGGCCTCAGGGAGCTGCTCTGTGGGGTCCCCAGTGCACAGCTGCCCTCCAAGCAACCCGTGCACAGGCAAAGGTCCTGGGACCTTTGGGACCCCAAAGAGACCCCAGCGGGACCCTGGAGTCCCCCAACTCACAGGGCTGCTTGTGGTGACCCCCCAGGGAGGATGAAGCCCTTCAGCACGCAGGGTACAGAGTTTGTCTGAAACAGAAACTTCTAGAGATGGATTCCTGAGAGAAAGGGCCCCTTAGCTTTCATTACAGAAATGTCTTCCAGAAGGTTGCTGCTCTGAGCCCACTGCCACCAGCATCTGGGCGTCTGCCCATCTGTCCATGTCCCTCTGACGGCCCCTTGTCCCCCTGCTGGAGCAGAGCAACCTGGCTTTGCCGCGTGAGCCCCCGTGGAGCAACCCCTCCTGCCCCTACATCTGGGAGGGGAGCTGTGGCGGGGAGGGGCTGGCAGCAGCTGTGGGGTCCCTGGGGGTCTGGCTCATCCCCAGGCCTCCCCACTCCTCGACAGTCTGCTCCCCCTGCTGGCCTGGCCCCTCCATAAAGGGGCCTGGGTCCCTCTGAGGAGGAGTTGCAGCTGGGCCTTCCGGGGAGGGAGGGCAGTGGTGAAAGGCCCTCAGAGAGCCACACAAGGAGGCCTTGTTCGGGAAACAGCCCCCCACTCCAGGGATTGCCACCCACGTGAGCAGGAAGGGTGACCCTGGGCCCCGAGGTCAGACGGCCAGCGCTGTGGGGGGTCACTGTGATCTATTTCCAGCTCCAGCTTCTGGCCCCACCGACCCGAGGCCTTGAATGAAACTATTTACAGCATGAACATCCCGCCCCCACAGCCACCCTGCAGCTGTGACCTCGCCAAGGGCAGAGGGGACGGAGCTCAGGGTGGGGTAGGGCTGAGTCCTCAGCCATGGCCAAGAGGCTCCCTGAGGATGCTGGGGACAGAATGACCTTCCCCTACAACCTGCCATGGCTCCCCACCGCTGCAGGGGAGTTTGAGCCCCTCCTCTCCTAAGGTCCCCCCAGCTTCCTGGGACTTTACCCTCCCCCAGCTCTCTGTCCCCTGCTGAGGCCAGGAGCCCCCCACCGGAAGGGTCAGAAGTCCAGGTTCTGACCTCTGTGTCCACAGCAAGGCTGGGCAGAGTCCACACTCAGCAAACATGGGCCCAGGGGCAGGGGGTGAGGTGTGCTGACAACAGCCCCCCGCACGTGGGGCCCCACAGCCCCTCCAACCTGCAAAGTCAGGGTGCCTGGGCCATCGGGGCTGGTGGGTACCAGGCAGCCCTGAAGGGTCTGCTCAGCATGGGCTGGTGGTAGGCTCTGCCCCCAGCAGCTAAGTCACCCCCTTCTCAAACAGGTATAACCTCACACCTGTCGGAACGGCTGTCATCAATAAGACAAGAAATGACAAGTGTCGAGGAGGTGGTGGCGAAAAGGGGACCCCTGTACCCCGCAGGCGGGCATGCAGACCGGTGCAGCCACTATGGAAAACAGCACGGAAGTTCCTCAAAAAACCAGGACTGAAGCTGCCACCGGACCCCACAAGCCCTCTTCTGGGCACCTGCCTGAACACTGGGAAACTCTTATTCGTGCAGATCTGGGCACACTCTGTCCGCTGCAGCCTTGCTCACGGTGGTCACGACATGGAGACAGCCAAGTGTCCTTGGACAGAGGACTGGGCAGAGGCAGAGTGGGGCACAGACACACTGGGACACTACTCGGCCATCAGATGAAATACCACCGTTTGTGCCCACACAGGTGGATCTTGACAGCATCCTGCTAAGCGGGATAAGGCAGGTGGGAAAGGACACGAACCATGTGATTTCACTCCCATGCGGGATGTAAAACTGAGAGCAACAAACCAACCCACAGGACAAGCAAACAGATGCGCAAACAGGGACAGCAGTGCGGTGGTCACCAGAGGGGACAGGGGTCAGGGAGGATGAAGAGGGTAAAGGGGTCAGAAACACAGTGATGGAAGGGGACTAGATTTTGGGTGGTCTTCTGGGCACACAGTGCGATATACAGATGGTGTGTCATGGAATTGGACTCTGAAAGTTACATCATGTTAAGAGCAGTGTCACCCAATACATTCAATTTTTGAAACCCCACAGCAGAGGGCCCCGTAGGGCTGTCTGAGGACAAACGATGAACTTGCAGGCAGGGTTCCGACCCCCCAGGTGGGGGAGGCCCCACTCGGCCACCAAACTCTGACTCCAGGGTCAGGAGCCATGACAGAGGTTCTCTGTCACCTCCCAGTAAGCAGCTGGTCTTGGGTCAGAAAGGGAAAAAGAGGAGGTCTCGGCCCTTGGGAGAACACGGGCCTGAACTCGAAACATCATGAACTAGGACATGAAACATCACGTCCTTGAGGACGTGTCCCAGAGGCCCCGTGAGGACAGGGCCTAGGACTTGGTGTGGAAGCAGTGGGGCCTCCTCACTGGGGAGCCTCGCTGCCTCCTGGCAGCTCTAGTGGTTGAACAGCGTCGCTGGAGAAGCCCAGCGGTGTGAGCACCCCTGGGGGGCAGTGGGGAACCCACCTGGGCTCCCTGGGGGGTCTCAGGGAAGATCGCAGGTGACCAGGCACCAGCCAGCTCTGCCTCTGTGTCCCCGCTCCTTCTTGGGGGCTGCACAGAGACCCTGGGGCTAAATGAAGTACAGGAGGACCGGCCCAAGGTCCTGGCCTGATGCTCCAAGACCACCACAGTCCCAATGAGCTCGAGGCTGGGCCTCCATCACGGTCAGAGTAGGACACCTCTGCAGGATTCCCAAGGAGCTGTCATGCCCAGTTTAGAAATTCCTCCTGCACAAGTGGCAGCTGGCACCTCCCAGCGCCCACGATGCCTAGTGCAGAGACATCGTGATGGGCAGGCCCCGCAAATGCCTGAGGTGGGGCAAAGCTGAGAGCCCCTCACTTCACGGGCACGGACACTGTGCCGCCATAACCTGGGCTGCCCGCGCATCTCCGTAACAGGTCACCTGGGCTGTGTCCTGAGTGACAACTCCTCCCCACCTCGAGCCAAGAGAAGAGGCAGAGCCCGGAGGACAGGACGCTTGCTAACGGACGAGACTGAGCTGCAATTAGCTATTCAACAGAACAAAATTCACCTGAGTAAATTTGAAGAGGTGTTGGCCTTATTGAACAATTCACCAATCAGGCAACATCCCATTCGGCAGCTACAAGGGGCTCTGAGGGGTTGTCAGAATGGAAGGTTTTCATAGGAAGAAGGGTGGGGCGAGGGAGCTGTTGACAAAAAAAAAAAAAAAAAAGAAAGAAAGAAAGAAAAGATGGTTTTTAGACCAGGACCTTTTGGGGGGAAGGGAGAGACCAGGGCTTTTTCGTGTAAACTGTGGATTTTTCCCATGGGGGATGGACAGGGCCCACTGGACAGATGACCTCATTGTGTTAAGCAGAAAATCCCAGACAAGTGGGTGGGAGCAGCTGAACCAGTAAGCAGACCTGGCATCACATGCAGGTTTGGTGTCTCAGGCTTTTGCACGGGTGACACCGTCCGGGCATGTGGCTTTCTCTTCCACACGGGAAGCCCATCCGGCTGTTGGCAGGGTTTCTGATTTGGGAGAAAGAAAAGGCTTATGTCATGTTGAGAGCAAATGAAGGTTTTGGAAGCTAAGGTGCTTTCTGATTCTGTTTTTGTTCTGGTGATTAACCAAGTAGAAGCATTCAACCTGACAAGGAAACGAAAGATAACGCAGGTTCACCGGGCCTGGGGAAGATTAATTTGTCTCCACCTGGAGCTGCCAGGAGCTGCCAGGAGGGCTGACGTCCGCACAGAGAGAGGTGCCCTGCAGGCCCAAACCGCTTCTGTCCCAGGCATGAAGGACCAGCAGCCACATCTGCACAGGGCCAGGCTGTGGGCTCAGCCTGGCCAGGACCCCAGCGTGGACGCTGGCCGAGGGGCCTGGGCAGGTCCCAACCTCAGTGTCCTGGCCGGGACAGCACCTTCTCTTCTCCCCAGGGCCATCGTGGGAATCCAGGAGACAAGGCCCTGGGTGCGTTAGACAAGAGGCCTGGCACACCCAGCGCCAGGAAAATGTCACCAGAAATGCCCTGGTGATAAGTCACCACTATCCTATGACCATGGCTAGCCATGTCTTCCTGTGGCCCTTCCAGTAGATCCCCAAATATTTAACGTGTTGTGGGATACTCCCCAGAGACAGGCTAAAGACCTGCTCTAGAAACCTGCTAGCGTGGGTAGCAAGATCTTAGTAAGGGAAGGGGCAACGGTTCCCCCCACAGGCTCTTACTGGTCCCTCACTTTGTCCCTCGCAGTACCCCCTCCTTTCCCCAAGCCCTCCCACTCTGTCCCCTGAGATCCTGGGGACACACCTGCCACCCTGGCCTGCAGGTGGCTTCCCAGCCACCTCCAGGCTGGTGCTCTTGACGCTGTCTTTTTATTATTATTATTTAAATAATCTACCGCCTCACACATTTCATCTCCTCACCCATTACTATCTAATATTTTTATTTAAAATGTACATACACTGTTGCAAAAAGGCAAATATACTGTTGCAAAAATGCAATTCCTCATCTTGCGAATATTGACATTTTAAATAAAACTGCCACATCGCTCTTC
Organism: Anoura caudifer; assembly: GCA_004027475.1. Classification (NCBI taxonomy): domain Eukaryota; kingdom Metazoa; phylum Chordata; class Mammalia; order Chiroptera; family Phyllostomidae; genus Anoura; species Anoura caudifer. The sequence continues at coordinate 122,379 of PVKU01001501.1, read as the reverse complement.
CCTATGCATCCCCGGCGACTGGAGAGAAAAGAGATGTGTCATCCATTTAAAATTACATCATCGATTTAAACCGACAGCAGGCAGATTTACATGCACTTTTCCTGCTAAACCCGGATTCCACTGCATCCCGTTTCTCCAGGAAGTTTCCTGAGGCTTGATGGCGTGTTATCGATCACTAGGTTATACTTCTCCTTAACAAGAAAAAATGCGTACAAAGACATATATTAGAAGTTAAATAAAATAAATTTTGTGTCTAAAAAAGTCCAGGTGTTAAAATATTCCTTGGATTGAGTTACAGTCACATTATAGTAGAAGACAATTCTTCTAAACTACATAAATAGATTAAATATTTATATAACATATATTTATATCATAGGTAGATATGTTATATAAGTATCTAACAGATATATAATGCATGAGATAAATACTGATGTACATAATATATGCATGTTATATATTTATGTATTGAATATATCAACATTTTTCTAGTTACTGAGGTTTTAAACCAGGAAACGGCGCATGTACGGCAACAGCTAGGGGCATCTCTGAAGCCCCAGTGGAGGGACTTCCTGTCGTCAACGTCACAGAGTTTCTCCTGGGGTTCTTCTAATGGGGTTGTGACCCCACACTGGACATTTGGGCCCCTGGTGCATCGGGGGGAAATTTTTGCATCAGGTGTGATGCAGGTTGAGGTCATATTTTTGCACACAATGACCACTTGCTAAAATTCTCACGTTGAGAAGATGATTGATTTTCCTGGTGAACTCCCTTTGCAGCTAAGTGCATTTAGAATGTTAACGGCTAACTCGGAAATGGCCTCCAGTTTGCTGGGTGGAGGAGTGAAAGGATCCATGACGCTGGTCGGAAGAGGTTCCCTCATCTCCAAGGCCAGCTGCCCGCTGGTGCTGGAGCTGCTTGTGTGGCACTGGGGACTCGGGTCTACTCTGGAACACAGGCAGGAGAGGCAGAAGTCCCCCAGGAAGGGGGACATGGATTCTGGCTACCACTTCGATGACCTGGGTGCTGGTCAGGCCACTGGCTCACCCCAGGTCAGGCCCAGGGCCTGTGAGTGTCAGGACGAACCCTGGTCCCTGAGCCCAGTGCCCATGTGCTTTGATGCCTGAGCTCCAGGGGGTGGCTTGGTGGGTCCTTGTCCCTGCGTAGCTCCCTGGAGAGCTGCAGTTAGGCTTTGCGTGCAAGGACTTGGCATTTCACAGCACCAATGAGCTGCTGCTCTTCCCAGGAGGACCGAGTTTATTGAAAACACAAATTGAAATCTATAGACAGTGCCCAGTAGGTGAGTCCAGACTGTGCTGCTTCGTTACGTCACCGACGAAAATGGGGCAGCCTGCCGAGGGGACAGGACAGTGGCAGGTCTTCTGTGTGGAGGGTGGGGCGGGCTCCTTGTCTCCCCCTGCAGGCCAGGGACACCTGGGCGGACACCTGCCAGGCGGGAAGCATGGGGAGGCAGGGTGACCAGAGGTGCCACCCCAGCTGGGTTCCCGGAGGAGTCCTTTGTCTTCCAGTCCTGCTCCCACAGCCACGTGTCCCTGGTCACTAGGCCAGTGGAGGCTCATGGTCACCACCATGTCTGTGCTATGCCTGCTGTCACTGTCTTCTTCATTACCAACATTGTGTGTTTGGGGATAGAGCGTCCTCCCAGTGGCCGTCCTTCCTGTCCTGGGCTCTCTTCATGAGGCAAGATAGGAGCCGAGCTCCCTGTGTGAAACCTCAGCAAATGTCCCCCTCAGGGAGCAAGGAGGGGACCCCAGTGGCTCCCCACCCTGTACCAAGGGCCCCATGCCAGGCATGCAGGAGGCCCACTGACACAGGGAGTCTGTGTCCTGCAGTGACACAGTGACCGACTGCTCATGTGCTGCTCCTAGAGAAGGTGCTGGAGGGGGTGTGCAAGGGCAGGGGGTCCCCTTGTTCTGAACCCAGTGTGCCCTCCTCCTGGGGACTCTCCACTGGAGGCAGGGGGACTGGTGTCCACGATCCAGAGCACAGGAGCGTGGACCGGGGGCAGAAGCGGCACAGCCCTGGCTGGCTGTCCGCAATGTGGGCGTCCCCGGTGTCCAGTGGACTTTGTCACCCTTTCCTGTGAGGCCCAGTTCGAATACCTGCCCACTTCTCCGCCCCCTCTTCCCTGCTCATGATTGACGCGGGCACGCTCCTGAGACAAGGTGCCAGCAAACCTCGCCTGGGAAAGGAGCCGGGCATCCCCCGACCTGCCCTCACGCATGCGCCTGTGCAGCTGCGCTGCCTCTGAGGCGGCCTTCAGTCAGCCCCAGGATCTCTGCCACTAGTTCTCTCCCCAAAACCACCCCCCCCCACAGCAGCAGCAGCAGAGGTATCCCCACTGAGGCGAGCTCAGGGAGAGGCCCTGTGAAACCAGGGATGCACGAGGAGGAAGCGTCTAAATAAAACATGTTTCTGGCAGTTTCCAAGTTTCCCCCTGTGCCCTGAGCACACCCGGCACCATACCTGGGGGCCTCTGTCCCCCTCCCCATGCCGTTCCGGTGACTCCTGCAGGAGTCCTTTCGCCACCCTGACCAGGATCCACCCCACCCCCCAGCCTTTGCCAGCTCCTGGCTCCTCGCTGTCAGGAGCCTCCTGTCCCCATTTGCCACCTATCTGCTGCAGGAGCCAGGGGTCACCTGCAGAGGAGCACGGGAGGCAGAGGGTGACATCCCCTCACCTCGGCCTCTCCTGCCTCCCTGGACTCAGGCCACAGTCAGGTCTCAGCTGTGAGCGTGTCCCCTCAGCTGGGGACAGCTCCAATCCAGGCAGCAGGTGACTGGCCCGCCGTCCGGTCCAGGACTCCGGGGTCACAGGAGGCTCGTAACACTGTGTGATGACCATGGTCACTCACACACACTTGGGACCGGGACCCCGGGTCATCCGCCTGCCCCAGAGCCACCCTCCAGTGGGTGGTGGGGGAACTTCCCTTGAAGAGCAAGGGGCAGCCCAGGGCCTGCAGTCCTCATGCCTCTTGGGGTGCCTGCTGCAGGAGCGGGTCTCTGTCCCGGGGTGACCAGGCCGCAGGGGTCTTGCTCCCCGAGTGCCTGCAGCCGCTGCCCATCCACACCCCCTTCAGCACACGTTTGTTCCACCGCTCTGCGCTCTGCAAGGCCCTGGTTTGCAAATGATTTGGCAGCGGGGCTCCCCACTCTGTGGCTTCCTGCCCCGAGGCTCTATAATGGCCACCCGAGATGACAGCCGTCCTGGACGACAGCCGTCAAGATCCAGCATGCAGGGGCTGGGTCCTGGGTGAGCCATGGGGCAAATGGAGGGGGTGGCCTTGGTGACGGGCTGGAGGTACCTGGGGTCTCCTTTCATGGGGGAGGGGTGTCCAGGCTACTGGACATACCACGCCTAGAACTGGAATGCCCAGGAACATCCCCAAGGGCCTCTTCAAGGATGGTCCTGGGTGCAAGGCCTCCCCAGCCCCTTTGCCCAGCTGGCTCCCCTTGCCCTGCCCTCCCAGGACTGCTCCCCAGGGGTTCCCAGGCTCCTGGCACCCATCCAGGCTCACAGCAGGTGTTTGTGGGGGCCTGGCCTCCCAGGCTGCTCCTGCTGGTATCCCTGCCCCACCAACCCAGGGCCCTCCTGGGCTCCTGGACACTCCTCGCATGCCCCACCAGGCCTCAGCCTTGGGGTCCAGCTGGTGTGACTCACACATCGGACATCAGCCACACTCCCACCATCACCAGCCCCTCCTCAAATGACAGCTTCTGCTTTTCCTCAAGCCAGTCCACAGGCTCAGGGATGCTGGCCCACACCTGGCCCCCCCGCCTGGCCACACGTGCCCTTGTACCCTGGCCACCATCTCTGGTTCAGGGATGGACGCGCCACCCAAGTCAGAGGGGAACTGTTGTCTCACCCAGACCCTGCTTCCTGTCGGAACGGAAGCTGCAGGAAGCCAGCCCGAGCCGGCCTGTGCGTGCAGATCCGGACCCCGCGCTGCTACCCAGACCCGAGTCCCCGCCCCCAAACCCGAGGCCGGGAACCTGTCCCAGGAGGCAACGCGCTCTTTTCTGACTGCGGTGGCTCGAGATGAAATTCTGTGTCCTGCAGCCAAAAGCTCCTGGCACGTTACCAGTTGTGACATTCTATAACAAGGAAACAAGTTTATCTGAGCCTGGGACGGATGGGCTGAGCCCAACGCAGGCAGGAAAGCCCCCCGCACCACCGCCGGGCCACTCGACAGGGGCAGCACACGCCTCCTTTTCCAGGTCCTTCTCAGCATGGGCCCCTGTGAGCACCTTAGTTACAGCCTGAGCTCAGCCCCAGGGTCGTGCGTGGTCAGAAGTGAGTCATGCGCGTCCCTTGAGGAAATGACGGGAACGTCAGAACTGCTAGAGGGACTTCCAGGAAAGGCGCGTTGGCCCTGGACAGCTCCCAGCCAAGGCTGCTCCCTCCAGCCTCTGCCTCCGCGGCCCGCGGCGGCTCCGGGCAGCCACTGGCACTGTCGGGCCCCCGAGCGCATGCAGGTTCCCGGCGCAGGAGCCGGGCGGGGCCGGGAGAACCCAGGCGGCTGTGATAGAGCAGCGCGCTCCAGTCTCGTCTGTGATTCACGGTGGGGCTCGGAATCCTGCGAAGGAGCTACGCGAAGCATTAAAAGCAAGAAGTCAAATGCAATGCTGTTTAAACCTAAAAGGGCAAAGGCCCTTAATTGTCGGCCTTGTAAAGGGCGATTTGTGGGTGAGGGCACTGGGCACAGCCTGACCGACCTTGACCGTTCTCCCCCCACATTTGACGTTACCAGGTGGCAGCGCCAGGGGGCACCACACACCTGCAGGCTCCCGCGGCCCGGATTTCCGAGGGAGAGGGAGTGAGGGGGGCGCCACTTTCCTGCAAGCAAGGTCGCTCGCTGGTCCCGCGGGCGCTCGTTCCCGGGACTGTGGCCCAGAAGCTGCGCGACCAGGCTGGCCTGACACCCCGACCGCGAGGACCCAGAGGTGGATCTGCCCTCTCTAAGGAAGGGACTGAGATGAAGATGTGGCTCCCGAGAGAGGCGGGGCAGGTGCACACACATGTACAGATGTGACTACGCACACGTCTGTACACACATGCCTGTACACACGTGTGTGCACATGCAGCACATGGTGTGCGCACACGAGTACACCCACAAACACATGACACACATGTCCAGCCCAGTAGGAGCAGAGAGAGCCCTGGACTTGGAACTAGTGTCCCCTTTCTGATGTGGGACCTCAGGCAGGCACCGTCGCTGGGGTGCTTGGTGCCCCCTGCTGACCAGGGTGGGCGGAGGGTGGGCCGAGAGGGCTCCAACCGGGTCTGACTCACTGTACCCTACCAGCTGCTGGGGCAGATGAGGGCCAAGGATGAAGTGCAAGTGGATGGTCCGTTCTCGACAACCAGACAGACTAGCCAGTGTGGAAATGTACCCTACAGAACTTTCTAGACTCACACTGCCTGCCACCACTCCCAGGCCTCCACATGTGAAGAGTGACAGCTTCCTGTCCAGGACAGGAGGGTGGGGCTTTGGGTCACAGAGCCTGGTGCCCTGCACACCCCTGGACCAGGCTGGCCTCTGGTGAGTGTGGCTGTGGCTGGCGTGGGGAGACATGAGGGGCCCCTGCTTTCTCTGCCCATTGCAGAAGCCCTCTTGGGGCGAGGAGGGCATGGGGGCAGGTTTCCTGTGTGGTCAGAGATGTGAGCTCTCCAGGCTGGGCTCGGAGGAGAGGGGCTGAGGGAGACCCCGCTGTGCCAGCCTGGCCCCCTGGCCCTCAGCACAGGTGGGGAGGAGGCTCGGAGCTCTGGTCGTCCCTAGAAGGGGGACCAGGGACAAAACTGTGGTGAGGTTCACATCCCTCGGGCATTCCGCTGTCTGACATGGGTGCTGCACAGTCCCCTCCGCAGACACACATCTGATTTCAGTCACCGGAGGCTGGTACCATGGTGACAGGCGCCATAGCAACCTCCACATGCGCCGCTAGGAGGCACAGGTGGGATTAATGAGTTCAGGGTGATTTAGCAGCCTGACCGCCCTGGAGAGCTAGGGTCCAAAGCCACTTAGAACACAGGGGCCTGACAGTCAAGGACGAGGCTGCAGGTGGGGTCAGAAAGGACCTCCCCACCCCCACTGAGCCCCATCAGCACCCCTTCCCTGCAGGGATTCAGGAGCCTGGGGCCACACTGGGGGCTCAGACCCTGCAAGGGCAGACATGCTCTGTGGGAGGAGCCTGCAGACAGCCAGGCTCTGCATCTGCAGCTGCTTCACCCCAGGAGCCGGGGTCGGCCCTGCCCAGGCCCCAGGGACCCACAGCGACAGGTAGGGGCTGGCCAGTGCCCTGTGTGCTCCTCAGTCACAAGACCGCAGGTGCCATGGGGACCTGAGCCTGGAGCAACCCTCTGCCCTCCTCAATGTCACCCTCCCACTGCTTCCAGGTGTTCAGCGACCTCATCCCCGGGGCATGAACTGGACATTTCCTGGGAGGCCAGACTCTGGGGCGCGGGGGAGGCTTCAGCTTTGGCTCCAGAATGAGCTGAGCACCCAGACTAGAGGCGCCTGGACTGAGGGACAACCCTGAGAGGAGGGGCTCCTGGGAGGGGCAGGACTCTGGGGGAGAGGGAAAGAGGGGTCCCACGGAGCAGACTGGGCTGGTCCGCGCTGATCCAACAGGACGGCTCGCTCACCCTGCACGACAACCGGAGAGGTCAACAGGGTGCCAGGCTCCACTTCCCATCTGGCAAACTGAGTCTGAGCGGTGACCCCAGGGCAGCCAGGGTCGAGCGCCAGCTCAGATCTGTCCGATGCTCATTTCCCCAGAGATGCTGTCCTGACAGGACCCCCCCGGACCTCCCGGCAGGTGGGGGCTCAGTGCCCGGCCCACCCCTGGCCCCCTGCCGAGCACGGGCACAGACCCAGGTGCAGAGCTGAAGGTCCACTGCAAAGTCCCCCACCAACAGACCCTGACGCCTTTCGGACCCGGTCCCTGCACGCCCCAAATCACGGTGGGGGAAAAGCGTCAGCCCTGATCCTGGGACAGTCAAGGACAGGCCTCCTGCTGCGACTGCCGGGATGTGGGTCCTGAGTGACCTAGCAGCCGGGGCTTTGTCAGGGATCCAGTTTCCAGAGGAATCACTCCGCGTCTGAAAGCCTCGCGCACAGAAAGACTCCATCTATCACGCGAAAAGCAGCCCGGGGCTTCCCACCTCTGTCCGTGGCATGCTTGTGACGGATGCTGTTTCCGCAGGTAGCTGATGGTCCCCCCGGGCTTGCCCAGGACCAGACAGGCCCAGAAAGGCCTGCCCGGGAGGGTGCAGGACCTGCAGCTCCTGAAGTCGCGCTCCACAGTGGACAGGGAGAGTTTCCTCTCCCACTCTGCTCCCTCATCTCCCAGCGCCAGCTTCCCGTTTGGGGGCAGACTGTCCCTACTGCCAGATCACAGTCAGAGGGCGAGGTGGGACCCTTGCCTTCTCCTACATGTGAATCAGGGGGCCTGGCTCACATAAGGACCACACAGCATCCCCCGCCACTGCATGATTGGGGTTCGGGCATGTGACCCGCCATCTGGGCCAATCAGAGTCCTGCCCGGGCTATGGCAGGAGCCCCTGGGGATGTCCTGTGCTCTTTCTTAAGCCTGAGTGATGGAGGACCTGCAGGGCTGGGCTGGGGCTGCCAGGGGTTCCCACGGGCCTCAGGTGGGAGGCCACTCAGAGGAGGGCGGAGCTAAGAGGGCTGCTCCTGCCCCGGGCACAGCCCTGCCTAGGGCGAAAGTACACAGGTTCCCCCACTGAAGAGCCAACCGCTCCTTCCAAGCACTGATCGGAGTCCGAGTTTCTGCCACTTTGCACGGAAACTACCCCGCTGATGCACTCAGCACTCACTGAGGGGGCATTAGCCTAAGGACACTGTCAGTCCCCCACCCCAGCTCCCACAAGACAGCGCGTGAGAATGAGGTTGCCTAAGGTTCAGTAGCAAACGCCCTTATAGCTGAAAAAAACCCCAAATCCCCAAACTTGGACACTTTGCTATTGAAAAAGAAAATTGCTTGTGAGACCCCACAAAAGAGATGGTCATGCTACCATGTGCTTCAGCAGCTCGGGTACAAATAGCTGGAGGGAACCAGGTCTGCCATGGACTCAGGCGGGGCCACAGCTGGGCTCATCGACCAACCTGCCCCTTGTCCCTCGAGAGAGCAGCTGAGTCCAGGGCTGGGCACCTGGTGGTGCCAGAGATCAAAGCAGTGTGGCACATACACACACATATGCACATGCATGCACATGCACACACATACAATGATGGAGTGAGACAAACCATGGCCAAACTGAAACAATTTGAGCAACTAAGTGAATGAAATTGTCTGGGCTGGCATCTCCAAGTGTGAAACACCCACGGATTTATAATGATACTGAAGAGCTCCATGGAAGGAGGAAGGTGCCCCACTCTGACAATTCTGCATCCTGTGTGCAGCCCCTGGGCCCTGGGTGGCTGGGATGTGACCCCCACTCCCATGAGGGGCTGCGTAGTGACTTCTGAAGAGGACGGCATGGGAAGGGGGAGATGTTCTCTGTGCAGCCAAGAACACGACAGACAAGCCCTGGCTGGGGGGGTCAAGGCCACTGCCCACAGTGACAGTCGCAGGTCCCTGGATGTCATGGATGACCTCAGGATGACCATGAAAAAGACATCAGGGATCCCAGCGTGTGGGGGGGGGGGTGGAGGAGGGAAACGTCTCACAACACCTGACTGTGCTCCTCCCAAGGTCTAAGCCATCAGAACAAGGAAGGTCTGAGAAAGGGTCAGGGCCACAGTTGACCTGAGGACACACAGGACTGAATGGAGTAGCTCCTGGGTGGCTCCCAGGGTCAGAAGAGGACATTAGGGCAAAACAGGAAATCTGACACAGCGATGTATCGCTATGGTGACAAACGCATGATGCCAGTCACTGCAGAAGCTGGGCTTGCAGGGGAACTATCTGTACTATCTTTGCAATAACTCTGTAAATTTAGAACTATCCTGATAAAAGGCTTATTAAAATGAGAAGGATACATACACACAGGGTGGGCAGTGGGATGTGAAGTGGGACAGCAGACCTGTGCCCTGAAGGCTTCCTGTCCTGCAGGAAGCTGGGCTGGGAGCCCGGGGCTGGCAGGGCCAGCCAGTCAGAGGCAACCGGGAAGCCCCAACCCATCACCACCTAAGGAATGTGCGAGTCAGCTGAAGTTTTATTCACTTCCTCCCCAAATTCAGACTCATGCAATGCTTACAAAGTGTAAAGTGGGATAAAAACTAAAAAAAAAAAAAAAAAGTCTGTTTAAGAAAATAAAAATAAAACTTAAGGAAGGTTAAATAAAACTTTAAGGATGCGTTAAATGGCTCAGCTAGGTAGCTCTGGCTTAAATCCCTCTCAGTCTGCCAGGTCCTCCCTTGAGTTTTATCTGAGACAGAATACATCTAATGTTGCCGTTTCAAGGTAGTGTTACTGGCTTAAAATGGAATTTTTTTGTGCTATATATTCCCCAATGGGCATGTTTTTTCTGACTTTGATCTTCTAAGCACAGTGAGAGGTTGGAGAATAAAGTGATTTTTCTCTCTTCACTTCCACAGAATTGCCCATTGGCCTAGCACCAAAAAAATGAAATCATCTTTTAAAAAACAACCTTTGTTATATTTTAGATAATGGAACTTAAGTGAATGTTAATATGTAAAAGGAGGTAGATTAAAATTTTTGCTGTACAATAGAGTCATGGGAAACAACAGTAGCAATATGTTTGCCACATATTGTGGAGAATTCTGAATTCTGGGGCCCTTTAAAACATAACACCGCAAAACTTACACTGGGTAGGCTTGGGAAGCAACCAAAGACTTTCCGGGCAGAGAAGGGCTAGCCGGCATTGTTATTAAAAGCAAGATGTGCCCTGGCTGGTGTAGCTCAATGGATTCAGCGCAGGCCAGTGAACCAAAGGATCGTGGTTCGATTCCCAGTCAGGGCACATGCCTGGGTTGCAGGCCAGTTCCCGGCAAGGGACACACAAGAAGCAACCATACATTGATATTTCTCTCCCTCTCTCTCTCCTTCCCTTCCCCTCTAAAGATAAATAAAAAGCAAGATGCTCTCAGCCATTGCTACCTGTCTGTGTGAGGCGATGTAGTATTCGCTTCCTCTGCATATCAGGCCTCCTGCGGATGGTTACAAAGTAACTGGGTAGTATTCACTGCCTTCCTCTGAACATCGGGCCTCTGCGGACGGTTACAAAGTAACTGAGTATATGCCGGGAGCTTCCTCTTTGTTACTTTGGTCACAACCTATCCTGTTTGCCTCACCCAGAGGCAGCCGACGTCACCGTTTCTATAAGTTTTTCCAGAGGTTATCTAAAAGTGAACAAGTTTCTGCATATATATGTATCTATCTACCTACCTATCATCTATGTATTTTCCACAAATGGTAGCACACGTTTATACAGTCCTTTTGTAGGTGAACACATGTCTCAAGGATTCTTCCAAACTACGGCCTCATCCAGATAAGGCCTGAGAGCCGCACAATTTATTTCAGTGGTTCCCTATCCATATCCAAAGACGTTGAGTTGAGTCTTCCGTTACAACAAGTGAGCCTGAGGTGGACAACCTGCCCCCCCCCCCCCCCTTGTGCACAGGAAGCTTTGTTCTAACGCATGCTTGGAGTGCGGTGAGAGCAATGCCGGATCATTTATTTAATGGTCCCCTCTTCCCACCATTATAGACAACACTTCTCCGGCCATAAATCTGGCGTGTGCCTCTGATTACTCCCCAGGACGCATTTCTAGAAGGAAGTGCTGCGTAAACACCATTTGACCTTCGGCGGCTTCAGGCCCTGTTCACCAGGGCTGAGTCGGGGCTGCCCCTGCACAGGGGTGGGCGTCTTGGCTGAGTTCTCCCCAGGTTTTACGATTACGTTTTATTGCCAAGTCCTGGCAAAGGGACAGCTTCTGTTCACAATGAATGACATTGGTCACCTCAGATCAGCAGAGCAATCTCAGAGGATGGCAGCAAGCTTCGAGTAATTCTCTTCCACAACAATGTTCCGAGGCCGGGTTCAGCCCAACCTGAATGGAAATGGCCCAGCTCCAAACCGTCTCTGAGGACCTGGAAGCTGGGAGAATCCGCCATTGTCACTCAGAGCCAGTTGGGGGCGGGAGGGGGGTTGGTAGCAGCTTCTGAGGTCTACAGAGAGGTCTGATCAGACGCTGGAGAGAAGTAGGGAGGAGCCGAAGGAGGAGGTTGCCGAGGCAACGGTAAACAGCGAGGGCGGGATTGGTTGGGAAGCGGAAAGCCTCCGGAGCGCAGGGAATTATGGGCGAAAAGACTTGGACTCACGGACGGACTCCCGCTCGCCGGCTCTCAGCTCATCCCCGCGTGGACGGCGGTTCCCCAGCGGCCTGCGTATCCAACCGACCGTTTATCGGGCGGGAAGGACCTCGGCGCAGCCCGGGAGCTGGGCAGAGGGTGGCAGGGTTACTCTTTGGATGCTCTGAAGGGAACAGGCGCTGAAGCTGAAGCCTGCCATTCTTTCACAATTGCTTTTGTGTATTATATGTTTTAGTTAATAAACTAACCGAGGTAACTAAAAACTAACAGGGGAAACGATGGGAGATTGGAGTTTAGCCTTAATTGATAGGCATAAGTGATTCCAGCTCCCACTTGACAGGCTTAAGGGACTGCTTTTGAATAAGGACTCTTTTCTTTAGCGCCAAACCTTTGCGTCTGGAATTCCGCCGCGAGGGCGGCGGTGGGCGGCAGGACCCCAGCTGCTGTTCCGTAACATTTCCAGGGCTCTGCTCAGGGACTTAACGCCCTGACCTTGGGCAACTTCAAAGCCCTGTTGGCTACGAAGGGTCTTTTGAGATTTTGGGCTTTTAATGACCACCCTTGCCCCTGTGAGCTGAATAACCAAATGGGGGGGGGCACCTCAGGACTACGATTCAGAGTGGGGGCCCCAACCCTGAGTGGACAGATAAGGGGCCACATACTGACCCTGACGAGCTCAGGGGAGGCCTGCATGGTGGCCTTTGCAACTCAGAGACTTGAAGTGACCCCTCAGGACGGTCTGAAGTGAAAACTCTGTAACTGAAGGCAGGCTGTGGTGGGTAGTCGCGTTCTTGGCCCATGTGTTCCCTGACAGAAGTCAGCCTTTACTTTCACTGAGTCCAGCCATTGTGCTTTTCCATCTGGGTCAGCAGATCTCTGGAAAGTCAGGGCAATTTCCTTTTTCAGACCCCAGGGACACAGTCTCCCTCCAGAGCAGAGACCACAAATCCCCTCCTCGTTACTGTTCTCGGTTGCTAACTGTTAAGTACCCATCTGTGTACAAGAAACCTGTGTCCGTTCAGTTTTACTTTTTATCCAACCCCAGAGATTCTCCAGCCCCCGCTTTCTCCTGCATCCCTCATCTATCAACAAGGGATTCATGTAAACCCCATCTGTCTTCCCCTCTGATTCTAATGTGTAAAATAAGTGGTGACAACGCCATTTTCCAGAGCATTTCCTCAGTCCGTTGAAATTTTGCTTCCTGGCAATTGTCATCAGTTTGGCTCAAATAAACTCATACACATTCTTACAGGTCTGGACATTTCTTAAATCAACACCTGTAATGCCAAGAGGCCTGCAGAGACCGAGGACCAAAGCCACCAAGACGCAAGAGGAGGAAAGCAGTGTGGGGCCCACACCCATGACCAGGAACACGGGCTGTGTCACCAGACATCAGGGCTGGCCCTGGGCAGGGCTGCCTCAGGCTGCCCATGGTGTGTGGGTTCTTGACTTCGTGCAGGAAAGAATTCACAGTCCAAGTCCAGGTGACTTGGAGGGTAGGTTTCATAAAGCTGGGGCCAGTGAAACCAGGAAGAAGCCACGGGAAAGCCCAGGCTGGGCTGCTGTAGCCCACTGGGCAGTCAGAATGGGAGCCTTGGGGACAGACTGCAGGGGTCGACCTGAAGCCACCTGCCTGCCACTGCCCAGCTCCCCTGGCTGCAAGGCTGATGGGAAGAACCTGACAAGCTAACTCTAAAACTCCGCTGGAAATGTGAAGAGCCATCTTGGATATTTACTCTTCCTTTCTCATCTTCATGCTTCTAGGAGCCTCAATACCCTTCTTGTGACCCGTGCTCTGCCACTGACACACCGTTCCTGCCCCCAGTCCCTTCGCCGCAGCGTGAGCTGCAGCCCTATGAAACCACTCCCACAACCCCTCGAACACGCCCGGCCTCTGGCCTCCAGCCCCTGCTGGGCAGTCAGCGCACCTTCCACCTGGCCCTGGCCCCCCCTTCCCACCAGCTCAGGCCCGCCACCAGCTGTTGCTTTGGTGTGAACTCGGTTCTTCTGGCCGAGGCAGTAAAGAGTCACAGAGCAGCACGTCTATTAACCTGCAAGTGGGGTTTATCGGTGCCACATTCTCATGAAACAGAACAGGCCTTGCGGCAGTGGAGAGAAAGGCCTAGGCTCAGGGCAGGATGGCCACAGGCAAGAGCAAGGGCTGCACAAGCCCGTCCTTTGTCCTGAGGACTTATACACCATACTTTGCCATGTATGGTGCGCACTTTTTTGCCCAAATTTTCGAGGGAAAAATAAGGATATGCATTATACTCAGGTAGTACTAATTCTGTTCAGCCTATGGAGAAAGATTTTTTTCCCTGAAAGTTTGGGCCAAAAACGTGGGTGCACACCATACACACGGAGTGCATTATACACACAAAAAATGGTAGTTGGCAAGATGGAGGTGAGGGAGTTACTGTTGTTTGATGGGTACAGGTGACCCCAGCTTGCGGGGGGGGGGGCAGTGG